>OW240921.1:117672807-117795705 GCA_933207985.1 Pelobates cultripes
CCTGTCAGCCCCTCTCCTCAGGCTGCGCCCGGGCGGTGCGGTCCGCCCTCATGGATGCACCGCCCGGGCAAAGCTGCAGCCGCCTGAGGCTCACTACAGAGCGCTCGGGCGGCTGCAGCATGGGGGGGGCGGGGGGGCTGGCCATGGCACCCCCCACCCGGCTGGCACCCGGGGCGGACCGCCCCCCCCGCCCCCCCCTTAGTACGCCACTGCCCCCCAGTATATATTATTATCCGGGGCGGGGTATAACAGAGATGGGGGCGGGGTATAACAGAGACAGGGGGCGAGGTGTAACAGAGACAGGGGGCGGGGTATAACAGAGACAGGGGGCGAGGTGTAACAGAGACAGGGGGCGGGGTAACCAGAGGAAGGGCTATGACTTCAATGGGGTGGAGGAGGTGAGATGGAGAACGGGGGTGGAGTCACGCAGTGGGTGGGGTTAAGAGTGGCCCAGAGGAGGAGGTAACATGGCGGCAGGGGGCGGGACAAGTAGTGGGTGTGGTCTGACGGCGGCTGGGGTAGGAGGTAGCATGGCGGCCGGGGGCGGGGACATGCGGTGGGTGTGGTCTGACGGCGGCCGGGGGAGGAGGTAACATGGCGGCCGGGATTGGCTGCTGTAGGAGGCCGGGTATGATGGCTGCGCTCGGAGCTCGGGCTCTGTGGATGCTCTTTGTGGCCGGATTTGGTGTCACCGCCGCCGGGAGGCAGAACCTGCATATACCCGCAGAATGGCGCGAGCCGGGGCAGCTTACTGTCACTGTCCCCGAGGGGCCAACGGGGGCCACAGACCGCAGGAGGAGGAGCCTGGAGCCAATTACTGAGCCCCCCATCCAGGTGTACGGACAGGTACTATACAGAGACCCCATCCAGGTGTACGGACAGGTACTATACAGAGACCCCATCCAGGTGTACGGACAGGTACTATACAGAGACCCCATCCAGGTGTACGGACAGGTACTATACAGAGACCCCATCCAGGTGTACGGACAGGTACTATACAGAGACCCCATCCAGGTGTACGGACAGGTACTATACAGAGACCCCATCCAGGTGTACGGACAGGTACTATACAGAGACCCCACCCAGGTGTACGGACAGGTACTATACAGCGACCCCATCCAGGTGTACGGACAGGTACTATACAGAGAGACCCCACCCAGGTGTACGGACAGGTACTATACAGAGACCCCATCCAGGTGTACGGACAGGTACTATACAGAGAGACCCCACCCAGGTGTACGGACAGGTACTATACAGAGACCCCCCCCATCCAGGTGTACGGACAGGTACTATACAGAGAGACCCCATCCAGGTGTACGGACAGGTACTATACAGAGACCCCCCCATCCAGGTGTACGGACAGGTACTATACAGAGAGACCCCATCCAGGTGTACGGACAGGTACTATACAGAGACCCCATCCAGGTGTACGGACAGGTACTATACAGAGACCCCATCCAGGTGTACGGACAGGTACTATACAGAGACCCCATCCAGGTGTACGGACAGGTACTATACAGAGACCCCATCCAGGTGTATGACAGTACTATACAGAGACCCCATCCAGGTGTAACGGACAGGTACTATACAGAGAGACCCCCAGGTGTAACGGACAGGTACTATACAGAGACCCCCATCCAGGTGTAATGGACAGGGTACTCATGCACAGAGACCCCATCCAGGTGTACGGACAGGTACTCATACAGAGACCCCATCCAGGTGTGTACGGACAGGTACTATACAGAGACCCCCAGGCAATGGACAGGTACTATACAGAGACCCCCAGGTGTACGGACATGTACTATACTGAGCCCCATCCAGGTGTGCAAAAATGGACAGGTACTATACAGAGACCCTCAGGTGTAACGGACAGGTACTATACAGAGACCCCCAGGTGTACGGACAGGTACTCATACAGAGACCTCCCCCAGGTGCACGGACAGGCACTATACAGAGACTCCAGGTGTACGGACAGGTACTATACAGAGACCCCCAGGTGTACGGACAGGTACTATACAGAGACCTCCAGGTGTACGGACAGGTACTATACAGCGACCCCACCCAGGTGTACGGACAGGTACTATACAGCGACCCCATCCAGGTGTACGGACAGGTACTATACAGAGAGACCCCACCCAGGTGTACGGACAGGTACTATACAGAGACCCCCCCCATCCAGGTGTACGGACAGGTACTATACAGAGAGACCCCATCCAGGTGTACGGACAGGTACTATACAGAGACCCCCCCATCCAGGTGTACGGACAGGTACTATACAGAGAGACCCCATCCAGGTGTACGGACAGGTACTATACAGAGACCCCATCCAGGTGTACGGACAGGTACTATACAGAGACCCCATCCAGGTGTACGGACAGGTACTATACAGCGACCCCACCCAGGTGTACGGACAGGTACTATACAGCGACCCCATCCAGGTGTACGGACAGGTACTATACAGAGAGACCCCACCCAGGTGTACGGACAGGTACTATACAGAGACCCCCCCCATCCAGGTGTACGGACAGGTACTATACAGAGAGACCCCATCCAGGTGTACGGACAGGTACTATACAGAGACAGGTGTACGGACAGTACTATACAGACCCCATCCAGGTGTACGGACAGGTACTATACAGAGACCCCATCCAGGTGTACGGACAGGTACTATACAGAGACCCCATCCAGGTGTACGGACAGGTACTATACAGAGACCCCATCCAGGTGTACGGACAGGTACTATACAGAGACCCCATCCAGGTGTATGGACAAGTGTGTAATGTCAGGAATCTTTCTTCTGTGACAGACTGCTTTTATTAATGTAATAATGTGAATGTTTTGCTCTAATTAATGCAATTTTGGGGGAATATTTGGCAGGGCTATTTCTATCTTGTTCTGACTGGTTGGTTGCACTTGTAATGATGGGAATGGGCTTTTATCATAAAAGATTTTTTTTGTAGCCCTTAGTTACAATTATGTTGCCAGACTCCTTGTTACTACATTGCCCCAGTGAAAGAGGTATGAGGTGTCTCTGACGAAGTGCTGCTATGAATGCACAGTGATGAGTATTATTCCACATCTATCAAAAACAGAGAAATGAAGGCTTTCACCGTGTCTTGGTGATAATTTTGAGCTGTGCGGTGTCCCCTGGTACCTCTCACAATGCTGTCTGGGGGTGATGCACGGACCGGTTATCCATCCTCTCCCTATAAAAATGATTGGCATAACCGTTATTTTGGTAATTCTGGGAAGAGGACCCAACACACATTTATTTATTTCCCCTCTCTGGGCTCTTCCGTCTGTCTAATGCAATGGTGTGCCCTTGATTTTTAGCTGAAATTTTTCCGGTTCCTACTTCTGCCACCTCAGATTGTGCCCGTTGCATGAATCTCCTAGCAAGTTGCCTGGTTTCCTGGTACCAACGCCATGTACGTCAATTTGAAGATGCGTTAGAGAGCTATTTATATTTCTGTGTGATGACTATTTGGTACCTCTATAACCGTTTTACATTGAATACTCGTGTTCTCATTTTAAATATTTGTTCCTCTCATTGCGTCACCAAGTTGCGTTTTGACCCCGGAAACAGGTTTTGAGTGCCCATATTGTGTTTTTTGCGGCCGGTAGTGTTTGTAAAATTAAACTCTATTTTTCATATTTCTTTTCAGCATGGGATGTGAGACAAAACACTGACTGTTCATGACTGTTCCTGAACGGTTATTTTGTTTTGACATAAATAGATGTTTGATTTAATGTCTTGGTGCGTTGTTAAGTAGTATGTTTTTGTTTTTCAAGGAGCACTGCAAGTTAACTGGCTTGTTCCCCTTGTCTTATCTCTCAAGTGTTGTCAAAATTGTCACTTTTAAAAAGTCCTTTTGTTGCGTCGTCTAGGATGTCAGAGAACCTGACTTGTTTCTTGCGCCGTCCCAGCGAAGATTTAGCTTCCCAGCGAAGATTTAGCTTCCCAGCGAAGATTTAGCTTCCCAGCGAAGATTTAGCTTCCCAGCGAAGATTTAGCTTCCCAGCGAAGATTTAGCTTCCCAGCGAAGATTTAGCTTCCCAGCGAAGATTTAGCTTCAATGGTTCCCACTATTCATGCTCCTCTGGAGAAAAGCTTTGACTGGAATATGGTCTCTTCAAAACTATGAATATTGTTTTTTTTTATTTTGTTTTGTTTTTTTAAACCGTGATGTGGAGGGACTCTAAATCTACACCAATAGTACACATTGACATGTGAAATAAAACATTTTTTTTTTTTTTTTTAATAACCTTGGAGTATCCCTCTTAGCTTTCGTGAATGTCTAGCTTAAGACACAAGCCCTGGTAACAATGCTGGTCTATTTACGCTAATAACTAGGGTTGCAGTTGGTAAATAACTTGACTGTTTGAGCTGGTTTGTTACCTGCTTCACTGTCGACGCTGCCCTTCGTTTCCAGATTAGAGTCTCCATTTCTGTATTTGTTTTCTGTCTGCAAAGATAATGAATATTTACAGAAGTTTGATTAGTAAATGTCTGTCCTGGAAAATATGCCTTAAATTGCAAACTGGGGTTTGTTGTCAAACTAATGTGCAGGAGATTATACAGAATGTGTTCTACGGCTCATTCTCTCTATCAGTTTGGGGCATGATTATACAGCTGTTCTAGGTCGTCGCCCCATTCACAGCTTCAAGGGTTACCAATATTTATTCATTATATGATTTTTGTTAAACGTAAGACGTTTTCAGACACAATGGGTGAGGAAATGCTAAAAGATTAGATTGCCTGAGAGCCACAGGGAACAGTTGTTTAAATCGCCTGTCTGTGTCCGGGCCACATCTGGGCACCCCAAAGGTCTGTGTCCGGGCCACATCTGGGCACCCCAAAGGTCTGTGTGCGGCCACATCTGGGCACCCCAAAGGTCTGTGTCCGGGCACCGCAAAGATCTGTTTCCCGCCACACGAATGAGAAAAATATAAATTATGTAGGGTTTGTAGCTGTAAAATACTATTCAGGCATTTTAAAAAAAATCAAGGAATCTGACCGGCTCCAGCAACATACCCCTCTAACTCTTCCTCCCTGGAGTCTTGCACAAATCACGTCTTGCAGGGAAGCTCAGCCAATCAGGAAAGCCAGTCTGGTGCATAGCAGTAAATATATTTCTCTTTAAATGCCTTACAAATAACGGCTACACCAGTTTTTTTTGTTTTGTTTTTTTTTTGCTGTCATTGAAGAGGTTATTCTGTTTTAATGTGATTTTGTGCAGTGACTCAGATGGCTGGTTGATATTTGAAGCAGACAAATAATTGAGGACATCTTGTACCTGAGCGCCTCCAGCCAAATAGTTAATTGAGTGAATGCTCGCCAAAGTGGATTGGCAGATCTACTGTGGCTTTTAGGGAATTGATGTTGTTAAACGTGCTGCTGGGCAGGACATGAAAAGTGCTCGCCTGACACATGTACAGCGCTACGGAATTTTGCTGGCACTATATAAATAATAAAATGTACAATTTATACGCTGCAGGAGGGAACCTTATACCCGTTAATCCAGTCTGTGACTGAAAGCTACTTTCACTACTCTTGATTGTAAGCTCTTTTGAGCAGGGTCTGTTGTTCCTGTTACATTTTGTAATTCTCATTTATTGTTAAAATTCCCCTTTTATAATATTGTACAGCGCTGCAGAATAAGTTGGTGATATATATATATATATATATATATATATATATATATATATATATATATATATATATATATATTATTTTAATATTATTATTAAAATAAAATAATACTGAATCCCTGGTGGTCCAGTGGCATTGGCTGTTTAGTGGGGGGTTGACAGAGAGCTGTTACTTACCTTCCTGCGAGACTTACACTGTGAGCAGAACGGAGCTGACAGAGGAGCTGCACGCAGGAGAAGGGAGCTGACAGGAGCTACAGGAAGGTAAGTAACAGCTCTCTGCCAGCCCCCAACAGGACCGCCAGGCTTGTAATGAGCCCGCCGGTCCTGGTCTGTATTGTGGCAATGTAAATTGCCATAATACAGACTGACTCGAGTATAAGTGCTACTTGTACTTATTGCCCTATAACTTTCAAAAAAAAGGGACACTAAAGTCACCAGAACAATGAATTGGTCTGGTGTGTAGAATAATTACCTTCAGGCTTTTTGTTGTAAACACTGTCTTTTCAGAGAAAATGCAGTGTTACATTACAGCCTAGTGATAACTTCACTGGCCACTTCTCAGATGGATGTTAGAGATCCTTCCTGGGTCATGGCTGCCTAAAATGCATCCAAACATTCAGTATCTCCTCCCTCTGCATGCAGACACTGAACTTTCCTCATAGAGATTAATTGATTCAATTCATCTCTATGAGGAGATGCTGACTGGCCAGGGCTGAAAGAGCTTCAAAGTCTAGACCACCTCCACAATACTCCGCAGTGTTTGTAGTGCGCCTGTAGCCTCCACAATATACAGTACAATACTCCGCAGTGTTTGTAGTGCGCATGTAGCCCTCACAATGTGCAGTTCAATACTCTGCAGTGTTTGTAGTGCGCCTGTAGCCTCCACAATGTGCAGTACAATACTCCGCAGTGTTTGTAGTGCGCATGTAGCCTCCACAATGTGCAGTACAATACTCTGCAGTTGTTTTAGTGCGCATGTAGCCTCCACAATGTGCAGTACAATACTCAGCAGTGTTTGTAGTGCGCCTGTAGCCTCCACAATGTGCAGTACAATACTCTGCAGTGTTTGTAGTGCGCCTGTAGCCTCCACAATGTGCAGTACAATACTCTGCAGTGTTTGTAGTGCGCATGTAGCCTCCACAATGTGCAGTACAATACTCAGCAGTGTTTGTAGTGCGCCTGTAGCCTCCACAATGTGCAGTACAATACTCTGCAGTGTTTGTAGTGCGCCTGTAGCCTCCACAATGTGCAGTACAATACTCTGCAGTGTTTGTAGTGCGCATGTAGCCTCCACAATGTGCAGTACAATACTCTGCAGTTGTTTTAGTGCGCATGTAGCCTCCACAATGTGCAGTACAATACTCAGCAGTGTTTGTAGTGCGCCTGTAGCCTCCACAATGTGCAGTACAATACTCTGCAGTGTTTGTAGTGCGCCTGTAGCCTCCACAATGTGCAGTACAATACTCTGCAGTGTTTGTAGTGCGCATGTAGCCTCCACAATGTGCAGTACAATACTCAGCAGTGTTTGTAGTGCGCCTGTAGCCTCCACAATGTGCAGTACAATACTCTGCAGTGTTTGTAGTGCGACTGTAGTCTCCAAAACACGCAGTACAATACTCCGCAGTGTTGGTAGTAAGCCTGTAGCCTCCACTGTAGTGGAATGGAGAACTCCAATATACTTTTATACCCTTTTGTTCTGCTGTCCGTATGCCTCGTTCGTTTACCGAACCCCCTCACTGTGTGACCCCTTGCACCTTCACAATTACTGACCACCCTTGGCTGTTAACCACAATTGGTTATTAGTTCCTCCACAATACGCAGTTCAATACTTCGCAGTGTTTGTAGTTCTCTGTGTGTCCCTTTTAAAGATTACTTAATGTAGCTGGAAGGAACCAGTCTTTCGTAATTGTTTATATAACACGTTCATCATCATGGGTGTTGGTTGTGGTGTTAATCACAAGAGCAAGAAAACTGTCAGTTTATACATAATAATACATCATCCATCTTTTATAGCAGTGAGTCAACGCGCCTTCTGTACAATGGGTTCCACTTTATAAAATATTTTATTCTGTGCTTTGCCTCTATGTTTTCTGTGACTCCACTATATATATTTTATATATTTACTACACTATATATTTATATATATTTATTGGCAGTTAGGTAAATACCTTGTGCTCCATCGTTGGCCTATGGAACATCTCCAGCAATTTGAATAGCAAAAGTAAGACTTGGTTTTTGTTTTGTTTTTTTAATTGAAGGGCTGAATTAGAACCCCTGAAAATAACAGCTGAATATTAAAACCATTCTTAAAGCATTGGTACATAGATTTAAAAAGTGCAGCAGTCACCGTGGCAACAAGTGGGATATTCCTGCTGATTGGTCCAGGTTTGAAACGTTAGCCTCATTTGCTTGTTGTGTAGAACACTTGTTAAGAAGGATGCAGGAGCTATTTTAACATTTAGCCACGCCCACAGCGCATTTGATCTGGTGATCTAGGTAACTACAGGTTGTGTGATAGTTTGGGGTTGCTCCTCATTGGATCTTCTTGTGTGGGGGGGAGGTGGAGGGGGTTTGTCATCTGAAATATTGTAACTTTTTTCTTTGAACCCATTATTTATTTTAAAAAGTATCATTGTATGGGTTTATTTGTTTCCTTTGCAGGTCAGTCTGAATGATTCTCACAATCAGATCGTTGTACATTGGGCCGGCGAAAAAAGCAAAGTGATCGTTGGATTAACCAGAGACAGTCAGACGTTCTCAGGGACTAAGAGCAGTAATGTAAGTTATGTTTTGTTAGCAGGCATTTCCTGTTACTGATGGCACAGATATCCCACATTACCTATTCTCGTGATAGTACGAATGAAAGCTTCACTGATGTTGTGCTGCGAGATAGAATGAAAGCGAGGATTGTTTGACGTTGCGTTATGGCTGATCTGTGGCTGCTATGGCTCCGGAGCTCTGTGTGAAAACTCTGCCCATATATGTCCAGAGAGAGTATTTTAATTTAAAGGATCACTATAGTGTCAGGAAAACAAACTCGTTTTCCTGACACTATACAACCTTTAGGTCCGCCCCCCCTCCCTTGGCCCTTGAGTTACTTACTTTAATCCAGTCCCAGGCTCCCTCTGCGCTGGTGACCTCTCCTCCCTCCCACTCCGACGTCGTTCCCGAGTGGAGCAGAATGCGCATGCAGGGCAAGAGCCGGTTGCGCATTCAAACATTCTGCTGCTTTGTTTACATCTGAAGGGTTAAAACCTGGGGGACCTGGCATCCAGACCACTTCATTGAGCTAAAGTGGTCTGGGTGACTAGTGTCCCTTTAACGAGCAGTCTATGTGCAGATTGTGACATTTGGAACAATTTCTGCTTTTACCGCCAGAATTAAACTACATGTTGCTTCCTTGGAAACTGCAAGTTTTTCATGGTACATGTGATAAATATTTTTCTTTCCAGTCCTTTTAATATTGGGCTACCCACTGAAGTGTGAATCTAAAAACAGCCGATATAAAAACTCACTTAAAGGACCTTTTCACTTTGGCTATTTTGTTCTAAAATGTGAAATCCTCTTGAATTCCAAAGCATTCACGTGTTGGTGCATGAAACAATGAGTAATAATTACAAATCGGTTCTGATATTGATCTTCATGAAAAACATTGATTTGATTAAATCAGGGACTACTGTGAGATTGGAAATGTTTATCTAAAATAGCCAATTGTTAAAGGACCACTATAGTGCCAGAAAAACAAGCTTGTTTTCCTGGCACTATAGTGTTAATAGGTCTCCCCTCCCGCCGGGCTGAAGTAGGAGGAAGGGGTTAAAATCTTACCTTTCTCCAGCGCTGGGGACTCTCCTCCTCCTTCCGACGTCATCGGCTGAATGCGCATACGCGGCAAGAGCCGCGCGCATTCAGTCAGTCCATAGGAAAGCATTTTCTCAATGAGACCGCCACTAGAGGCTGGATTAACCCATATGTAAACATAGCAGTTTCTCTGAAACTATGTTTACAGCAGGCAGGGTTAACCCCAGATGGACCTGGCACCCAGACCGCTTCATTAAGCTGAAGTGGTCTGGGTGCCTATAGTGGTCCTTTTGAAAGTTCTCCAACTCTGCTAGTTGTCCAGGCTGGCTGTGTTTAATTTGTATTGTCTGGTGTTTCAGAGTTGTAATAATACCCCCTTGTGGTACCACCGCAGTTAGTTTATAGTGGGTATTCATGTACCCGCTGAGTGACCCCTGGCACATAAGGGTGTGTGGTCAAATGTCGTTCAATGGCAATGTCTGTACCCTGGCCCCCCAGGGGCCGGACTGGGAAGTAAGTTTGTCCCACTGAAAAGGGGGCGGGGACAGGTAGGGTGTGTATTCTCAATATAAACTTAAAAAATAAGTTTAAAAAAAACAAACAAACATTGATTGTATTTTCCCCCTTCTTCCCTTTAGCCTGGGGGGACCGTGGTGCTGCCATCCCTGTGGGGCTAGCGTTCATTCTTGCGAAACCCAGAGCGTTTCCATGGCAATGCTCTGGATCTTGCGAAAGGAACCCGGCGAAGCTGCAAGATAGAGCTCCTACTGGATCCTCTCCTGGCTGTCTCCCTCCCCAGCCAGCGGCCGTATTTCACTGCATGTGGGCTGGTGAGGGAGATCTTTGATATTCCAGTGTGGCCGGCGCTTGGATGGACCAGACGTGGAGATCCTGTGATCTCCCCTGCCGGCCTCAGCCCATGTACATAGCATTTTCCTGATGTGCCCGATGGCCGGCCTGGGCCCCACTGAAATACCATGGCTACACCTGGTTTGCCCAGCTGTGGTGACCTAGTGCACAGGTTTGGAAGATTGTCCTTCTGATCATCAAGTGGTCTGTCTGTCTGTCGTTCGGTCTGGCCACTGGTGAGATTATACCGTGGCAATCTGGATCAACAGCAAAAAACAGATGTGAGGAAGGATGCAGTTGATGGACACATGTCTCTTTTCAGCCCATGTAACTATCTCCAGGGCATGCCACCTCCCTGGTCTCCATAGAAACCGATTAATGGTTGGTGCAGACTGTAATTACTGCCATTACTACCTGTAATCTCTTGTTGCAAGGAAGCTTTAAAACTCTGTTAGCTGAAAGAAATGGGAAACGATAAAAATAAGAGTGGGTGATGTGAATGTAATAATGACTTGTCACCCAACAGTCCCAGACCCAACGGGGCAGTCCCATTTTGGAGCTGGTGTGCTGGGTTAGGGCCCTTTGGGATTTTGCTCCTACAGGCTTCGGAGATGTAACTCTGGCCTTGCTCACACCTCTTTGTTTTTCTCTTTATTTTTTTTATAATTATTTATATTTTTTTAATTGGTGTCTGTGAGATTGGTTAATGTTTTGTTTAACCACACAGCATTTGCACTTTTAACGATATTGACTTTCTCTGGTCTGCCTGCTGTTTGGATCAGGTGGCGTTGTGATAAGTGCAGGTTACACTGCAATCAGTGTTTAGCCTCAGGTCAGGGTTTCTGGTAAACATGCAGACGCGTCTGTACAGAAAACCTGTTTTTCATTTACATAGAGAGACCTGTCTGAACTGTATTCCTGATTTGTCAATGCTGGCTGGGGGTGATGTAAGATGCTGCTCAGCATTAAAAATGTCTGAATACCAGTTTCTCAAAATATCGTATCTTGATCATCTGGTTTCACTTTTAGCTGCACAGGAACTAAGCTGCAGTAGATGTGTATCAGTAAAAACCGCTCCCTACCTTCCAACCTGTGTCTGAGCAGCTCTCCAAATGAACAGGGTATTTACTGCAGCGATCAACATGTTTAACTCTTGACTGCATGCGCGAGTGATTCTGTGCAGGACCTAAGGCTCTCTTACAATCCCATTGTACAGCGCTACGGAATCTGATGACGCTATATAATATAATAATAGAACACAATTTTTGGGAGTTAACCCATTAAGGACACAGGCAATTGTCCAAATTCTGAACCAAAACAAAGAATTTACGCTATGTTTGTGTTCAACAAGGATTTAAGGTTTTCTCTCTAATTGGCCCCATTTATATTCTGTATTGTTTTTTAAAGGGCAGAAATGGATTTCTATGTATAGCCGACACAACATTAAAGGGACACTATAAGCATCCAGCAATTGTCATTTCATTGAAGGGGTGCCATTTCCCCCTCTTTTTAACCTTGCAAGTGAAACCGTACGTCAGGATGCCTTTCATACTAACAGCCACAGGAGGTGCCTCTGCAGAAATAGCAGCCTGAAACTCTGCTATTCAATCACATGGTTTTAGAGAGATCATCTAATTGGGAAAGCATTGCACTGGCTGATTGTAATGGAGCTCCTGTACTCCGGCTGAGTACCTTCGCCAAATTTGCTTATAGCTGTCAGGGGCCCTGGAGCACTTTAGACCCAGTCGCTGAAGCTTGACTGAGGTCTCTGGGCAACTCTGCCACCTTGGACCAGGCTGTAGTGATTATAGCTCCCTACGCTAGTTATAGGTCCCTTCTGCGGTTATAGCTCTGGAGATCCTTTCTCCTTTGAACAGTGATTATAGCTCGTTTTTCCCCAGGCATTAGTAGAGACCAAATGTAGGGGAGTAGAATGCAGATTTATTGAACACACACAGCTATTGATATATAGAAATATGAATTGACACACCAGGGCGTGCTACCTTTTATAATAGTCCCACCCTGGTGCAACTCTGTCTGGGGTCTTGATTGCGAAACCAGATAGACTCCCTGCAATGAGGCGGACAGAGCAGCGCGGTGTGGGAGAAATGGCAGGTTAACTTAATTTATAACCTTTGTGGAGGGGACGGAATGTCACCTAAACGTGATTATTACACTATAGCATTGAGAATTCACATTTGTGTTCCTTTGTCTGAATAACGTGTGGCAAATTCTCCCCACCCCAAAATAATTTTTTCATATTAATAATTTTTACACATACAGTGCTAATAAAGAAAAATTATTTGAAATAGATTCAAATATTAGTCCTGATTGTTAAATTCCTCATGTCTGGGATCTAAATTAGTTTTGGTAGTTTTAACGCTAACCCTGTACCAACCCTACCTGTAACACTATGCTTACAGTAACTCTAACTGTATACTGCCCTAAGCGTTATCCTACATAATCCATTACCCCAAATACAAACCCTACCTGTAACACTATGCTTACAGTAACTCTAACTGTATACTGCCCTAAGCGTTATCCTACACAATCCCTAACCCCTCATTAACCATTACCTTACCCAAATACAAACCCTACCTGTAACACTATGCTTACAGTAACTGTATACTGCCCTAAGCGTTATCCTACACAATCCCTAACCTCTAACCATTACCTTACCCAAATACAAACCCTACCTGTAACACTATGCTTACAGTAACTGTATACTGCCCTAAGCATTATCCTACACAATCCCTAACCCCTCATTAACCATTACCTTACCCAAATACAAACCCTACCTGTAACACTATGCTTACAGTAACTCTAACTGTATACTGCCCTAAGCGATATCCTACACAATCCCTAACCTTGCATTAACCATTACCTTACCCAAATACAAACCCTACCTGTAACACTATGCTTACAGTAACTGTATACTGCCCTAAGCGATATCCTCCACAATCCCTAACCTCGCATTAACCATTACCTTACCCAAATACAAACCCTACCTGTAACACTATGCTTACAGTAAGTGTATACTGCCCTAAGCGTTATCCTACACAATCCCTAACCTCTCATTAACCATTACCTTACCCAAATACAAACCCTACCTGTAACACTATGCTTACAGTAAGTGTATACTGCCCTAAGCATTATCCTACACAATCCCTAACCTCTCATTAACCATTACCTTACCCAAATACAAACCCTACCTGTAACACTATGCTTACAGTAACTGTATACTGCCCTAAGCGTTATCCTACACAATCCCTAGCCCCTCATTAACCATTACCCCAAATACAAACCCTAACTGTAACACTATGCTTACAGTAACTGTATACTGCCCTAAGCGTTATCCTACACAATCCCTAACCCCTCATTAACCATTACCCCAAATACAAACCCTACCTGTAACACTATGCTTACAGTAAGTGTATACTGCCCTAAGCGCTATCCTACACAATCCCTAACCCCTCATTAACCATTACCTTACCCAAATACAAACCCTACCTGTAACACTATGCTTACAGTAACTCTAACTGTATACTGCCCTAAGCGTTCTCCTACACAATCCCTAACCTCTCATTAACCATTACCCCAAATACAAACCCTACCTGTAACACTATGCTTACAGTAACTGTATACTGCCCTAAGCATTATCCTACACAATCCCTAACCCCTCATTAACCATTAGCTTACCCAAATACAAACCCTACCTGTAACACTATGCTTACAGTAACTGTATACTGCCCTAAGCATTATCCTCCACAATCCCTAACCTCTCATTAACCATTACCTTACCCAAATACAAACCCTACCTGTAACACTATGCTTACAGTAAGTGTATACTGCCCTAAGCGTTATCCTACACAATCCCTAACCTCTCATTAACCATTACCTTACCCAAATACACACCCTACTGTAACACTATACCCTAGCTATCCTACAATCCCTAACCCTCATTAACCATTACCTTACCCAAATACAAACCCTACCTGTAACACTATGCTTACAGTAACTGTATACTGCCCTAAGCGTTCTCCTACACAATCCCTAACCCTCATTAACCATTACCCCAAATACAAACCCTACCTGTAACACTATGCTTACAGTAACTGTATACTGCCCTAAGCGTTATCCTACACAATCCCTAACCCCTCATTAACCATTACCCCAAATACAAACCCTACCTGTAACACTATGCTTACAGTAACTGTATACTGCCCTAAGCGCTATCCTACACAATCCCTAACCCTCATTAACCATTACCTTACCCAAATACAAACCCTACCTGTAACACTATGCTTACAGTAACTGTATACTGCCCTAAGCGTTATCCTACACAATCCCTAACCTCTCATTAACCATTAGCTTACCCAAATACAAACCCTACCTGTAACACTATGCTTACAGTAACTGTATACTGCCCTAAGCATTATCCTACACAATCCCTAACCTCTCATTAACCATTACCTTACCCAAATACAAACCCTACCTGTAACACTATGCTTACAGTAACTGTATACTGCCCTAAGTACACAATCCCTGTACAAACCCTACTGTAACACTATGCTTACAGTAACTGTATACTGCCCTAATCCTACACAATCCCTAACCTCGCATTAACCATTACCTTACCCAAATACAAACCCTACCTGTAACACTATGCTTACAGTAACTGTATACTGCCCTAAGCGTTATCCTACACAATCCCTAACCCCTCATTAACCATTACCTTACCCAAATACAAACCCTACCTGTAACACTATGCTTACAGTAACTGTATACTGCCCTAAGCGTTATCCTACACAATCCCTAGCCCCTCATTAACCATTACCCCAAATACAAACCCTAACTGTAACACTATGCTTACAGTAACTGTATACTGCCCTAAGCGTTCTCCTACACAATCCCTAACCCCTCATTAACCATTACCCCAAATACAAACCCTACCTGTAATACTATGCTTACAGTAAGTGTATACTGCCCTAAGCGCTATCCTACACAATCCCTAACCCCTCATTAACCATTACCTTACCCAAATACAAACCCTACCTGTAACACTATGCTTACAGTAACTGTATACTGCCCTAAGCGTTATCCTACACAATCCCTAACCTCTCATTAACCATTACCTTACTCAAATACAAACCTACACTGACCTCTAACACAAACCTTTAACCCTCTAATATCTATACGGTTGTCAGCAGATGTATTTCCTAGTTGAAATCGTAGAAAGACGTATGTTGCTGACATCTGCTGGCTGTTTTCAGCATTACAGGTATACTTTTTTTTTTTTGCTGTGCAGCTAGTACAATCGTCATGGGTGTATCCAGACTCCATCTGCCAGCCCAGAAACACTGATCTGCTCCGTTACAGTATCTTAATGGGATTTAAAGGGCTGTAGGTAGCGCTCACTTTAAGCTCTGCACACAGATTTTTGGTCAGCCTATAGCCAGTAAATGTGGTATTGATTGATACCTAGGACTCCCTGGTGTGATTTAACCCTGATTTAACCAAAATGTTATGAAGTTCCATACTGTCCTAACAGCATTAAACCCATTATGTTAATTTACATTTTTTCATTGGGGTATTTCTAAAAACAGCCTGCAGAAGCTGCAGATCTCTTGTCTGCAGTCTTTGCAAGCCCTCCCCTTCTTACCCCGCCCAGACTTTCTGTGGCTGTCCAATCACAGACTTCCCAATGCAGCTCAATGAAAGGTCTTTGCAAGGCAGTTGCTCTGGGCAATTGCTACTTTTTGAGTTTATCTCCACTGAGCTAAATAAACCAGGAATTAACAGGACCGGGTGTCTAATGACCTTCGTACACCCCCCTGCCGGCTAACAAAGTGCCAATTTAATTAAAATTTTCTGCACTTTTTGTAAAATGGGTGTGGAGGATATTGACTTACTTTCGACATATAAATCTCTTCAGCAAGATAAACTGCTTTAGGAGTCTGGAGTGTTAACATTGATATATTTCAAAGAAATCATTATTGTAGAAGCAAGTTTGGCAACCCTTTCTGTTCCCCTCTTCTTACTTCCATACCTGTTCAATAACTCCTCATGACTAGTGAGAGAGGTGTGTTTGAGTGTGAAAGATATAATCTCAAGTAGCTTTTTTTTTTATTTTTCATCCAAATTGTGAATCCGATAGAGACAGGGGTTTGTGTACTTATCCTGAACTTGTTAAAATCATCCACAATGAGGAATAGCTTGATACATGCTGGGCTATTACATCTGTAGAGTGTATATCTGTTTTAGTGTATTTTTAGCTGTTTCTTTAAACCTTCTGTTCTGTCTTAAAATAGTTATCTCAGCGGCTTGCAATTAAATTCTGGGAATTGGCTGCTGTAGACTGAAGGGTCTCAATATAGAAAAGATAATTAATAGACGTTTGATTCTAGATTTTTTGACTGTAAATAACATTGTTAATTCTTCTAGGTTTACGTGTCCTATGATTATGGTAAAAGCTTTAAGAAAATCTCAGAGAAATTCCTTTTCCCAGACGGCAATACAAGCATTCCAGCAGTGGCGCAGTTCTTTCACAGCCCCGTGGATAACAAGAGGGTAACGCATCTTTGGTTGATTTCCAGATTTTCTCCTTTTGACAGTAACATTGCTGAATTCTATTTAATGTTACATTACTTACCATCTCTAAATGTGTAAAATGAGGTCAGTTTTCTACTTTCAAAACATGATTTGGTTCTTGCCACCTTCAAATCTTTGTTCCATCGATTAGAGGTATTAAAGGAAGCGTCTTGGGAGGTACAGTCCTTACTGCTAACCTACCGGCGAATACAGAGAGACCAGCAGACAAAATAGAGAGAATAAAACTTTAATAAAACAAATGTTCCCTTTGGTGCGATGACCAGTAGCAGTCCAGTTATTGAGTGTATTCTCCCATGATGCACTGCCAGTTGTAGTAGTGAAAACTGGATATTGTTAGATCTTCTTCGTAATGAGTCACAGTTTTTTGGATAACTATATCTGTATTCAATGGTATGTGGGGGGATAATTCCCATATATACGGTTTCCAGACCCTAACGCTATCCCTTTGTGAATGTGCATATGATCTCCATATCCAATACTCCATCTGGTAAATGGACATGTGCTCTCCTTGTACTATCTCTATATCTGGGTAACTGTGTATGTGGTTTCCAAAGCCTATATCTGTATTCGGTAAATGTGCATGTGGATTCCATATCCTATAGCTATATCTGGGTAAATGGGCATGTGGATTCCGTATCCTATAGCTATATCTGGGTAAATGGGCATGTGGATTCCATATCCTATAGCTATATCTGGGTAAATGGGCATGTGGATTCCATATCCTATAGCTATATCTGGGTAAATGGGCATGTGGATTCCATATCCTATAGCTATATCTGGGTAAATGTGCATGTGGATTCCATATCCTATAGCTATATCTGGGTAAATGGGCATGTGGATTCCGTATCCTATAGCTATATCTGGGTAAATGGGCATGTGGATTCCGTATCCTATAGCTATATCTGGGTAAATGGGCATGTGGATTCCGTATCCTATAGCTGTATCTGGGTAAATGGCATGTGGATTCCGTATCCTATAGCTATATCTGGGTAAATGGTCATGTGGATTCCATATCCTATAGCTATATCTGGGTAAATTGGCATGTGGATTCCGTATCCTATAGCTATATCTGGGTAAATGGGCATGTGGATTCCGTATCCTATAGCTATATCTGGGTAAATGGGCATGTGGATTCCGTATCCTATAGCTATATCTGGGTAAATGGGCATGTGGATTCCGTATCCTATAGCTATATCTGGGTAAATGGGCATGTGGATTCTATATAATTCTCTCCCTTTGCTTTGCAGTACATCTTCGTGGATGCCAGTTCTTCATACCTGTGGATCAGCACTGACTTCTGTACCACAGTCACAGGGTTTTCTGTGCCCTTTAAACCCACTGACCTTCTCTTGCACAGCACAGATCCAAACCTTGTTCTTGGCTATGACAAGTCACACCCCAATAAGCAGGTAAGTACTATATGAATCAGTTTAGCTATGCCATGTAAATCCTGGCTCATTGTAAGACTGCATGTTTTACTTTCCAGATGTATTTCCTATTCTCGCTTCAATTGCTTTGCTTTTTCCTGATTACGCTTTAAACCGCTTCCTGGGTGCATTCATTAAAGACTCCATGGTGTCAACTCAAAAGCACAGCAGTCATCAACAGACAATTTGCATTAAATTCATTATTCAGCTGGCCTGGGTTATTTATGGCCGTAACGTTTCAGGCAGCAGTTGGCCTGCGTTATCAAGACAGTAACATTTCATTCAGTAATTGGCCTGCGTTATAGAGGTGGTAACTTTTCATACAGCAGTTGGCCTGTGTTATCAAGGCGGTGTCATTTCATGTAGCCGTTGGCCTGCCTTATCGAGGCGGTAACTTTTCATAAATCAATTGGCCTGTGTTATCGAGGCAGTAACATTTCATATAGCAGTTGGCCTGCATTTTTGAGGTAGTAACTTTTCATACAGCAGTTGGCCTGTGTTATCGAGGCGGTAACATTTCATGTAGTAGTTGGCCTCGTTATTGAGGCGGTAACATTTTGAGCAGCAGTTGGCCTGCGTTACTTATGGCGGTAACATTTCATGTAATAGTTGGGCTGTGTTATCAAGGCAGTAACATTTGTTTGTGTTCGTGTGCTGTGTAGTGTAATCTGTAAGCATGGTTTTAAACTAGAATCTAGCAAACCCATATTTCAGTGCTCCCTCCAGCCCAGTGCTCTGACCATGACCAGCGGTGATACATGATTTGACTTTGTAAATCCATGTCCGCCTCAGTCCTATAGTCCAGAATGAACATTGTGATTATTAATATAGTTAATATTTAGCTTTTATTTTCGTGTCTATCTGTGTGTGTGTGTGTGATATATATATTATATTATATTATATATTATCCCGGCCAGGAAAGGTTCACATACATTTCCTTTTAATATAAAATAACTTATCATATAATCTGAGAGCATGTAGGATTCAGTGGAATCTGATAAGAAACCAGCTGTTCAGTAAAGCTACGATTTGGGGAATTCTCATTTTATGAACAGTCAATCTTTGCGGTTTGTCGTATCACAGAGACTCCATCTTGTAGTAAATATTTCCCAGTTAGGATACTATAATAGTGTGTATAATGGTATAGGACATGGCTTTATTTATTGTAAGTTCTCTATAAGGAAGATGAGATCTCTCCGTAACGTGCCTTGCCAAACCGTCACATATTGTTCATTGCATACACGACTTGTGTGATAACTTTCTCCTGGCACTTTGTTTTACAAGTCACTATACAATCCGTTCCGGTGTAATTATTACGGCTCCAGTAATTGACACTATTGATGTTTGTTTTTTAATGATCCCTTTGTCCTGGATGGACATTGTATAACAGGGTCCATCGGCTGGTAAATATTTTGTTAAGAATAAACCTTACTCTTACTTTTTCAGCTTTGGAAATCGGATGATTTTGGTCACACCTGGTTAATGATTCAAGAACATGTGAAAACCTTTTATTGGTACGTATTTTGTGTTCGGTCTTCTTAAAGTCACTTTTATTTTAAATCTCTCAAAATAAAATCAAAGACTAAATTTGACAAAATATGTGGGCATGCTAGCCTCCTGCCTACTCTAACTAGGTTCACATCTATGTATTAACTGAATATGTGTGTGTGTGTGTGTGTGTGTGTGTGTGTGTGTGTGTATATATATTTATTTGTGGTCGGGGACAATAAGGCGGGTTATAATAGTAGTGGCATAAGTCTGTTATGTCCGTATGTATATAAAACTTTGCATGAATATTCTTCGACTGCCACATATCACATGATTTCTTTCTGTTTATTGGTTAATGATCTGGTTTTCTTTATAATTTTGCTTGCATTTGTTTTTTGAACTGTAAACTGATCCATTATCCAGTAATTTCCCCCCCTACCTCCACTCTTAGGGGTGTGCATCCATATGACAAGCCGAATACAGTTTATGTTGAACGCCACGAACCTCGGGGGACGTCCACTGTCCTTCGCAGTATAGACTATTTTCAGTCCAGAGAGAAAACAGAAGTCATTTTAGAAGATGTTGATGCATTTCAGTTGCGGGAAAAATATATGTTTGCCACTAAGACCGTGGTAAGTTAGTTAATACCCTGTATGTTTGGGGAAGAATACAGCAAATGTAAATTGGATACTTTTTTATTTAAAAAAAAAAAGTTAAATGGACATACTAGGCACCAAAACAGATTGAGCTTAGTGGATCAGTTTTGGTGTATAGATCATGCCCCTGTAGTCTCACTGCTAAATTCTGTCATTTAGGAGGTTACAATTTTAATCAGAATTATTTAATCTCCAATGAAAATCAGGTTTATTGTCAAAATTTACAGACTTTGTTTTTTGCAATGAACAAATCAAACAAAAGCAATTGAAATAGCTCAACACAACAAATACTTTGAGTGGTTTTCAAAATTCAACTGAAAATGCTACTTAAAATATGCAAAACAGGTGTTTCTGAAACACATCTGATGCAACTAATCAAGCGCTTCATTAGCTGCATCAAATGTGCTTGAGCTGGAACACTTAAAATACCTGAACTAGCAATGGTTTGTGGAGTGTCACATATTACTACATGTTAGAAATGTCTCAAGAATGGTCCACAAAGTTAAGAGAAGAGATCATCTCCCTTCACAAACAAGAACAGGATACAAAAAGATAGCGAAGGCACTTAATATACTTAGACACTGCATTGGAAGCATAGTTCCCAAGTTCAAAGTTGAAGAAACGGTGGTTAATCTACCTGAATTGGGCAGGCCAATGGCAGCAATCAGATTTCTGAGAAGGCAGGTTGTAGAAAGACTTACAGCATGACTTGGTGATAACGCTCATAGAGGTTTCAGTGAGAACAGTACAGTGCGTACTGAATGCAGAAGGTTTCCATGCTAGACGTACAACACTACTGACCCAAAAGCACAAGAATGTGCTCAAAATAATGTGAATAAGCCAGATATTTGGGGATTTTTTTCCATGGAGTGATTGAAAAAAACTGTAACTTTTTGACCCAATTAATCAGCGGTATGTCTGGAGGAAGAAGAAAGACGCATATGCTGAAAAGAACACTCTGCCTACAGTTAAGCATGGTGGTGGCTCAGTGATTCTCTAGAGCTGCTTCACATCCTCTGACACTGGAAATCTGTTGGACTTTCTAACAAGACAATGATCCCAAGTATACTTCAAATTCCACCAAGGCTTGGTTGCAGAAGTCATTTAACCTTCTACAGTGGCCATCCCAGTCACCTGACTTGAACCCCAAAGAAAATCTGGTGGGATTTGAAGAAGGCGGTTGCAGCACACCAACCCAAGAATATTACTGAATGGGACATCATTGCTCATAAGCAAAGGGCTAGGATTCCTCAGGAACGCTGCCAGTAGCCGGTGTCTGGCTATGCATCTCGTTTGCACCAGGTCATAACAGCAAAAGGGATCTCTACTAAGTACTAATGATGCTTGCCATGAAGGGGTCGAATCATTTTGAGACTGCAGAAGTTATAAGTTGCATTTTCAGTTGAAGCATTTGTTGTGTTGAGCTATTTCAATTGCTTCTCTTTGATTTGTTCATTGCAAACAGCTGAATGTCTGTACATTTTGACAATAAACCTTCAATGAGGATTAAATTATTTTGATTACAACTGCTACTTTGTTTATACAGCCCTAGTCACATCTCTCTGTATGTTGCACAGCCTCCCTAAACACTTCCTAGTGAGATTTAATGTTTAACCTTCCTTTATTTTCTTTAATTTAGAATGCATTATCTCCTGTTCTGTTTATCGCTTGCTAGACCCTGCAGGAGCCTCATGTATGTAAGTGTAGGAGATTTTAAAAAATTAATTAAAAAAAACTTCTAAAGCAAGTTAACATCTGACTGAAAAGCCATTTTGTTTTCATGCATGCTGTGACAGTCACAGCCAGGGGTGGTGTGGCTAGGGCCACTAAAACAAAGTGGTTTAACCCCTAAATTGCAGAGAATTAAACTGTGAGTCTGCAGGGGTATGGTCTATACACTAAAACTGCTACATTAAGCTAACATTCTTTTAATGCCCATAGTGTCCCTTTAAGCATTCCATTTTAAATTATTTCAATAACCCAATGCTCCACTTCCCTTACAGCTTTAACCTGAAACCATAAAACACACTTTGCACCTTTACTGTCACATGTCTAAAGATATAGCAAGGCTTTGGTTCTAATCTCCTATTATAAATAGAAATCTAATAATCTCAGTATTCATTAAGTCAAATATTGGCGTGTAAAAAGAAAAAAATAGATATCCTTGTAGAAAGGTTGTTTTTTTTATTTTTTTTATTATGATAAATTATGCCAGTTTTCACAGATCTAATATGAAGCCTCCTGTCATGTGATAACATTTTCATTTCAGCAGACCACCAAGTTTAGAATGGCAGGAAAAAGTAAAGTGAAACTGAAAACCTTGGTGTTGGTGCTTTGCAGAAATAATGGCGTGAATTTAACATTTTTAATTGTTTTAATAAATTGTGACAAACATTTGCTGAAATTTAGACGTAAAAGTTCTGGCAAAACCTTGCTTAATATCTCCAGGAACCCTTCTTAAAATGTATTTTATTATACTTGGTTTATCTAGAGACTCCCTCGCGGGGATCATGGGATATTGGCTTTATTTATTAAAAGTCATTTGTTTGCTTGTGTGCAGTAAATGTCTTCATGTGCTGGCTGTTGCACTGTGTATTTTTAATGTATTTTGTCCTTTCTAGCGTCTCTTCGGTGGAAAGAATCCATTTTCCGTCCAGCTCTGGGTTTCTTATAACCGCAATCACATGAGAATGGCGCAGTTTGCAACCAGACATCCTATAACCGTGAGTAGAAATGTATGAACTGTTCCGTGCAGGGTGAACTCGGTAAACCAAAGGCATCTTGGTGTGTTAATAGGAGGCATGCGATATGTACAATGACACACCAACTGCTACTGCTAAACTGTGAACATATCCCATCGATAGCCATCGCCTGTTACTCAGCCGAAAATAAGGAGGAAAGTAAAACCACAGACCCAGAACATACCATTAATTAGTGCGGTATGGTTATTGCTTTTAAAGAACTCTCAGGGGATATTTAAAAAGACACTTGAAACACACATAACGGGTTGAAGTTCTTTGTGTGAACAATGTGTACTTTTGTTTCCAATTTTAAAAGAAATTCACACTTTCATAGATGAACCACCTTACACCTCGCAATCAGAAACATTTCTCCTCCTTTCTGTATGCTCTGTGCTGACTGCCCGATATAAAGGGCGGAGCTTATAACAATGACTGACAGGGAGCTAAGATGGAGGTGGCTCTCTCTATACTGACTGCCAGGTGTAATGGGCGGAGCTTATAACAATGATTGACAGGAAGCTGAGATGGAGGCGGCTCTCTCTATACTGACTGCCAGGTGTAATGGGCGGAGCTTATAACAATGATTGACAGGGAGCTAAGATGGAGCTGGCTCTCTCTATACTGACTGCCAGGTGTAATGGGCGGAGCTTATAACAATGATTGACAGGAAGCTGAGATGGAGGCGGCTCTCTCTATACTGACTGCCAGGTGTAATGGGCGGAGCTTATAACAATGATTGACAGGGAGCTAAGATGGAGCTGGCTCTCTCTATACTGACTGCCAGGTGTAATGGGCGGAGCTTATAACAATGATTGACAGGGAGCTAAGATGGAGCTGGCTCTCTCTATACTGACTGCCCGATATAAAGGGCGGAGCTTATAACAATGATTGACAGGGAGCTAAGATGGAGACTCCCAGTTACAGAATAAAGAGATGTGGATTTCTAAAAAATTTTAAATTTTTTTTTTTTTTTTTCCATACCTAACAAGTTCATTTGAAATGGTGTCTGTTTGAAACGTGTGGGATTAGCTTTTTACCATGTTACGGAGGTAATGAGAGCTGGACATGGGTACTAAGTAGGAAATCAAAACTGTATTCTGATTGGCTGTTAGTTGGGTTTCGTAATTTGTTAGAATAGATCTTAAATCTATTGACTAAATATATTGTATGTTTTACTTTGTAAGGAATATTACATCACCGATGCATCTGAAGATCAGGTGTTTGTGTGCGTCACTCACACCAACAACGTGACAAACCTGTACATTTCGGAAGCAGACGGTCTACGATTTTCACTTTCTTTGGAAAATGTTCTGTATTTTAACCCTGAGCAAGTGGGAACAGAAACATTGGTCAGGTAGGCTGAATGTTTCTCTGTCTTTCTCTGTGCAATATCTGTCTACTTTAAAGGGACACTATAGTCACCAGAACTACAGCTAATTGTATTTGTTCTGGTTAGGATAATTATTCCATTCAGGCTTTTTGCAATAAACACGTCTTTTAGAGAAAATGCAGTTTTCATATTAGAGCCTAGTGATAACTCCACTGGGCACTCTTAGATGGCTGCTAGAGGTGCTTCCTGGGGCAGTGCTCCACAGTGTGACTGACATTCGGTGTCTCCTCACTCTGCATGCAGACCCTGAACTTTCCTCATAGAGATCCATTGATTCAATAAATCTCTCTATGAGGAGATGCTGATTGGCCAGGGCTGTGTTTGGCTTGAGCTGGCTCTGCCTCTGATCTGCCTCCTTAAAAGTCTTGGCCAATCCTATTGAAAAGCATTGTGATTGATTCAGAGAATCACTTCTGATGTCAGCCAAGCAGGCAGATCAGGAGCAGAGGCAGCAGCTGCAGACTTGAATAAAAGTAAAATTTTGCTATATTTAGGGGGGGCGAGTGGAGGGGGGTTAGATGGTGGTTTTAACACTATAGGGCAGGGGTAGGCAACCTTTGGCACTCTAGATGTTTTGGACTACACATCCCATGATGCTTTGCCAGCATTATGGCAGTGTGAGCATTGTGGGTATGTAGTCCACCACATGAAGGTTGACTATCCCTTCTATAGGGTTAGGAATACATGTTTGTGTTCCTGACTTTATAGTGTTCTTTTAATAAACTCTGAGCAATCAGTGTCTTTTAAAGATAAGAACGTAAACACAATCTATCAAACTCAGCAGGCGTGAAAATATAGTCAAAATAGTAGATTTCCCCCCTCACCCTTATTTTTATGGTTTAAAGTAAATTTTAAATGCAGAAATATACCTTAGAAAATGTAAAGTTTGCTAAATGTTAACAAATTCATCAGCACTTTCAATAGGGATCTCCCTAACAGATCTTGTAGAGTTCTATATCCGTATTCTGATCTTTGCGGTCTATGTAAATCACCTGTTTCATGCACTGTCTCTACCTTTACAAATTGGCCAGAAATAAAATAAAAAGAGCTAAATCTGGAATTAAGGAGCCAAGTGTTATTTCACAAGCCGTATTCACATCTTACATCCGTATAGATATTTGGAGAAGGAGCCCTTTGCTGATGTACACCGCGTGAAAGGGGTCAGTGGCGTTTACATCGCTAATATGATAAATGGATCCTTCTCGAAGGAGAACATGCGTTCCGTTATAACATTTGATAAAGGAGGGACGTGGGAATTTCTTCAGGCCCCGGTTTACAATGGTTACGGAGAGAAGTGTGAGGTAATGGCAGCCATGGGGTGTCTTTAATTTCCAGTACAAAATTCTTCAAAACTTTTTAACTTCTTTTCAATAATGTGACTCTGTCCATAATACATTAGTTTTAAGCAAAAATTCTGGGCACAGATTGTGGCCCTCTTGATCTTCTACTAGCCTTTTTTGTGTAGATTTATTTATTTTTAAATAGAATCCGTTATTAGTGTCATTTAAACAAATAAATATACATATACATATACATATACATATATATATATATATATATATATATACACTATCTATCCATAATAATTGAAAAAGTGACTTACCCAGGTGAAATGTATTGTGACCGGCGTCTAAACGCATTCACCACGCATGTCCATGAGGCCATTCCCCCTCCGTGATCACGCGGTCCCTGCGCAATGACGTCTCGTAAATCCGTTACTATGGCGACACGGCAATCATCGCCATGGTGACCGCCTAAAAGTGACACACCGTGATTAGAAATTAATGGAAGCCCGATTATCATAGGCTGTTGTGTATAATTACATGCAAGAGAAGAAAAGTGATTAAAAACCATAATAGTTGTAAAAGGCAACAGTAACATCTGAAAAAAAACTATTTAAGCCAATACTTAGCAATGTAGACTGTGGTGCTGAACCAGAGTGTTGTACTATAGTAAATATAATATGGTTGCTAGGATACATCAAATCCTTAAAGTGCCACTTCTGAGATAGTGCTTAAAATGCTGTATATATCACAAAATGTAGAAAGTCCTTGCACCCACGCTTGGTAGACTGTTTGCCGGGTGCTTGAAATCCAGGAAAATTGAAATATATGTAGATCGTGATCAGCACTCTCGGACTTTGAAGATTAAAACCTAAAGTTTATTAATTATCCATTAAAAATAAGATCGACGTTTCAGTCCCAGCAGGGACTTTCATCAGGATCAGACACATATGCCTGATCCTGATGAAAGTCCCTTCTGGGACTGAAACGTCGATCTTATTTTTAATGGATAATTAATAAACTTTAGGTTTTAATCTTCAAAGTCCGAGAGTGCTGATAGATAGATATCCTTTTTGAATGCGCAGTTTGCAGAGTGCAAACCGCTATCCCAAAATTCCTCCTTTTATTAAATCTCAATAAAAAAAATATGGTGTATGTATATACGTGTCTGTGTATATCTGTCACGTTCTCAATGGAGTTTGTTTGTTTCTGAGTTTTTTTGGGGTTTTTTTTTTTCTTCCAAGTCTTTCAAGGTTAATATGTTGCCCTATCTCGTAAATTAACACTTTTGTGTTTTGTTTTTTTTCGCAGTCATCACGCGGTTGTTCACTTCACTTGGCGCAGCCACTCAGCAGAATGATTACCTTTCAGTTTCGGGTCATGCCAATTCTCTCCAAGGAGTCTGCACCGGGTTTAATCATGGCTACAGGTGCATCTGTTTATTTTTTTATTTTTTTTTAGCAGAATATGTATATGTTTTGGTTGTTCATTATATGTAATAGATACACAAGGGATTGACATGGGTATTTCAGTGTGAGTTGTGTGAGCACAATTTGAAGTGTGAAACCAGTTACGTGCATGGTGTGTAAGTTGTTTGGGTGTCCGTAACGTACACATTTGATGTAGAAGTTGCTGATCGGGAACTGAAATAAATATATATGGTTATTTTTATTTGAGTTAAAGTTTTTTTATTTTTTTATTTTTTTTTATTTTATCATAACTGTGCATGTGCCCAGTGTTGTGGTAACACCATGTGACGAACGCTAACCAGTTTGACTTTGCAGGTACCGTTGGGAGGGACATGACCGGTAAAACAAACATGTATGTATCCAGCAGCGCCGGAGTAAGATGGCGGGAGGTAAGTTGTGTGAGGCCTTCCTGTTCAGTCTAATAGACCAGGCAGAGAAGCGGTTATTTTCTGCTGCGTTAAATAGCCAAATATTTAGCAACTAGTTATAAAATGGAGATGTCCCTAATTTGCAGTCTTTCTTCCATTTTGTCTCAGTCACTTCTCGGCCCCCACTACTGTACTTGGGGAGATCACGGAGGGATCCTGGTTGCAATTGCTCAAGGAATGGAAACCAATCAATTAAAGTACATTATACATTTTATACTGAATATTGTGAGGATCTATGAGTTAGATTAAAATGTATTTCGATTATAGTGTGTTTTGTACTATATAGATTATAATGTAAATATTATAAGGAATTTTTGAAATAAACTGTGTATGTAAATATGAAAGCAAAGATTTTCTTAGAGGTGTGTGTGTGAATGTATGTATATGTGTGTGTGTGAATGTATGTATATGTGTGTGTGTGAATGTATGTATATGTGTGTGTGTGAATGTATGTATATGTGTGTGTGTGAATGTATGTATATGTGTGTGTGTGTGAATGTATGTATATGTGTGTGTGTGAATGTATGTATGTGTGTGTGTGTGAATGTATGTATATGTGTGTGTGTGAATGTATGTATATGTGTGTGTGTGAATGTATGTATATGTGTGTGTGTAAGCAAATATGTATAGTTTAAAAAACATATACCACCGGGGGCGCCACAATCACAAACATGTGAATATATTTACCATGGTATGTTCATGGGTATGCATATAAGGAGATAAAAATAAAAGTATATATAGTGAAGTATTTAATAACAAATAGAAAAATAATAAAAAATAATTGCACTCACAAATGTAGTTGCACAACAAGAACATATGTCCTAATTGTGCTAAGAAAGCCTGTCAGCCCTTAATTGGGCTAGAGTCCCCTCTTGTAGCAGGATCCCGATTTTCAAAAGTTCCAATGGCCTCCAGTAATAATCTGCTTGAAGGTGGATGAGATCCAAAGATACTAGGGACACTGGCCGACTTGTAGCTGCTCGACGCGTTTCGTCCGATCGACTTTTTCAAGAGCTGTGTGTTTCTGTTCTTCTTCCGGCTTTTTAAATGATCAGGTTCGCGCGGCTTTCAGTGTTGCGCGCATGCGCATTACGGTAAAACTTTACCGCGCATGCTCACACATCCAGCTTGAAACGCAAAACCAACTTTATTGATACTTTGCGCCGACAAAACACATTTCCGTACCGGACCACTTGGTCTTACGGAATAATATGTGGGCACTTCAAGCTTTTGTTCATCATACATAGTTGATCTTCATACATAAAATACTGATGAACCATCTTTTAAAAGGCAAAGGTAAAAGGCATTTTAAGTGCATCACATATAGAGTTCTACTATTAGAAGTGGGAAATTAAGCATACTGTAGACAGAAACAAACATATTATGAGAAACATATTATAAAAAATATATGTAATAAAAACATCATGTTACATTTTATACAGTGTTACAATACTTTATACAAAACTGATATTTACATATAACAAACTGTATATATAACTAATAATCATTTTATTTTATTCGGATGAGAGACCTGGCGAAGACATCATTAGGTTCTATTAGAATCATTCATAAATAAATGAGAGATCATTTCATTGGAAGTTAATTCATTAAAAAGTTATTGATAAAAAATTGTAATTATTAATAAAATACAAATCGTGCAAATTAATGCCAATTCTATGGAAACAAAAATTATAATATAGTGATAAAACTACCACTTACTGAAAAGGACTTTCTAAAAACCAAATTATTTACAAAAATTTTTTTTAAAAAAATTGATTCATAAAAGATTAATTCATAAAAAATTAATTAATTTATAAAAAATTAAAATTAAAATTAAAAACTCTTATAAATAATTTATAAGAATCAATCCATAAACACCAATAAATCTAAATCAACATTTAATCCTCTTGGAAAAGTGGTTTTGAGTCTATGGATCCACTCTGTTTCTTTCATGGCTAGCGCTTTTTCTGTGTCGCCCCCTCTCCAATGTGGAATTATCGTATCTATCCCTATACATCTAAAATCCTGGAAACTAAAATGGGTGCAATTTATACAATGTTTGGGAACACTATGTTTTATATTCCCTCTTTTTATCCCATTAAAGTGTTCCAAGATTCTAATGTGGAGTTTTCTTATTGTACGACCCACATATTGTATGCCACATTTACATTCAAGTAGATAAATTACATTTTTTGTCTGACAATTTATAAAGTTTTTTATTTTAAAAACTTCTTTAGTGGCAGTGCAGGTAAATTCTGTTGTTTTCTGTTTTTGGAATTTGCATGTACTGCACTGCCCACATTTAAAAAAACCTTTTGGTTTTTCTTTAAGAAAATTGCCCGTTGTGGCTTCTTCTTTAGTGGGTTTGACACGGGGTAGAGCGCTTGGAGCTAAAATAGATTTAAAATTCTGGGTCTTTTTGTAAATAATTTGGGGTTTACTTGGTAAAATATCCTTTAAAAGTTGATCTTGTTTTAAAATGGGCCAAAATTTCTTCATAGTTTTCTCTATAAGGTGAGCTTTATTGTTGTATCTGGTTAAAAAGGAGATGCTATAATCCTTCTTGTTTTTCTTATATACCTTTTTATCTTTTAAAAGTTTATTTCTATCTTTGTCTTCTATCTGTTTTTCTGAATTGATCAAAAGTTGAGATGGATAATGTCTTTTTTCAAATTTTTTGTTTAACATTTTAACTTGTTCTTTAAAATCACTTTTGTTAGTACAGTTTCTAAGGAGTCTCGTTTGTTGTCCCTTCGGTATATTATTCAGCCAATTGGGGTGGTGACAGCTAGAATATTCTATAAAGCTGTTCCCATCCGTTGGTTTAAAAAAAGTTTTATTACAAACTACTCCTGATGATACAAAGAAAGAAAGATCTAAAAAATTAATTAATACTCTCCGTCTGAATTTCAGCCGTAAAAAGCAATCCATAAGTATTATGGTTGATATATAATAAAAATTCTTCTAAAAGAGACCTATCCCCTTCCCAAATAATAAGGACATCATCAATATATCTTCTCCAGAGCACCAGGTTCGCACCGTATGGATTGTTGTTCCAAATTTTCTTCGCTTCCCAATCCGCCACAAAGATATTGGCATAACTAGGTGCGAACCTGGTGCCCATTGCAGTTCCACAAGTTTGGAGGTAATATGTACCTTCAAACCAAAAGAAATTGTGAAAGAGGATAAAACGAATGATATCTAAAATTAAGGTTGCTTGTGCTTCATGCATATTTATATCCTTTCCTAAAATTTCCCTAATGGCCTCAATACCTTTCTCATGATCGATCGACGTATACAGAGATGAAACGTCTACCGTGGCCCAAATATAGTTCTCTTTCCACGTCATACCTTCTACCTCTACAATAATTTGATTTGAATCTTTAATGTATGAGGGAGCTTTTGGAACATATTTCTGTAAAAAGTAATCTACATATTCTGACACATTACTAGTCAACGAGCCAATGCCACTAATTATTGGCCTCCCTGGAGGATCGATAAGTGATTTATGAATCTTTGGCAAATAATAAAATATAGCCATTTTTGGAAATTTAATAAAAAGGTATTCAAATTCGTCCTTTTTAATGATATCTTTCTTAAAACTTTCTGACAATAGTTTAAAAAGCTCTTTCTTATATGTTTCCATGGGGTTAGATTTTAAAATAATGTATGTGTCTCTATCATTTAAAATTCTATACGATTCTTTCAAATAATCATCACGATTTAGAATAACTATACCTCCCCCTTTATCTGCCTGTTTTATGACAAGTTCATGGTTTTCTTTAAGTTGTTTTAAAGCATTTCTTTCTTTTTTAGTGAGGTTCTCCTTTCCGTTATTCTTTGTTATTATCTCGAATTCATTTAGAACCATATCACTAAAAACCGGGATGAAATCTCCCTTTTCCCAAGTTGGAAAAAACTTTGATTTGTGTTTCAGACCTGAATATAGAATTTGTGGGGATATGGATTCTATATTCTCTTTCTCACTGTTATCGCCAAGTCCCTCGTCCTCTCTTTTCTTTTTCTCAAAGAAACGTTTGATAGTCAGTTTCCTCAAAAATTTCTGGATATCAATAAATAATTCAAATTGGTTAGGGCCTTTTTGTGGGGCAAATTTCAATCCTCTATCTAAAATGCTGGCTTCAGCTTTATTCAATTTATATTTAGAAAGATTAAAAATACCTTCTAGATTATCATAGTTCTTATTCTCTTCTAACTCTTTCAATAATCTGACATTTCTCCCTCCTCCATTTCCCCTAATCCTCCTACGGCTCCTAGGAGTTTCCTCTTTTTGGGTGGAGTTTGAGCTGAACTTAGAGGGGTAAATCTGTTCCTCTGTTGCCAGTAATTTTTTATTGTTGGACTTCTCAAAACTTGATTCTTTTGTCCTCTTCCTAAAAAATCTTTTTGTGTGGTTCTTACACTATCTTTTGTCCTATCTGTCTCCATAAATCTTGATTTATCCTTTCTCCTGACAATGGGGTTTTCATATTTCATTTTCCCAGATTTAATCGGGGTATTCCACTGAACCCTAGATGGTTTTTCAATCTTTCTTCTATCGTCATTTTTATATGTTTGTCTCTCTATATTGGGATAAGTCACTCTATAATTTGATCTATAGTTTTTAAAGTGTTTCTTTTTCCACTCTCTTTGTTTTCCATTTTTATAGTCCTCTTTGTCTCTATTTAGTTTACCTTCTTTCGTAGTTAAAATTTTTTCTTCTAATTTTTCTATTTTATTATTCAATTCTATACTGTGTTGTTGTATTCTCTCTTCAGTGTATTCATTACTGATTTCCGTTTCGATAATTTTTATCTCCTTTTCTACTTCATTTATTTCACTCTGTTGGAATTCTATCAATAAGTTCATTAGTTTCAGGGAACATTTCTCTAAAGTATCGTTCCACTTAACCATAAAATTTTCATTTTCTAACCCGAAGGCTGGTTGTTTTTCAATTCTCAGACCTCTCGGGGTTATTCCCAATTTTATATATTGCTGTAAATATTTTATTTCCCACCATTTTTTAACCTCTTTTTCTGCCAGTCTTTCTAACTTTAGAAATAAGAAGCTTTTTTCTATGGTGGGACTTATCTCTTTTTTAGAAAATAAATTTTCAAACCTCTTATTTCTTGCTTCTCTCATAGAGGTAGTCATTAATCTACAATAAGCCATTTATGTAGATTGATATAGCAAAATTAAGGAATATATAACACAATCACAATCACAATTGCTTTTTACGGCTGAAATTCAGACGGAGAGTATTAATTTTTTAGATCTTTCTTTCTTTGTATCATCAGGAGTAGTTTGTAATAAAACTTTTTTTAAACCAACGGATGGGAACAGCTTTATAGAATATTCTAGCTGTCACCACCCCAATTGGCTGAATAATATACCGAAGGGACAACAAACGAGACTCCTTAGAAACTGTACTAACAAAAGTGATTTTAAAGAACAAGTTAAAATGTTAAACAAAAAATTTGAAAAAAGACATTATCCATCTCAACTTTTGATCAATTCAGAAAAACAGATAGAAGACAAAGATAGAAATAAACTTTTAAAAGATAAAAAGGTATATAAGAAAAACAAGAAGGATTATAGCATCTCCTTTTTAACCAGATACAACAATAAAGCTCACCTTATAGAGAAAACTATGAAGAAATTTTGGCCCATTTTAAAACAAGATCAACTTTTAAAGGATATTTTACCAAGTAAACCCCAAATTATTTACAAAAAGACCCAGAATTTTAAATCTATTTTAGCTCCAAGCGCTCTACCCCGTGTCAAACCCACTAAAGAAGAAGCCACAACGGGCAATTTTCTTAAAGAAAAACCAAAAGGTTTTTTTAAATGTGGGCAGTGCAGTACATGCAAATTCCAAAAACAGAAAACAACAGAATTTACCTGCACTGCCACTAAAGAAGTTTTTAAAATAAAAAACTTTATAAATTGTCAGACAAAAAATGTAATTTATCTACTTGAATGTAAATGTGGCATACAATATGTGGGTCGTACAATAAGAAAACTCCACATTAGAATCTTGGAACACTTTAATGGGATAAAAAGAGGGAATATAAAACATAGTGTTCCCAAACATTGTATAAATTGCACCCATTTTAGTTTCCAGGATTTTAGATGTATAGGGATAGATACGATAATTCCACATTGGAGAGGGGGCGACACAGAAAAAGCGCTAGCCATGAAAGAAACAGAGTGGATCCATAGACTCAAAACCACTTTTCCAAGAGGATTAAATGTTGATTTAGATTTATTGGTGTTTATGGATTGATTCTTATAAATTATTTATAAGAGTTTTTAATTTTAATTTTAATTTTTTATAAATTAATTAATTTTTTATGAATTAATCTTTTATGAATCAATTTTTTTAAAAAAAATTTTTGTAAATAATTTGGTTTTTAGAAAGTCCTTTTCAGTAAGTGGTAGTTTTATCACTATATTATAATTTTTGTTTCCATAGAATTGGCATTAATTTGCACGATTTGTATTTTATTAATAATTACAATTTTTTATCAATAACTTTTTAATGAATTAACTTCCAATGAAATGATCTCTCATTTATTTATGAATGATTCTAATAGAACCTAATGATGTCTTCGCCAGGTCTCTCATCCGAATAAAATAAAATGATTATTAGTTATATATACAGTTTGTTATATGTAAATATCAGTTTTGTATAAAGTATTGTAACACTGTATAAAATGTAACATGATGTTTTTATTACATATATTTTTTATAATATGTTTCTCATAATATGTTTGTTTCTGTCTACAGTATGCTTAATTTCCCACTTCTAATAGTAGAACTCTATATGTGATGCACTTAAAATGCCTTTTACCTTTGCCTTTTAAAAGATGGTTCATCAGTATTTTATGTATGAAGATCAACTATGTATGATGAACAAAAGCTTGAAGTGCCCACATATTATTCCGTAAGACCAAGTGGTCCGGTACGGAAATGTGTTTTGTCGGCGCAAAGTATCAATAAAGTTGGTTTTGCGTTTCAAGCTGGATGTGTGAGCATGCGCGGTAAAGTTTTACCGTAATGCGCATGCGCGCAACACTGAAAGCCGCGCGAACCTGATCATTTAAAAAGCCGGAAGAAGAACAGAAACACACAGCTCTTGAAAAAGTCGATCGGACGAAACGCGTCGAGCAGCTACAAGTCGGCCAGTGTCCCTAGTATCTTTGGATCTCATCCACCTTCAAGCAGATTATTACTGGAGGCCATTGGAACTTTTGAAAATCGGGATCCTGCTACAAGAGGGGACTCTAGCCCAATTAAGGGCTGACAGGCTTTCTTAGCACAATTAGGACATATGTTCTTGTTGTGCAACTACATTTGTGAGTGCAATTATTTTTTATTATTTTTCTATTTGTTATTAAATACTTCACTATATATACTTTTATTTTTATCTCCTTATATGCATACCCATGAACATACCATGGTAAATATATTCACATGTTTGTGATTGTGGCGCCCCCGGTGGTATATGTTTTTTAAACTATACATATTTGCTTGTATTTTATTGGGATTGGGAGTGATCCCTATTTCGGGGTGATTAGCCTGCACTGTATTTAGCACTTTTCCCCACTTACTGCTCCTTCCTTATATGTGTGTGTGTGAATGTATGTATATGTGTGTGTGTGAATGTATGTATATGTGTGTGTGTGAATGTATGTATATGTGTGTGTGTGAATGTATGTATGTGTGTGTGTGTGTGAATGTATGTATGTGTGTGTGTGTGAATGTATGTATATGTGTGTGTGTGAATGTATGTATATGTGTGTGTGTGAATGTATGTATATGTGTGTGTGTGAATGTATGTATGTGTGTGTGTGTGTGAATGTATGTATGTGTGTGTGTGTGAATGTATGTATATGTGTGTGTGTGAATGTATGTATATGTGTGTGTGTGAATGTATGTATGTGTGTGTGTGAATGTATGTATGTGTGTGTGTGAATGTATGTATATGTGTGTGTGTGAATGTATGTATATGTGTGTGTGTGAATGTATGTATATGTGTGTGTGTGTGAATGTATGTATGTGTGTGTGTGTGTGTGAATGTATGTATATGTGTGTGTGTGTGTGAATGTATGTATATGTGTGTGTGTGTGTGAATGTATGTATATGTGTGTGTATATCTCTCCATCTTTTTGGTTTTCTGGTTCCAGGTACAGTACAAACGAAGGCGAGACGTGGAAGACTTTCCAGTTCTCCAAAGAGCAGTTGCTGGTTTACGGGTTACTCACTGAACCTGGCGAGAAGAGCACCATATTTACCATATTCGGTTCATACACGGGAACCGGGCACAGCTGGGTCATACTACAGGTCAATGCCAGCGATGTACTTGGTACGGCGAGTGTCCAGGGGTTCTGTGCCCGTCTTGGGGTGATATTTTATTTTTTTTGCCATTGAACACATTGCGCTGTGGTTATTTAGAGGACGTGTCCATCTCCTGTGTTGCACTGTTTGTAAAGCAAGTTAGAAAGATAGAGGAAGTCCACTCTGAAGACACTGGAAATGTATATGTAGGTAACTGAACTAACATTAAACAAGTCTAAGCAGATCTGTTAGGGGATGTTTTCAGTTTATGGGTTACTCCAGAGAGAAGTCTGGCGTTATGTCCTGATTGGTCTATTCTTTTTCTAGTTAAATGCATGCTGTGTAGATTTATGGCCATAACTATGGGTTCCCTATAATGTCTGTTTGTGTATGCACCCCTCTACATTTCGCTCACCCTCTGATCGTGGCCAGAAAGCTCGCCTATTGGAGGAGGGATTTGTGTTGGTTCTTGTTAATTTAATTCCCGCCATTCACAGTTCCTGTACATTACAAACACATTTGAAGGGCATCTCCGCTCTTCAAATAATTGAGGTTAGTTTTGATTAGAATGTGTAAATTGACTTTAATCTGGTGATTACATACCCTAATTATTATGATTTATAAAGTGCAGAATTGTACAGGTTTACACTCATACTTTCTCTGAATATCTCCAGGTATCCCATGCTCAGAAAACGACTATAAGCTATGGTCTCCATCTGACGAGCGCGGCAATGAATGCTTGCTGGGACGTAAAACTGTTTTTAAAAGGCGAACGCCTCATGCCACCTGCTTTAATGGGGAAGACTTTGATCGGCCAATTACCATCTCTAACTGTTCCTGCACCAGGGAAGATTTTGAATGGTATAGATCTGTTTCTGTTCTCTTCCCTCTACCTGTGATAAAGGCCCACAGGTTCTGGAACTTGTTTATTGATTTTAAATAAGGGAGATTCCATCTGCAGAGGGCCGGCCTACAAACCGTGTGCACTTTCTCCTTTAGTTGAATGATCATGTTTCATATGTTTTTATAACCATGTTAGATTTTCTCCCATTTGTAATGAAAAGGTTACCAAAAAAGCCTTAAATTCCAGTTTTATAACTTAAAATTGTTTTAAACAAAAAAATATTCCCAGTCCTTCAGGTAATACTTGGAATTTGGAAGGAAGTGGAGATATTTTTCACAAATAATTGCTGATATGGGAATTTGTGCTGTTACCCCATGACTCGTATTGTAGAGAGAATATCTCAGTAACTCTTTACTATCGGACACATTTCTTTATTCTTAAAGGAACACTATAGCGTTAGGAATACAAATGTGTATTCCTAACGCTATAGAGCCCTAGACACCTAAACGGTGACTAGGGCTCCGTTCCGAAGCAAATAAACGGTTAACAATTTATTTGCTTACCTTAATCCAGCGCCGGGCTCCCACAGCACTGGTGACCTCTCCTCCTCCATCGGTCAGCTCCCGGTTGGAACCGAATGTGCAGCCAGAGGAGGTCACGCATTCAAACCCGCAAATAGGAAAGCATTACTCAATGCTTTCTTATGGGGATCTTTTTTGACGTTGGAGGTCCGTGAGTGCGATTTACTCAGGAAGACCGCCACTAGAGGCTGGATTAACCCTGCAGTGTAAACATAGCAGTTTCTCTGACACTGTTTTCAGCTTCAGGGTTCAAACTAGGGGGACCTGACACCCAGAGAACTTCATGGAGCTGAAGTGGTCTGGGTGCTTATAGTGGTCCTTTAAACAATAAAGTCACTTTTGCTTAATGCGGCGCTGTTTTCATTTTGCAGTGCCTGCTCCCATATCAATTGTCACACAGCCGCTAGGGCCTTGGACTAAAATGGATTCAATAAAGAAATACTGGATGCTGTGTAAACATGCATTGTATAGACAGATTGCAGCTATGTATCGAAATCTAAAAAAAATAAAAAGTATGGGGGATCCGTAAATACAAATGGATAAAGAAACACACAGAAGTAGATGGAAATAATTCTTTACTCTGTGTCCTATTATTGCTGAAATTTCCTTAACGCCCAGATTAGATGAAGAAAAAAGTATATTTTGATATTTGGAATGTTCTGGGATTATTTGCATGCTATGTGTAATGTTAGACCGGCCAGTACTTGTATACCTGCATTTAATCCTTCTCCTCCCTCTTCTCCAGTGACTTTGGATTTAAGCCAAGTCGGGATTTGCTATCAGAAGTCTGTGTTCCTGACCCGGACTTCACCGGCAAACTATACCCAATCCCTGATCCTTGTCCTGTGGGGGCCACATATAAACGAACCAAAGGGTAATTATAGCAAACTTTGCTCTCTAACTTGTTCGCTCCGGGTATAAAAGACAGTGTCCTCCTTTTTGCCATGTCATCGCTGGGTAGTTCTTGTTTGGGGCAAGTGTTTCAGTGATGGCTCTTTACTCATGTTTTCTGGGTTGTCGAGCTTGGATTTAATGCACGTTTATCGTATTATTAATGCTGGGGCATTAAATAGTTTGTTTTGTTACAACCACTGGTTCTGCTTCCAGTTATCGCAGGGTTTCTGGAGACACGTGTTCTGGGGGTGATGTTCATAGTCGCCTGGAAGGAGTGGAAGTTGCTTGCCCTGTAGGAGGTAAAATTTCTAGATTAATTTATTTGAATTTACCAATATTACAAACTGATCATTCCCACACAATTCTTATTACTGACTCACTGGCTGTAAAGGGCCTGTTATAAGGTATGTGGAAGCAGCATGGCTATTCCTGGTAACGTTCAGACACGAGTCTTGAGTGCTGCACAGCCCACTTTCACAGGTGCAGATATGCTGCCATCTTCCCAAGATGCACTGGGCACACCTCTTTAACATTTAGCTATACTAACATGAATTCTCTGGGTTCCTTCAGATGTGCTGATGGCTTGCCTTATCCAAGGGATCTTGGGGATTTAAATAGTATACCAAATTGTCATGACCGCCTCAAATATAATGCTTCAAAGATTAAAGTCTCACTCTAGGTACCATAACCACTACATGAGCATTTAGATATTAGGGTGCAGGTTCTGTCTCCCGGACACACCATTCTCCTGAATGTCTAGTTTAGTAGTACCACTTTTATATTGGAAATATCAATTTCCTCCATATTTAAAATAATTTACTGGCCAAATGGGTCTGCTGACCTCTAAATCGGAGTGTAGTGGTTATAGTTGTAGAAATAAAAATAGGCAGGTATTAAGTGGATGCTTAGTGCTAATGTAGAATACTCTAACGTCTAGGTGGGGTCCCCTTTACCTTCACCAATAGTATAAAATATAAATAAGATATTATCTTACATGCACATAAGAGAACAATTCTTTCTATTAGATAAAACTCCTATAATAAAACATAAAAGACAAATAATGGTGCAATATCGTTTGAACTTGTGGGAAAAGTGTCAATATTTCCAATGAATTTACACTCGCAAGTAGGGAGCCAATAAGTATTAGGCTCAAATATTCAGCTTTGTGGGATATAGGGGGTCCCACTCCCTCCTCTGTATGTAAAGGATCCCCCTTTGATTGCAGTCACAGGCATGCAGTAAATGTAACAAAAGTGCTTTATTCATTAAAGTGCACAATGTATTATGAATAAAATAAATTAAAAAACCTTCCAGTCTGTACTGGTAAGTCCTTAAAATGTAGCAAAACGCGTTTCGCCTCTCTAAGAGGCTTCCTCAGTTTCTGGCTTTCTGTCCTATGAGTAGTGTTCCTTTTGAATCTGTTTCAGCTTTGTTTTTTCCGTCCTTTCTCTGTTACTTCCGGGTATCGTTTCTCTGTCACGCGGTTCCGGGTTTTGCGTTCCATCATTGGAACGCATGAAAAAAACGATTGCGGATTTCCTGTTACTCTCTAAGCTGAAACGCATCCTTGTGTTCCATATATCATCTCCCTCCGATTTGTAGGTTGTCTTTATTCCTGTGGTGCGCATACATGCGTTCCAAATATCCCATAATGTCTCTCAATGCAATAAAAAGGAGAATGGAAAATACATTAATAGTTTGAAGCTAAGAATATTAAAATTGTCAATTAAAAATACATTCATGCACATTATGGTGTGAATAGGTGACAGTTTAGTGATTCTGATCATAAAGATAGATGTGCAGACTGTGCAAGAAAATAAAATTATTATATATATATATATATATATATATATATATATATATATAAATATAATATATGCCTGCTATTTTACAAACATGTAAAGCTCTAACATACCAAGAAATAAGGTATATGAGACTATGGTGGTATATTGTGTATAAAGATTGCTTCTGAAAGTTCCTATACTGGTTAGGATGCATGGGATCCACTATTTAGTATGTCTCAGAAGGAGAAATATTTAATCATAAAGAAGTTTGGATAGAAGTTAGGGTAAATTCCCTATTTGGTATATTGTAGTATATGGGACACAATACGTTATTTATATAAAAACACATGATATTTAAAAAGGTATACATAAAATGCATACTGTATAAAGTACTTACCCATGATTATTAAAAACCATATGTGTTTAAGATGGTGTACAAAAAACGCCTACTGTATTAAGTACATGACCACGATTTTTAAAAGGGGCAAGTATCAATATATAAAAGGATGCAGGTAAAACCCTATTATTGGGCCTTTAAAACGATTATAATAAAAGTATATTAAGAAAACTGTTGGGTATGTCTTCATATAAAGATCAGAAGAACTAAAGATAAAAAATAAATATATACTACAGGTGGGGGAATGGAGGGAGTTCATTTAAAATGACAGACTTCAAAGTCAGAGTTAAGGCCGTGTGGAGATAATGTTTTAAAATTAAATATGAATTTCATTTCTTCTTTTCCTAATTTTTTTATGTAATCCCCTCCTCTCCAATCTTTTTTTTATAGCACAAAAGAAAAGGCCTTCTGGATTCTGATTGTGCTTGCTTGAAATGTAGCGGAACACTATGGGTTTCCATTCCATTTTTAATATTTCTAATGCGTTCCACTATTCTAGTTTTGAGGGGTCTAATCGTTCTCCCTACATATAATGGATCACACGGACATTTGAGAATATATAATGCCTTTCGTGTGGCAGGTCAGATGATCTGTTTATAGTGTAAATTCATTGGAAATATTGACACTTTTCCCACTAGTTCAAACGATATTGCACCATTATTTGTCTTTTATGTTTTATTATAGGAGTTTTATCTAATAGAAAGAATTGTTCTCATATGTGCATGTAAGATACTCTCTTATTTATATTAGTGGTTATAGTGACTAGACTGACTCTGTAATAACACCAAGTTTTAGTTGGTTGTCACCTTACGTAAAAATCAATAAATTGCAGCAAACAGAATATAGTAATATTTTTCTAATAAGTTCCGGAGACCCAGGCCGTGTGTTTCAGGCTGCCGAGCAAGCGATTAGAATCAGGAAATGACAGTTTGTACTTTACCACCTTACTGGGTTTCTTCGATCCAATGTACATTTCTTAATGCCGCTTAACTCTTACTCAGTCTTTGTGTGTTTACAGTGGAGAATGAGTTCATTTTATATGCTATGAGAAGCTCTATCTATCGCTACGATCTTTCCTCTGGCGTCAGTGAAGAGCTCCCCCTGAAGGGCCTGCGCAGTGCGGTGGCGCTGGACTTTGACTATCAGAGCAACTGTTTATTTTGGGCAGATGTCACGCTTGACCTCATTCAGGTAACGAGGCTTTAAAATACTTACCATGAGCTCTCCCCAAACCAGGTAATAACGACTATGCTTCCCAAAGCATTGCCAAGTGTTTCTCTGTAAGCAGTGTTTCATAGACACAGCAACGGTTTCTAGGAGATGTAGTTAAAGGACCATTAAAGTCACTCGGGTAATTTTATCTCAATAATAATTCTCAATGAAGTGATCTGGGTGCAGGGTCTTTTTACTTTTTACCCTGATACCTTGCAGTTGCGATGTGATGCGGAAGTCTCGATAGTAAGGCATCGATTCAGGCATGGATGGGTGTGGTGTACCAGGTCCCAAGTACTGTACTATAACGAACCTTGGTTTGGACCATTGTGGAGGTGATCAGTGCTGAGAGAATCTCCGTGCTGGAAAAAGATAATTCAATTGTTTTTATTTTATCACAAATGGAGGGAGAAACTCTATTTTACTAGGGATAGTGACACAAAAGCCAAAAGACACAAATACCAAATTATATTCCTAATGCTTTAGTGTTCCTTTCATTTGTAAACTTTCTGATGTACAAAGCTTGAACTCATATGTAGCAATACTTTTTATGCCTCTTTTGTTTATTTAAAAAAAAAAAAAACGGCAGAGTATAAAATGCTAACTGCAACCTAACCTACACAATGCACCTAACGTGTGTGGGAGCCTTGAGTGTCCCTTTAATAATATAAACCCACCCAGTATAACTGTAACCTAACCTACACAGTGCATCTAATGTGTGTGAGAGCCTGGAGTGTCCCTTTAATATAAACCCACCCAGTATAACTAACTGTAACCTAACCTACACACTGCATCTAACGTGTGTGGGAGCCTGGAGTGTCCCTTTAATAATATAAACCCACCCAGTATAACTAACTGTAACCTAACCTACACAGTGCACCTAACATGTGTGGGAGCCTGGAGTGTCCCTTTAATAATAAAAACTCACCCAGTATAACTTACTGTAACCTAACCTGCACAGTGCATCTAACGTGTGTGGGAACCTGGAGTGTCCCTTTAATAATATAAACCCACCCAGTATAACTAACTGTAACCTAACCTACACAGTGCACCTAACGTGTGTGGGAGCCTGGAGTGTCCCTTAAAGTTGCAGTAAGGAGACCTAAAAAGGATTTAAAAATAGTGAGTAATGAATTTCTGTAGAAGTAATGCATTTTGTTTTATTTATGATGTTTCTGTGAGTAATTATGTAATTATAATTTCCTGCTTTCTGATTATTTCTGTAGCGTCTCTGTTTGAATGGAAGCTCTGGACAGGAAGTTATTATCAGGAGTGGTTTGGAGACCGTGGAGTCCTTGACGTTTGATCCTCTAAGTCAATTAATCTATTGGGTTGATACGGGAACAAAGAAAATTGAGGTTTGTAACAGGGTTTTTGAATCTTCCTACCCCTCCTGGTATTTCTGCATTGAATATGGCCCTTTAGAATGTGGATATTTCTAGGTTGTGATGTTTGTGCACTGGCTATGCTTTGCTCTGTGCACACAGTGACTGAGGCATAGATTGGGTTTGTTTTGATTATTGTGAACTGATTTTAATGGACTTTTTCACCTGTACAAGGTGTTTGTCATTATAATGTTTATGTGAACGCCATATTTTTTAGAATATTAACCTGTGCTGTTCCTGCTGTTCTGTAGGTAGCCAACACAGATGGAGATTTGCGTCTTACGATCCTAAATTCTACGGTTCTAGATAAACCCAGGGCTTTGGCTTTGGTGCCTTCTGAAGGGTGAGTATAAGAAAGGATTCATCAAATGTTAAAAACCAACTCCTGGGTCTGAACGTCGAGCCATAGCTACGCTCAGGGTCCTTGAATACACGGGGCACGGTGTGTAATGCAGTCACTGGAGGTGTTACTGGCAGTACCTCTTCAACCTTTCTTTCTTCTCTGGATAAAGTAATGAGGAATGTTAAGTTGGGTAATATCTACTCCTAGGAATATCATAAAACGTACTGATAAAATGATTGTGATTATTGTACATATAAAACATGTGCAGTGATCTGGCCATTGAAGCATTACACGGTTCTTTTTATTGTATGTGCTTTCCTCATCGAGTTCTGCTTTGTGCTGTTATCAGTCCGGCTCCCATTGTCATATTTTCAGACAGGGATCGGTTCTGGATTATTCAAGGTATTACCAGAGATCCCTAGTGGATGAGTCTCTGTGTTACGGTCATGCGAGGTTCATGCATTAGGCTGTTTCCATGGTAACCGTGAAAATTAGTAATTTATTTCTCCTTATTGTAAAGCTGAGAAAATGGCCTTTAAATTTGTGTTTTGTACATTAGATCCAGTAAGATTCTGTGAGGCCCGGAATCTTCCTGGCTTTTATAACCTGCTCATTGTTTATGGACCCCTTTGGGTATGATGCTCACAGGAAGGATTTAGTGGGTGATTCCTGAGCACTCTGATTCCTTCCTGTACAGAGTTTATACAAAGGCTGGAAACCAGGTTTCCGGGGAGGAACTGTGGAATTTCACACTTTCGATTTTTAGTAAATTTGTCTTTAGCCGGGTTTACATCAGGTTAGAGTACATGAGCATGATTAACCAATGTATAATGCCTAAAGGGCATATTCCATATAAGACCTGGGCATTTGTTTTCTGAAGAATCACATTTAGGATTCAAATCTGTTCAAAGTTTCAGAATTTGGCTGATTGAGCTGATCATCCGAAGAACAGACTAATGTAAAAAATTCTTCCAGGTATTATTGGATCATTAGTGCATTCTAGTAAATTCATTAAACTGGTCTCGTATATGAGATTACTGTATTCAAGGGTGATTAAATAGTAATCGTGTTTGGTAGAATGCTCCCTAATCTGATATCCATAAATAACACTACCACAAAAGGGTAGCAAACCACGTTATTGCAGTACGCGGCACTGCTCTCAGATTGAAATTTAGCTCCATAAAAGATTGTGGATTCGATGATTACCTATATAAACTTTGCCACACACTATTATTATTATTTATATAGCGCCATCACATTCCGTAGCGCTGTACATTGGGTGGACTAACTGACATGTAATTTTAACCAGACAATTGGACGTACAGGAACAGAGAGGTGGAGGGCCCTACTCAATGAGCTTACATTCTAGAGGGAGTGGGGAATAGTGACACAAAGGGTAAAAGTAGGGGTACAAAGTAGGTTTAGAAAAGTATTCATTGAGGGCTTAGGTCATTTTTGACAGTTGCAGGAGAGGAGCCCCGTGACTGGGGGATAAAAACCTGCTTACAGTTTAACTAATATGCTTTCTTGAAGTGAGTTTTCAATGTTTTTTTGAATGAGTGTAGACTGGGTGAAAGTCTTATGCAGAAGGGAAGGGCGTTTCACAGAAGAGGTGCAGCCCTGGAGAAATCTTGGAAGCGAGCGTTAGAGGTGGGAGTACGGACAGAGGATAGACGTAGGTCTTTGGCAGAGCGTAGGGGCCTTGACGGGACATACTTGTGTATTAGGGAGGATAGGTAGGTTGGAGCAGCATTATGTAGGGACTTGTAAACAAGCACCAGAATGTTAAATTGAGCCCTATATTTAACTGGAAGCCAGTGCAGGGTCTGACAGAGCAGGGAGGTGTGGGAGGTGTGAGCGGACAGGAAAATGAGCCTCGCCACTGCAGTCATTATAGATTGCAGTGGTGCAATCTGGGAAAACGTAAGACCACTGAGAAGGGTATTGCAGAAGTCAAGGCGAGAGAGAACAAGAGCATGGACCAGCACCTTAGCCGCATCTGGGGTTAAATAGGGGCGAATGTGCGCTATGTTTTTGAGATGGAAGTGACAGGATTTGGGGATTGATTGGATATGAGGGGTGAAGGAGAGGTTGGAGTCAAAAAGAACACCCAGGTAGCGAGCATGTGAGGTAGAGGTGATGGTAGCGCCGTTGACTTGGAGGGAGACACACAGGAGTAGTAACACTTGAGGGAGGAAAGACCAGAAGTTCTGTTTTGGACAGGTTGAGTTTAAGGAACTGAGCAGCCATCAAGTTGGAGATTGAAGAGAGGCAGTCAGAGACACGAGTCAAGATGGGTGGAGAGAGATCAGGAGAGGACAGGTAGATTTGCGTGTCATCCGCATAGAAATGATAACGGAAGCCAAAGGAGCTGATCAGTTTACCAAGGGAGGCAGTATAGATAGAGAACAGTAGGGGGCCGAGGACAGAACCTGGGGGGGGACAGAGAGTGGTTGGGGGGAAGAGACAGTCAGAGAAAGAAACACTGAAAGAGTGCTGGGAGAGGTAGGAGGAGCACCAGGAGAGAGCAGTATCCCGTAGACCAAAATTACGGAGAATGCAAAGAAGCTGTTGATGATCAGCAGAAAGATCAAGGAGAATTAGGATAGAGTAATGGCCGCAAGATTTAACAGCGATTTAAATCGTTGGATACTTTGGTCACAGCTGTTTCGACAGAATGACCAGCGCGGAATCCAGACTGAAGGGGGTCAAGCAGAGAGTTGGATTCGAGAAAGCCAGTCAGTCTGATGTACACAACTCTCTCTCGAGGATCTTGGAGGCAAATGGCAATAGCGAGAGAGGACGGTAGTTGGATGGGGAGTTGGGGTCAAGGCTGGGCTTTTTACAGAATTGGGGTTACAGTTGCATGTTTGAAGGGAGAGGGAAATGTGCCAGAGAAAAGGGAGAGATTGAAGAGTTTAGTGAGAGGAAGAGCCAGAGAGGGAGACAAAGTGCGGATGAGATGCGAGGGAATAGGATCGAGTGAACAGGTGGTGGGGCTGGAGGACCGGAGCAGAGCACAAACCTCTTCTGCTGTAGCAGTTGCGAATGAGTGTAGAATGGTGGAGGGAGTGGGGTTGGGTGATGTATTGGTAGGGGAAGGAGAGAGATTAGCGATCTCTTCTCTGATTGTAGAGATCCACACATTGACACAAGCACACTGAATGTTTACTAAACACCATGCTCTAGAAATCTGATCACCTGGGAGGTCCCAGCATTGGAAACCCAATTCCTCAGAATACATTGTAACATGCTACGCTCTATTTGTATATCTACATGAGTTATACGCATATCTGTGTTGTATTATTGCCATCACAAAGTTCCTAATTTTAACAAATACTACTCTGCATAGGCAACCATATGCTATTTACAAGAATTGCAAACTGTTTCCTTTCACATTACAATCAAAAGGGTAGCAAATTAGGAAGCCTTCTATTAAATGGATCAGTCCTTTGGTACCCTAACATATGGCAATCCCATCTTCGGGGACCAATTTTATTTAGGGAGCTATCCACGAAGCTGAAATATAAAATTTAGGAAAAGGTTTTTAATCTTCCTGTTTAGTAGATGGCTCCCTAATTTGGAAGCCAAAACTGGGAGCTATGTACTGAACACCATTCACGCTCTAATTTGGTAACCTTAAATCTGGAAAGTCCACACAAGGGAACCAAATTGGGCTCTTCTAACCACTGAAAGATTTGCCGGTGATTGGGATTTCCATTCAGTCTAAAGGAATGCTGCAAACTGGAAACATTGGACAAATTTCAGCAGAGTAGAATAGACTAATGGACAAAATCATTTTAATCTGAACTTATTTAGAGGAACCAAAATTTTCAGCAGAGTACAAATCTACACTGTATCTCTTGTACTGTGAGAGAAGTATAGAAATAATGAAGAAATTGAGATCTATATTTATTGACCGTCTCTAAACAGCTTTACATATAACAGCACATTCTGGGCTTCTCGGCTTTGAAGGCTGTTAGAATGTATAACTGGGTCTAATGCCAGTCTTTGCAATGTGTGCCCTGCCTGTGCCTTTTCTGAACTGTATTGTAATGTAATTTGCCAAATCTCTAATATAAATTTAAAAGAAATGCAGCATGTTGAAACCAATGTTAACACAGTTACATTGTATTCAGTGGTGTGATATCCAGAGAAGTAACCGTTCCCATTTTGTACTCTGAACATACTGACCTATCTAGGTTGAATGTTAAGCTGTTGCTGTGGATTTTGTTAAACTGTTCTTGTGTTATTAGCCTGATGTTTTGGACAGACTGGGGAGATGAACGACATGGGATTTACAGAAGTGAGATGGATGGATCTGGCGTGACTCATCTGGTCTCAGAAGGCATTAAGTGGCCCAATGGTATTACTGTGGACGAACAATGGATTTACTGGACAGAGTCTTACATGGATCGAATTGAAAGGATTGATTTTAATGGACAGCGTCGGCTGGTCGTACTGGAAAATCTACCGCATCCATATGCCATCGCTGTGTTTAAGGTAAAGGATTTTAATGAGACTGCAGAAATAAGCCAGGCCTTGAAATTTTCATCTGTATTTTATTTATCAACCTGTTAAATGGAAAACACCTAAAGTGTCATATCTGACTGTACTCCTTAAGAAATCACTTATTTCCTGTACCCAGTTGAGGCTCCAGATTTGCAGCAAACAATGGACTCTTATGGCTGTGTATAATTTCTGTTCATTTTGCTTTCTGAAGCAGCAACGCCATAAATTTAAATTCAATTCTAGTCTTTGTTAATGTCCTTACTAAATAAATCTACCTTTGCTTTGCTAGCATTTTGTAAATTCTGTTTCAGAATGAAATCTATTGGGATGACTGGTCACAGCTAAGTATTTTCCGAGCTTCAAAATACAATGGCGCAAAGATGGAGGTTGTGATTGGACGCCTATCTGGAGTCATGGATATGAAAATTTTCTACAGAGGAAAATCGGCAGGTAACACATAGGATTTGATTGCACTTTTTATTACCAAATATTCTGTCATTTCATTATCAGAATTCAAGTAGTTTATTCAGGGTTGTATTTCCCAAAAGCATGTTGCACAGAACTGGGGGATACTGAGAAGGAAATTTAGAACCCCACGAATATCTTGCCTACTGTCTGTTTCAGTCTTGCACCACCCCTAATGTTGTCTCTTTTTTGGATGGAGTCTGGAAGTGACAGTGGTACTTGGAATGTTTCAGATGGAAATATAAGAGTTTATTTTAACTCTGGCATCTGAATACTTTATTTGTAAAATAAGTTGAGTATCTTGAATGTGGTGTGATGTCTAAAGTGCTGGATGACTGGCGTCTATTCTGATATAGTTTTAATCTTGGAATCCCCATCACTGCTCGTAATTTACAAACATTTTGTTTCTGGGATGACCTCTAAATATACCTGAGTTAATATATACAGATGGTTAAGATTCTTCAGCCATATTGGATATCTGTTCTTACTCTAAACAGGGCACAACGCCTGTGTTTTAAAGCCCTGCAGCCTCTTCTGCCTTGCAAAAGCCAACAATAGCTGGTCCTGCAGGTGTCCAGAGGGAGTGAGGGAATCTCAACTGCCGTCTGGGGAGACCCAGTGTGAGTGTCCACAGGGTTACCAACTGAAGAACCAGACCTGCACGAAGCAAGGTAATTAATAAAATACTGAGTAGCTTGTGCTCTCTGACAGATCCAACAATTTGAAAAATACTTAATGTCATTCTGTTGTAGCAGTTTCCGGCACCCATAGCTTTACAGCGAGTTATCGCTTGTATTCAGTCATTAACTTATTTTTATTAGGTACATGGACTTATGGATGTCTGAGAGTCGGGGGAGATGAGACAAATCACCTTACTATCCATTGCGCTGAATATGGGTTATACTCATAGAAGAATTTAACCGCCATTTTTCTGAAATCCACTCTCCAAAGCGGAAACGATTTCTGAATCTAAACCTAGGGCGCAGGGGAGATGGTTATAGTCAATGTATTCCAGCTCATAACTGACATGTGATATGCAGGACAGGGAAATATTTTTAATTCTGTTTAGCTACGCCAATATGGTCACCTTATAGGTGTGGGTGGAATTCTACTCGGAATGATTTGCCAAATCTCAAAATGGGTTCTGTCAGACAGAAAATGTTAAAACTAGTACGAATTTTTCATCAAAATTGTAACATGTTTAACAAATCGTGTAGTTAAAATATTATGCAAATAAAGCAATATTTAAAATTAAATTCACAGAAAGCTTTTGACCTAGAGAGTGTCTGTCGATGCACTGCTTCATGGGTCTCTTCGCAGATTCTGATCTATGGGTTTGGTCCTGTCCTATTATCCCCTGCATAGCTAAGGCTTCTGGGATAAGTAGTTTATCCTCACCTGCAGTTTTGTGGGTGTTGCCAATTTTTATTTCACTGTTGGCTGAACTGCGGAACATGCATGCGCAATCTGTGACTTCCCTATTGAGTGTGGTGTGCACATGTGGCACGCACAGTGCAGAGAAAATTGGTAAGAGACAACATGGAACTAAGTGTTCTAGGCTACCTTATCACTGTGTGAATGAGTTTGGTGTGCACGGTGTCCCTTAAGATCCTGCCATAATTCATTTGTTTACAGCACTAAACAGATTATTGGCAATATTGGATTATATGGGGGAATCAGAAGGGAAAAAACCCCAGAATATTTTGAATTATTATTCCTAAGTGAATCCTGTTTTCACCCGCTCTCAGATAAAACATGCCTGCCAACTCAGTACAGGTGCAGCAATGGGAACTGTATAAGTGGTATTTGGCGATGTGACAGCGACAATGACTGCGGGGATATGAGCGACGAGAAAAATTGCCGTGAGTAATACTTAGATTGTTATTGGTAAATGAACTTTAAAAAGTATATATTTTATTCTGTTCTGATTGGTTGTGGTAGAATGTGTTATATTGGTTGCGAATAGGATGCGCACAATGTCGGGTGGGGCAGTAGACACGCAATGTCGGCTGGGAGGGAGGGGGGGCCAGGAGGCGTGCAATGTCTTCCTGAGTATTAACATAATATTAGGGGTGGGTTAATATACAGGTGATACTCAAAAAATTAGAATACTGTGCAAAAGTTCATTTATTTCGGTTCAAGCCGTGATTTGTCAAGTGCGATGATTATGGCTTACAGCTCATGAAAACCCCAAATCCACAATCTCTGTAAATTAGAATATTGTAAGAAAGGTACAATATTCAAGGCTCACACTGTCCCATTCTAATCCGCTAAGTAAGCCATAACACCTGCAGAGGGTTTCTGAGACTTTAAATGGTCTCTGTCTGGTTCAGTAGGAATCACAATCATGGGGAAGACTGCTGACCTGACAGTTGTGCAGAAAACCACCATTACACCCTCCATAAGGAGGGAAAGCCTCAAAAGGTAATTGCGAAGGAAGTTGGATGTTCCCAAAGTGCTCTATCAAAGCACATTAAAGGACCACTATAGTGCCAGGAACCCATACTCGTTTTACTGGCACTATAGTGCCCTGAGGGTGCCCCCTCCCGATGGGCTGGATGGAGAGGAAGGGGTTAAACTTACCTCTTTTTCCAGCCCGGATGGGGAGCTCTCATCCCTCTTCTCCTCCTCTTCGGCTGCATGCGTGGCAAGAGCCACACGCCCATTCAACCAGTCCATAGGAAAGCATTTACAATGCTTTCCAATGGACGCTGGCGTCGTCTTACTGTGAAAATCACAGTGAGAAGCGCCTCTAGCGGCTGTCAATGAGACAGCCACTAGAGGCTGGATTAACCCTGCTATAAACATAGCAGTTTCTCTGAAACTGCTATGTTTATTTAAAAAAAAAAAAAGGGTTAACCCTAGCTGGACCTGGACCACAGGCTGATAGCTTCCATGCCACGCCGCATTGAGGCAGTAATTGCTGCAAAAGGGGCCGAAACCAAGTACTGAGTACATATGCATGCTTATACTTTTCAGAGGTCCGATATTGTTCTATGTACACTCCTTGTTTTATTGATTGCATGTAATAGTCTAATTTACTAAGATTGTGGATTTGGGGTTTTCATGAGCTGTAAGCCGTAATCATCGCACTTATGACAAATCACGACTTGAACTATCTTGCTTTTCCTATAATGCGTCTATTTCATATATTATTTTCCCCTTTTACGTTGCATTACTGAAATAAATGAACTTTTGCACGATATTCTAATTTTTCGAGTATCACCTGTACGTTGTATGTGAGAATGTAACACTATAAAGCTGTGAGGCCCACGCTGTGGCTGATATTTACGATTTGTTTATCGTGCAGTATTCCGGCATCGTTACAGAGAATCAAAGTCCTCGTTCACAGAGCTAACTATCTTTCACATATATACTTCTTTTATTGTTTAACAGCGACTACCACCTGTGACCCCGAAACTCTATTCAGATGCCAGGGATCAGGAGCCTGCATCCCGCTCTCATACAAATGTGACCTGGAAGATGACTGCGGGGATAACAGCGATGAGATTCACTGCGGTGAGATGCCTTACATCTTATAGAATGCGAGAGGACAAATATTCTTTTTATAGAATGTGGGGGGGGGAGGTCGGATTTCCTTTTTATAGAATGTGGGGAGAGGGGAGGGCGGATTTCATTTTTATAGAATGTTGGTAGGGCGGATTTCATTTTTATAGAATGGGGGGGGGGGGTTTATATATAGAATGTTGGGGAAAGGTTTACTATTATAGGATACGAGACAAACATTTTGCCATAAATCTCCCCCAAACACATGTAGAACAGGGTGACTCTTTCTCTCATCTACAGAAGCTCACCAGTGTAAAGACGATGAATTTAACTGCACCTCTGGCATGTGCATTCGCCAGTCGTGGGTCTGTGATGGCGACAATGATTGCAGGGATTGGTCTGATGAAGCCAACTGTACAGGTACACAAATCCTAAAAAAACACACAGGGTTTTTCACAAAGTGAGAATTCAAAGTGAATTTCAAATTTCAGGTCAGAATTGCTGAAAAGAAGTCTAAGTCTGCTATGCTTCTAATTTGCCTACTTTTTTTCTGAAATTTATTTAGAATTTTAACTTTGTGAATAACCCTGAGTTATTCGCAAAATACACTAAATACAGATACAATAAAATAAGTTCACTGGAGTTCAGGGTCCCAGCCACAACCCTTTCTGCAAAATCTAAACCTTGTATTTGGGACAAAATCTCCCACTACTGTCACTCCATTCGCTCAAAAATATAATTCCTATAAATCTAGGTAAATTTATTTTCTAAAAGGGAAACACTACCTTTCTTTTATTATATTTGAAAAATCAAGACTAAAATAAAACGATTCTTGTCTCTCATCAGAAGTGTCTTAAAAATAATAAACTTAGCATTTTTTTTTTGTCTTTACCCAGCGATCTCTCATACATGTGAAGCTTCAAGCTTTCAGTGTCATGACAGTCACTGCATCCCACAAAGATGGAAATGTGACGGGGATATGGACTGCCAGGATGGCTCGGATGAAGACGTAATTCTGTGCGGTAAGTTATCTGCATACCTGGCTCTGGTGACCAGGTACTACCAAGCTTAATCTCCTTCATTTAGTAAATGCCCAGTCATAGCCCATTTTTTTTCTGATCCATTACTGTGAAAGAATACCCCTATCACTTTTGGCTCCTTTTCGTTGTCTGGATTCATGCCATAGTTTATTTTGTTTATTTTGTTCGGTTCAAGAATTGAGGCCACACCAGAGACCCATTAGAACATGGAACGTTAAGTACAACGTACGAAAACCACTTCGTAACGAACTAATTGAATGCTTGCCTGGGTGGCCGCTATTTCGTGCGTGCAAAGGCACGTGTTCAGGACAATGGATGGTGGCCATCTTGTCTCCTGAGTGCAGGCAGTTGAAATTGGTCATTGAGTGTCTGGAACTCATTTCTTCCAGGCACTCCCGCGAACCCCGGTCATCATGGACCTGCTGCCCGTTAATGTTCCCCTTTACCTATACGAACGGCTTTCGGGAGATCTATGCTACCGAACACAGGGAGCATTCTCTATTGATCTGCTTTATCTAATTGGTGTGGTTTTCGTACAAAACCCCACGAAAGGAGACTGGCTCTTGCCACAACTTGCCTGGAACTATTTTGGGCTGCAGCCTCGTGGCAGACCGGTCAGAACTTCTGTGCGATGGGGATCCAAACTGGGGTGATTTTTTTTTATATTTTGTTCACCCCGATTCCAGATATCTGGGGATGTGACATTTATTTGGTTTCCATGTATGTTGGGGGTACTTTTGGAGTGTTCAGAAATTGATACTTTTCTGCCCATGGAGATAATTGAGTTGGTACAGTTCCTGACTCAATTATCTCTCAGGCACAGTGGAGGCATTTACGGACTGTATAAATTTGTTGCCTGTTTCTCCATTAAACAGTCTTCTCCCATGTGTGGGGGGTTATGGAATATTGGTGCTATTTTACCTTGTGTATTATTTTGGTTTCCTGTATTAGGGGGGAAAGGGTATCCGTGGCGGTGATACCTTGACAGACCGCCACAATTACTTTGGCCTAAAAGTAACCACTGTAATAAATGCAATATCAAACATCCTATTACCATTATAACCACCTGCATGTGTCCCTAAAATGATCCGACTTCAGTCCAAACTGAAAACAAAATGTATTTTAACAACAAAACAGAGCATGCAGCCAATAACCAAATCGACACATTTCATTGAAAGGAGAAAGAAACCTTTATCTCTCACACTTTATCTTGTGGGGGGTTTTTTTGCAGGTCACACGTGTAAAGGATTTCAGTGCAATAATGGAACGTGCATCCCATCCAGCCAGCACTGTGATGGTACAATCCAGTGTCCAGGTGGCGAAGATGAGCGGCAGTGTGGTGAGAAGGAATGCTAAATAGACATTATTCCAAGAGTTTATTGTAACTGTCGATGGGCAAACCCTATCCCAATATGAACAACCCTTCATGGCAGAAGACTTACCAAGAATATCCTTATATAACCTAAAACTCATCAAGGTTTAAAGGGATCCTGTCACACAACACATGAAATTTCCACTTTAATCAAATAATTTAATTTGTACATTGTGGCAGCAAAAAGGTCGTCGGATATGACTAATATTTAGAAATTAGAATTAAAGGGATACTTTAGACACCAAAACAACTTTAGCTTAATGAAGCAGTCTCGGTGTATAGATCTTGCCCCTGCAGTCTCACTGCTCAATTCTCTGCCATTTAGAAATTAAAGTTGTTTTGGTGCCTGTTGTGTTCCTTTAAGGGTAGGGTTTGGGATTTGGGTGAAAGTAACAATGAGCAGCATATTTAGACCTAGCAGTTGCCTTAAAATCTCTAAACTGTACTAAATTTAATATCCAATCATTAACCTTAATCCTAATCCTAAACGTGAAAAAATAGTCTGAAACATTGCAGGTTGTGTTCTTTTATTATCATTTTGCTTTATTTTTTTATATCCTATACAGAGACAATATTGTCAGTTTCCATTTGTTTCTGTTTCTGCAGAGCCGTTGTGTACTCGTTACATGGACTTTGTGTGCAGGAACCGGCTGCAATGTTTGTATCACTCTATGGTCTGTGATGGCATTGTGCAGTGTCGCGATGGATCGGATGAGGATCCTCGCTATGCTGGCTGCGGTGAGTGGCTTGGGAAGCTGAGAGTGATTCGATATTTTATAGGTCCTATACTTATTTCCAAAGGAAACACCCCCTGCGTCAGAATAAAATCACTTTCAGTCCAGCTTGTTCTAGATGTAAAACCTCTGACTTTTCTTTAATTCCAGCTCAGGAAGCAGAGTTTCAGCGAACATGTGACTCTTTCAGCTTTTTATGCCAAAATGGAGTTTGCATCAGTTTAGTTTGGAAATGTGACGGAATGGACGATTGTGGAGATTATTCAGACGAGGCAAACTGTGGTGAGCTTATGAACGGTTTAGATTTATTTTTATTTTAATATTTTCTCCAGTGTAATCTGTAGAGAAATGTTAGCATTATCCTCATGTACGTGGAACAGATTATTGGATTTGTTTATACTTCACCTTCTGTAGACTAGAAGTACTTATTGTTATTGGTGAAACTGAGGGATTTCTGGGATAGAACGTTGGCCGCGATGTATGATAAAATGGATTTTATAGTTCTAGTATTCTAGTACAGGAAAACAGGTTTTTGTCTGGGATGGCATTAACGTTGACACCATGACATACATACATGTCACTGTCTAAAAGTAGAATCCAAGTTCAGTTGGGAACCTCCCTTCAGCCCAGATTGGGGTGAGAAAGGCAGGTATCCCTCCTAGAACCCTGAAGTAAAAAAAAACGAAAAATGTCATGTCACATTCGCTCTAGCTGTTTGTTTTCTTGAACATATAACCAGGGACAGCGCAACCTTTAAGCGATCTAGGCATTGGCCTAGGGTGCCGACCGGTATTTTCCTGGTGGACTCCCCCTGTCCTGGGCCGCAGCGCTGGGCGAGTTGCTCTAGAGCCGTCCTCCCCCTCAGCGCCGAGCCCATCCTCCAGGCACCCGAAAATGGGGGTGCCGAGAGGAGACCTGTCAAAGGGGGCTCAGGAGGTGGCCATTTGCCCACCTCAGTGCGCCCCCGAAGCTGTCTGTCAGTATGGCAGAGCAGGCACCTGCCTACCCAGATGGCAGGTGCCTGCTCTGCCGATAAATGCCGGAGGAGAGGAGGCAGGCGACGGCAAGGGAGGCTCTTCTTACAGCTCTTTACTTCTCCTTTGCGCGCCTACTGTGATCCCGGGAGCCGGAATATGTCATCATTCCAGCCCCAGCATACTAAACAGCACACTGGAGGTGTGATGAGCTGCCCCACACTGGACCCCAGGGAGGTAGGGAGGCTGGATGTCTGTATGTGTGTGTGTGTGTCTGTCAGTGTGTGTGTGTGTGTGTCTGTCAGTGTGTGTGTGTGTGTGTCTGTCAGTGTGTGTGTGTGTCTGTCAGTGTGTGTGTGTGTGTGTCTGTCAGTGTGTGTGTGTGTCTGTCAGTGTGTGTGTGTGTGTCTGTCAGTGTGTGTGTGTGTCTGTCAGTGTGTGTGTGTGTCTGTCAGTGTGTGTGTGTCTGTCAGTGTGTGTGTGTGTCTGTCAGTGTGTGTGTGTCTGTCAGTGTGTCTGTCTGTCAGTGTGTCTGTCTGTCAGAGTGTGTCTGTCAGGAGTGTGTGTCTGTGAGTGTGTGTGTGTGTGTCTGTCGGTGTGTGTCTGTCGGTGTGTGTCTGTCGGTGTGTGTCTGTCGGTGTGTGTGTCTGTCGGTGTGTGTGTGTCTGTCGGTGTGTGTGTGTCTGTCGGTGTGTGTGTGTCTGTCGGTGTGTGTGTCTGTCTGTGTCTCTGAGTGTGTGTGTGTGTGTGTGTCTGTGAGTTACTGACATGAGGGTACGGCAAAATGGATCTTTGACTAAGACGGCAGAAATCTTTGTACCGGCCCTGCATATAACAGTGACAAGTAAAAAGAACGCAATTGTTTAACAGTGAATTGCAAACCTGTGAAGGGAATCCTCTTCTTAATGGACTGAGATCTGAGAATAGAATTCCAATCCAGGTAACTTCATGTTTTGTTTATTTTATTAGAAAATCCAACAGACACCCCAACGTGCTCCCGCCATTACCAGTTTCAGTGTGAAAACGGCCACTGCATCCCGGCACGCTGGAAATGCGATCGTGAGAATGATTGTGGCGACTGGTCAGACGAGAAGGATTGTGAAGGTAATGTGTATATGGTAATATTGCCATTGCTTTGTGATGTTCCGGCTGGAGTTTTATCAGAAAAATGCATGACACTAGCCAATAAACTAGTCTGCGTTGTGTTAATCTTTTTCAGTTGATTAGGTTTTTCAGAAGCTTTTCATAAATATTTTTGCTTGCTAACACTCGCGGTGTTATCATTTTGGTTTCTCCTCTGACCCTCCTCCTATTCACCAGTTATTATTTTATGAAACAAAGAGTTAACATCAGGGGGAGGCCAGGTGCATTCTAGGACATATCCACAGGAGACCCTAATCTGATTGAAAGCTTATTAAAAAGTGTTTTAAAGCCGTTGCGCAATTTTCTCATAGCAACGGAAACTGAAATTGTTCCACTATATTATCTGATTTTCCACTAATACGTTCACGTGAGCACAGAGATAAAACCGTTTAATATGCTGATTTGGCTTGCTATCTATAGAGTACCCAGAAACTGCCATGTAGACTCACCAGCTCTCCGATAGGATTTCTTTTTTGAAGAGACTCCAATTCAGACAGAGCTCAGTCACACCAAAGACGGTGAGGAAGAAGTACGTGAGTGGTGCTGACAGACTATAGGGGAACAGCCGTTTAAATCTGGCTGTGTTAGTGCAATGTGACCCACAACACCGTTACCTCTCCTCTAAGAATTCAATAAAAGCGTTGGCACTGTTTACACTGGGTACAGAGTACCTGTGCCGGGCAGCACAATGCCACTTGTCTTTGTCAGGGATTCTTTTTTGTTTCTATCTGTCCAGCAAATACTAGAACATGGTCAATTTTAGTGATCACAGTGTAATGTCACTGCTCTCTGGTACCCATAGGTTTAATGATCTCCTAATTATACTCTCAAAAATGAAATTGGATTAAGTGAGGAGACCACTCCCATGTCGGCCAGTATCTGGGCTTGTTATTGTTTTCTTCTAAGATTTAACTTGAATTTTTATTTTTATTTTTTGCAGAACCAGTTCCTCAAACTACCACAGCACCCCCTACCTGCCCTTCCAATCAGTTCCGCTGTGACAATGGCGTGTGCATCATGAACACCTGGGTGTGCGACGGCTACAAAGACTGTATCTCTGGCTCTGACGAGGAAGGATGCCCCTCAATGTGTGAGTTCACTTACTGCCGAACTTAACAGCTTTCAATTTAGATCTATCATATAAATTATTTCTCATTTAGCTCTCCTTTCAGCGTGTCTAAACTGGATTAATTTATTTTAGAGTTTTGGGACTCTGCCTCTTTAAAGGAACATTATAGGGTCAGAAACGCACATGTATTCCTGACACTGTAGTGTTACAGCCACCGTTTTCTCTTAAAACCCAAAAGGCCTGCATGGACTGATTATACTCACCAGAACAAATACAACAAGCTGTATGCCGTACACCGTACATTAAGCTGTAGTTGTTCTGGGGACTATAGTGTCTCTAACCATTTGTAGCGTTTATGGTATACAATGTGTGTGTTTTACCTTCTCAATTAAATTGTAGGAACATTTAATGCAGCTTTTATTCTCCAATATAAAGAAAAGGCTAGTTTTGCCATGTTTCTGTGAAAATGTTGGTTATACCTTGGCTCCATCCCATCTGATGTACACATGTTGATTTCTGGATCTATAGAATTGTAAGGCACGTGAGATAAAGACTTGTTGGGTCCTGTGCTCACGGCACAGTGAATATCCAGAAGGATATTGATACTTTAGAGAGAGTTCTGAGAAGGGCTACTAAACTGGTTCATGGATTTCAGGATAAAACTTACACGGAAAGGTTAAAGGATCGTAACATGTATAGCCTGGAGGAAAGACGAGACAGGGGGGATATGATAGAAACATTTAAATACATAAAGGGAATCAACACAGTAAAAGGAGGAGACTATATTTAAAATAAAAACTACCACAACAAGAGGACATAATCTTAAATTAGAGGGACAAAGGTTTAAAAATATCAGGAAGTATTACTTTACTGAGAGGGTAGTGGATGCATGGAATAGCCTTCCAGCTGAAGTGGTAGAGGTTAACACAGTAAAGGGGTTTAAGCATGCGTGGGATAGACATAAGGGTATCCTAACTATAAGATAAGGCCAGGGACTAATGAAAGCATTTTAAGAAATTGGGAAGACTACATGGGCCGAATGGTTCTAATCTGCTGTCACATTCCATGTTTCTAATTGACAGCAGAGACAGATTTAGTTGCTTCATTTTAGCCATTTTCTGGTCTCTTGAGAAGCTACTGCTAAACCAGGGTTAATTTCCATAAAGAAGAAAAATATTTTATTTGCAACATGTGCACCACTCAGCCATGTCTTGGTAAAGTAAGATACTGTCAATTTTATTTACTAAAGGATGAATTGTTGGAAGTCACTGTAAATTCCCCAAAATTCACATTTTCATGAATGACCCTACCCATGGGCGTAGGAACCAGGGGGATGGGGGGGGGGGAACGCATCCCCCCCCAGCAAATCATGTGGGGGGGACAGGTTATGGGGAAATCCCCCCCCGTCCCAGCTCAGCCGCCCGAGCGCTCTGTAGAGAGCCTCAGGCGGCTGTAGCTTTGCCCGGGCGGTGCGTCCATGAGGGCGGACCGCACCGCCCGGGCACAGCCTGAGGAGAGGGGCTGACAGGAGGGAAGCGCTCAGCACTCCCTCCTGTCACTCCCTCACTGTAGCGTGACCGAGACCTCTATTGGTCTGCGGGTACAGGGAGCATCTGTCTCCTGTACCCGGCCGGACTAACAGGAAGTGCACACTGAGTACAGGAAACAAAAGCTACCTGTACCCGCGGACTATACTGGGCTCGGCCACGCTACCACTGAGGTAGGGGGGGAGGGGAGAAAGAGAGTAACAAGGGAGGGAGGGGGAGAAAGAGAGTAACGAGGGAGGGAGATTGACATCCATCACACAGAAACACACCTTGCAGCCCTTACACATACAAACACAGATTCACACAATGCATTCCTTACACACATATCTGGACATCCCCTACACACTCCACCCCCTGTGAACAAACTCATTGGTGGAACATGAAGGTGGACCCTGGGACCCAGACCTTGAGCTGTGTAAAGGGTCCCCAAAAAATGGAGCTGCTTCCCGTTCTCCCAGAACATTGATTTTTGTGACCACAGTTACAAACAGCCTCCAGAGAGCCTGTTCTACACCAGACCAGTGGAGCCAGACTGCAGCTAGAGCCCATCATCATCCTCATCTGGTTGTAAGTAGGCAATCTAGCATATTATTCGTGGCACTAATCTCTAATTTACATGGAAAGGGGTTCTAATATAAATGGAAGGGGTAGAGACGGGTAGTAAAATGTATGGAATGCATTTCTGAAAGTGTCACTGAATGGCAGTTAGGAAATGTGGTCACCCTAAGTCAGGGGCAGTATTACACAATCTGTATATGTATAAAAAAATATAAAAAGTAATCTGCAGAGCTTCCGAGCAGGATAGTCGCACAGCACTACTGCTCCGTGCACCGAGCCGAAAAACGCTGCCCAGAGACGATAAACACCGGCTCACCGGCGCAATAAAGACAGAGCACGGATTCCCTGTATCATGGGGAAGAAAACCAAAAAACAGAGAGCAGATCCGAGCACAGGATCCGGAGATATTGGGGCTTTTCTCCGCGCAGCCACGCGGCCGGCAAATCCCAAGATGGCGCCGGAGGCCTACACCTCCCAATCCTCGGACGAGGATAGCCACTACACTGAACACTCCATACTGAGCCAAGGGCGCCAGGCACCTCAGAGACCCCAGGATCAGGGTGACTCAGCACCCGCTACCAAAGCGGATATCAAAGCCCTGGTTAAAGAAATCAAGACCATGTTTCAGGCGGATATGGCACTGGTGAGGGAGGATATTGCTGCGCTAACAAACAGGGTGGCAGCAGTGGAGGAGGGCGCAAAAGGTACAACGCTGGCGCAAAATGCCACAGATGCTGCATTGAACGCCTTGCGCAAGCAGTGTGCCGACCAGCAAGCACAACTGGCGGACATGGAAGACAGGCACAAGACGCGGAACCTGAGGGTCCGGGGAATACCGGAGACAATCTCTGGCACTGAACTGCCACATTTCTGCCGACGGCTTATAGCCACGCTGCTGACACCACGGCAAGCAAAACAGGTAATGATCGATTCCTGCTTCAGGCTCTCCAGGGCGACCTCTACGCCACGAGAAGGAGCTAGCGACGTCCTGATAAAATTTGTGAGAGACTCTGACAGGGGAATACTTATGGGGGCCACAAGAGACTCTCCCACAGTGCCATTTGAGGGGGCACAACTAGCATTTTACAGAGACTATTCAAGACACTATACAATGGAGGAAATCTTTCCGTCAGGTTACGCAACTACTAAGGGATCAAGCCATCCCCTACAAGTGGGGCCCACGCAGACTACAGGCGGACAAGGCAGGCGTGACACACAAGCTATCACACACTTCTGAAATACCGGCATTCCTCAGAGCATTGGGCATACCGGCGCAGGCAGCACAAGAAACAGCTCGACCACCTTGGACTGTGGCAGATATCACCCCCTTTGTGCCAAGAGGAGAAGGCCCACAAGCTGCTGCCCTACCTACCTGATACAGCTGCAGCCATGCAAGTTCCATGTATTTTTACCTGTTGTAGACAACAGGAGCACCAACAGGACCCGGGACTGTTAATCCCCCGCCCTAGATAACTTCCTCCCACTGGCTCCGTAAGCTACGGCTCAGGTTTTTTTTTTAAATTGTATTTTGAGTGCACAAAGCAGAATTAATATTGCCCGTATCCCTCACACTCGATAAGCGAATACAGCCTTTTTACGCAATCATAGCATTAAGCCCTATGCCCAGGTCCGGCAGGACCCATGCCAGATACCCACACATTTAGACGTGCCTTAGGTCCACGCCACCTATACCATGCCACTATTAAGCCTATGGGCACCCACAGCACTGACTGAGCCCCACCAAGCAGTTCACCCTCCCTGATGTGCCATTCGTTAATGCCACACGTAAATTCACACAAACGAGCTTCAGGGCACTCGCCGCCATAGGAAAGGAGCCCCCCTAACATATCACCACTCCCCCGCGAGAGTACAGGCGAGAGAGGGCTGTAAAAGCTATTTGAAACCTATAAATGGATATTTCCCGCAACATGTTGAAATTACTGTGTGATTTATTCATTATATTGCCAAACATGTAATATTGAAAACATCATGCTTTATCCACAAAAATAAAGAATAAAAAAAAAAAAGTAATCTGCAAAGTACAAAATGTTTGTGTCATATGTCGTGCGAAAAATTAAGCTAGGAATGTGCATATTTTTTTAAAATAATTTTTAGAATAATGATAGACATTTTATTTCTTACATTTGTGATGATTCTTTTTTCCTCTCTATATTCAAGGGACACTATAGTCACCAGAACCACAACAGCTAAACGTAGTAGTTCAGGTGTATATAGCATGTCTTTGCAGGCTTTTTAATGTAAGCACAGCCATTTCGTAAAAAGGCAGTATTTACATTACTGATGAGGAATACCTCCAGTGGACACTCAGATGGCCACTAGAGCTGCTTCTTAGTCGAGACATGAATGCCGCCCTATGAAGTATCTGCGCATGTGCGGCAAAGCTGCGCATGTGCACCAGAGAGCAATGACGCTTCTGAATAGAAGCGTTTTATTGCTCCCTGCTCGCACCCTCCTATTTCGTTATTTTGACGAAATAGGGGGCGCAGCATCAGGAGGATCCCGGCGCTGTATCCAGGTAAGTAAAATCCCTTCCCTGTAGTGACCCTTTAAAGTTATTATTTAATCATTTATATAGCAACTGCAAATTCCGTAGCGCTGTGCAATGGGATAAACAACTCATAGTTTACGGAATAAGACTATACCCAGTGAGTAAAAATGCTATCCCCCCCAGATTTTTTTTTTTTGGGTTCCTACGCCTATGACCCTACCATGTATTCACCAACGTGAGAATTGTCAGCAATTCGAGGTGAATTCCCAGCAATTCTAAAATAGCCAAACTGGACATTGAGCAGACTGAGAGCATTATTTCAGTTAAATTGTTTTGGCCTTTCCCTCCTGCCAATTCTTTCTTTAGTGAATAAGCGTGAATGTGGGCACACTGTATCACATGCCAGATGATCCCTCACAAAGCCCACTAACAGGATGTAAACATTGCAAAGGTAGTTATGCGTAATTACTATTTATTAAGAATATCTCTTGGTTTTTATGCATTAAGCAACCAATAAAACCTCACCGACTCCATCATCCCACGGCCGATGCCAGACGTCAGAGTTTGAATGTAAGAAATGGACGTATTGTATACCAGACTGGAAGAGATGCGATGGCATCAGAGACTGTCAGGATGGCACCGATGAGCTGCACTGCCGTGAGTTCTTCCTGGGGTAGTTTTGGGGTTCTCTTGATTTAGGGGAAGATTTACTAAATGGTGTACCTGCATGCAGTGTTATGCCAGCAACTCATTTTAGGATTTTTAATAAACAAATTTTTTGTAACAGCTACTCATGCATCTACTCCCTGTGTTAACGGGTCTCTGTGTGAAGATGGGGAGGCGTGCATTTCTCTGTCTGACACATGTGATGGCTTTCTGGACTGTTCCGATGGCAGCGATGAAGCAAACTGCACAGGTAGAAAATGGCTTGTTTCATAATCTAATTAGCGGACAAAAATATTGTAAACAAATGTTGCCTTCCTTTGCAATCTATATTGAGCAGCGTTTAGGCTATTTGCTCTGTCAGATCTGAGATAAACAGTCTATGATGGATATAATCGGTCAGTGTTCAGCATTCGGGGAGACTGCTGTGCCTGATATTTTAATGACTTCTTGGAGTGATCCTCTGCATGTTCTGTGTAAATGGCTGAAGCTCTGTGTGATGTCTCCTTCTCAGATGACACCATAGTATACAAAGTTCAGAACCTGCAATATAAAGCAGATTTCAGTGGGGATGTCAGCCTGTCCTGGACCCGTCCCAAAAAGATGCCTCTCTCATCTTGCATCTACAATATTTATTACAGGTACTACAGCCCCTATCGTTCTGTATCTACAGTATTTATTACAGGTAATATGGCCCCTATGGTACTGTATCTACAGTATTTATTACAGGTAATATGGCCCTTATCGTTCTGTATCTACAATATATATCATGGGTAATACGGCCCCTATCGGTCTAGATCTGCAGTATTTAATACGCACTCAGTGCGGCCTGTATCCTCTTGTATCTATGATATATCTTTGCTGTATTAACTTGTTTTTCCACTCTGTTACCTCCTGATTCCCTTTATATGTTGCCAGTAGCTGCAATTATCCTTAAATCTGGCTATCACCTCAGTGTTCCCCCTCCTACTGCTTTACCTAGTAAGCTCATCGGCTATCTAACAAAGTACTTTGTATAAAGGAGCTCCCGTGGCTCGGTTCAGCTCACAGAGGGCCATCTTTACCTTTTGTATTGTTCCGCATATATTGTACTGTCTTTTTCCCCATTTGTACAGCGCTGCAGAATATGTTGGTGCTTTATAAATGCTTTATTAATGCCAGAAATAATCCTCGGAATCGCATAAAGATTTAGGGGTATTATTTGGAATTGTCATGTAGTATCCCAATGTTATTCAGGATCACATGTAAATATAATATTTGTTCCCTCAAGTGTGTGGAGGATTATTGGGGAACAGGTGTACCTAGATTAATCTGTCCCGTGATTCGTTGCAGGGTTATCGGTGAAAGCACATGGACGATCCTGGACTCCCAAAGCAATAAGACCATCTGCATCTTAAAGATTCTCAAACCAGACACGACATATCAGGTGAAAGTCCAGGTTCGTTGTCTTCGGAAAACTTACAACACCAATGATGTCATCACACTGCGAACTCCCGAGGGGCGTAAGTATAACTGTTGTGCTGGGTAGTTTAATTTGAATATTGGGTCACTGTGTGCTCAGCATGGCTTGGATTGTGGCATAGTGTGAATAAGCGTTTTTTGTTCTTTCAGTCCCAGGTGCCCCTCAGCATCTCCAGTTATCGCTGAATAAAGATGTTGACGAGGTTATAACCGCCAGCTGGGTCCCACCTGCTGACGCTCACGGTATAATAAGAGAGTATATAGTAAGTCACTTGGTTTACATTCTTTTTTTTTTTTTTTCTTCTTCCTTAAATAGAACTTTCTATTAAAAATGAAGAATGCTGTAAAAGTGCAACGTGTTAAATTGCTTTTACCAGACCAAGATATATTCACAGTCTGTTTATACCCCATACGCGGCTCGCCCACGTGATAACACCCCATACGCGGCTCGCCCACTGGACCGGGATTCCTTGTACGCGGCTCCCCACGTGAAAATAATTTACTCACAGCCACGGCTAATCCTGGGCGAGTGCACAGGCACTAAAAGTTGGGGTGCTGTGTGGCCCAATGTAACAGGAGACCCGGGAGGTGACTGGCTATCTAAGGGCGCCTCCGAGCAGCGCTTATTCAGCAAAACTGAGTAAGCACCTGGGGGAGAGAGGGGGGGCAGCAAGGGAGTGCTCTCTGCACTGATGCCAGGAGCCAGGATAAGAGCAGGAAGAACATCGAAGCCACTGGACTCCAAAGAGAGGATCCAGAGTACTCCTAAAGGTACGGAGGCCTGATGAGCCTAACAAAAATTAAATAAAATCAACAAAAAATAAAATTAATTTGTGTGTCTGCCAGTGAGTGTGTGTCTCAAAGACATTGTATGTGTCGAAACGTTGCTGGATCCACTTTATGGTGGATTAAATCTTCGTTTGATTAATTTATAGTGTTGCGGCTCCATCATTCTTTTAAAAGCGTGTGTGTCTGCCAGTGAAGGGATGGATGGGTGTGTGTGTGTGTTTCTGATTACAAAAAGGAGTGAGGCTTATAGATGGAGGTGGAGTAGTTGCCACAGAAACTTGCATGTCGAAAAATTCTGCACCCAGACTCTTGGGACACTAGTATCGGCTCTGCTCACGTGGTAATTCCTTGCTCACAGCTGCCCACTTCATAATACTTTAAGCACAGCTGCCCACATGATAATTTCCCACTCATAGATGTCCACGTCATAATACCCTGCTCACAGCTGCCCGCGTGGTAATACCCTGCTCACAGCTGCCCGCGTGGTAATACCCTGCTCACAGCTGCCCGCGTGGTAATACCCTGCTCACAGCTGCCCGTGTGGTAATACCCTGCTCACAGCTGCCCATGTGGTAATACCCTGCTCACGACTCTCCGCGTGATAATACCCTGCTCACGACTCTCCGCGTGATAATACCCTGCTCACGACTCTCTGCGTGATAATACCCTGCTCACGACTCTCCGCGTGGTAGCCTGCTCACGACTCTCCGCGTGGTAGCCTGCTCACGACTCTCCGCGTGATAATACCCTGCTCACGACTCTCCGCGTGGTAGTAGCCTGCTCACGACTCTCCGTGTGGTAGTAGCCTGCTCACGACTCTCCGCGTGATAATACCCTGCTCATGACTCTCCGCGTGGTAGTAGCCTGCTCATGACTCTCCGCGTGGTAGTAGCCTGCTCACGACTCTCCGCGTGGTAGTAGCCTGCTCACAGCTGCTCGCATGACGAGGATCCCTTATACACAGCTGCTCTCGTGTTAACTTTATGTATGCACCTTCTCTGAAAATGCAATATTTTCCAGGTATCTTACAGCATCAATGGAACAAAGTCATGGTGGTCATTTAATTCCCAGGTGAATTCCACCAGCATTAAATCTCTGGAATCGGACACGGTTTACGCTGTACGGGTAAGTTCTCCCAGTGCTTGTTTTTATTAAAGTGTACTGCGTTGTAAAGTGCTCTGACTTATGCAATAGAGGTTAATGAATTGGCAGATCTTGCACCAAGCGCAATGTGTGATTCAAAGGGATTTTGGGAAATTATGAATATCCTTAAAGTTGGCGAATTAAACAAAATGTGTTGGTATGTGTAGTGTGCAATAACAACCATGGAGATCTTCTGTGCGGATTCTGTGGCAGTGTTTTACTAGTAAAATCCAGAGGTGTAGGTGGTGGTTTTGCAGCAAGAAGCAGTAAAATACATTGATTAATGCTCATAAAACATTTCTATGCGGAAATTACTGTCCCACAAAAACAGTGCAATGACCTGAAGAGTGAGTGAGTGTGTGTGTGTGTGTGTGTGTGTGTGTGTGTGTGTTTTTCTGTAGAAAATATCTGTTCGATATAAGTGTATCAGAGTAAAACCATGGTAGTTGTTGGCCTTTCACAGTGTTTGCCTTGTCTGATTGTCTGTGCAGATTGCGATTTCTTAACACTGATTGATTTACACTGATCTGTCATTTGAAGGTGGCTGCCGTTACTGGGCGTGGTGTGGGGATGTGGAGCGACACAAAAACCATTTACACTAGAAAAGGAAAAGGTGCGTCTGTTAAAGGCCATTCTAAACGTGTAATGTTTTAATTTGTGGGGATGAGTTTCAGTGGGAATTTAAAAGGTTCACAACTCACATTTACCGCTTCAATTCAAAGGTTGAACAGACCCCTTGTAATTGTGACAATCCCAGGTGGTCATATATCCTTAAATGGGGTTTTAATTAGACCCAGACATGTGATGAAAGAACACGCAATGTCCCATTGCTACATTAATGGGAACTACAATCACCAGCACAACTACAGCTTAATGTAGTGGTTATGGTGTATTTAGAATGTCCTTGCAGACTTGGCATTATAAACACTGCCTTTTCAGAGAGGTTAAAACGATCGACTGGGGTTGCTGCGTTTTGCATCTGTTCTGCCCTTTTGGGTGGACTTAGTCTGATATGCTTTTGTAATGGCACAAGATGAGCTAAAACCAGCTTGAGATCTGAGCGGGGACCCAGCGAAGGGCAGGCTATTTGAGCTGTTGTCCGTTCTCTGTATTCTCTTGCATCCTGTTTTTTGCTCTCCCAGTGACTGCCACTAGAGGTGTTACAAGCCAGCAATGTGGATGGCCACTAGAGGTGTTACAAGCCAGCAATGTGGACGGCCACTAGCGGTGTTACAAGCCAGCAATGTAGACGGCCGCTACGGAAGTGTTACAAGCCAGCCATGTAGACGGCCGCTAGAAGTGTTACAAGCCAGCCATGTAGACGGCCGCTAGAAGTGTTACAAGCCAGCCATGTAGACGGCCGCTAGAAGTGTTACAAGCCAGCCATGTAGACGGCCGCTAGAAGTGTTACAAGCCAGCCACGTAGACGGCCGCTAGAAGTGTTACAAGCCAGCCACGTAGACGGCCGCTAGAAGTGTTACAAGCCAGCAATGTAGACAGCCACTAGAGGTGTTACAAGCCAGCAATGTAGACGGCCACTAGAGGTGTTACAAGCCAGCAATGTAGACGGCCGCTAGAGGTGTTACAAGCCAGCAAGAATTTCTCACTGTATCCTAAGTTCAGCATCTCCACACTCTGCATTGAGGTGCTTGACTGTTCCCCATATAGATGCATTGATTCAATGCATCTCTGAGGAGATGAAGATTGGCGCAGCACGGAGTTTGACCGTGTATGTGCAATAACCTTTGATTGTCGGACGTCGTCAAATTTGGTGATCTCCGCCATGGAAGGAGAGACTGGTGCAGCGCTGGAAAAAAGGAGTGGGGACCCGGAATCTAAATGGTTATTTTACCACTATAGTGTCAGGAATACATGTTTGTTCCTTTAAAGGGGATTTTATCAATAACTTACATTGTTCTTTTTTCTCCTTGTTGATACCAATCTTTTTTATTCAGTTCTCTCTCTGGTTCGGTTCCCTTTCTTTAGTTATCCCACTTCCAACCATAACCATTCAGAGCGTCAATGAGAGCGCTGTGGAATTAATGTTAAAAGTGGACTCTGATGTTCAGGTAAGGGACTTTTTATTCATTTATTTTTATACAGAATGTGTGTGAAATGGTGTATTAAATCAGGGTGGACTGCCAACAAGTGCTGGATAGCTTTAATAAAATGGTGGAAACATACAACTTGTCCGGGCTCAATCTGGTAAAACGCCACAATAGGACAATCTGACAAATCAAATTACAGCGGTAATTAAACGTCTCATGGATTGCATAAAGAACACCACATTATTAAATCTCGATTTATTATTTTAAAACCACAAGGGATCGTGACGGCCAAATCATAAACAGAAAACAGAATTATTCACTAACAATACTTCAGTCTAAAATTTGGTTTATTTACAGTGAATTATTGTAAAAGATTTAGGTAAAATTCGCCAATTCTGATCTAGGCCGTTTTGGTTGGTTGTTTTTAGGCTGAATTTTATTTTGTTCTCAGTTCATCACCATTTATATTTGTAATGCTGTCAGATAAGTTTACAGATGTTGTAAGTGTTTTTTACATGAGGTGAATTGCTCTGAAAGTCAAAATATGTGTATTCGTACGCAAGACCTTAACAAGCTCAAAAGAGACTAGCACCAATTACATTTTATTCTTCCAGCAATTTCTTTGCAGGCTCCACGCCCTTGCTAAACTGCCTTTGTATTCGCCTGAGCTGCGGTCCATTTATTTTAATTAAATGGATAACTTTGAAACAAAACGTTTCTCTCCCTGTGAAGACGATAACTGGGAAGGTCTATAATGTATCAACATTGAACGCTTGCGTATATCACACACTCACTTTATTTTTCAGGTATATGGTTACTCCATGTCCTTAGTTTGGGAGTTTGACTCACACGTACAAGAAAAAAGAACGCTTCAGTTTGATGGACAGACTGCAACATGTGAAGGTGAATTGAAACGTTTCTGGATTTAATCTTTTATTTTTTAATGAATATCATTGTCTTGTCCTCCGCAAACTTTCCTGCCTTGTGGTCTACCAGTGCGCTGCCGACAGCTGTGACGGCACGAGTCTTAACACAGTGTGTTGGCTTACTATTGTAAATGTATAGATTTTCTAAGCACTTTATATCCTTGTTTATGTGCCTGTGAAATCTCATTTCTCTAAACTCACATTCACATTGACTTTATCGCTTCACGTTCCCTGTGCTGCAGGATTGAGACGTGGTAATGGCATGACCTCCACTGTCACTCGTGGCTATTATTAGTCTTTGTATCGCTGTCCTATGGCAGTCCCAGCTTTGTCATTGTTTGAATTAAATTATTCATTTGCTACTTTGGGATTTATTCACTCAACTCTGAATTGCAGAGAATTGAAAGCCAAATTGCAAAATTTAAGAAATAACAAATTTTTTGCAATTTTCTATCTTTGCTAGATTTACAGATTTATTTTAGCCTAAATTTTACAACATAACATTTTACTTCACTGAAGTTTTAGTGAATAAACCCTTTTGTGACAGTCTTTGCAGTGTTTCCTTTTTAGTCATCAGCTTAATGTGTTTTTCTTTTTTAATTAGTCCATAACCTAACTGCACATACGGCCTATGAAATCTCTGTCTGGGCGAAAACCAGTTTCGGGGACAGTGCTGTGTCCTTTAGACACTTCGTGACAACGGGTATAAAGCCAGCCGCGCCAAGTCTGAAAGCCAGAGCAGTTAACCAGACAGCCGTGGAATGTAACTGGACGGGAGAGAGAGACGTGGTATGGGTCATATGATCATTCCTGTATAAACCACGTGGCATGTACCACGCAGAGTATTTATTAAAAATTAGCAATTTCTTTCTTCAGCTAGCCAATCAGCTTCTCAGAAATCCGGCAGACATCTGTCACCATCTCCACAATGGGTTTCATTAGATTATTCTTGACATTTCAAAATTGGACACGACATGGGATATGATTGGCAGGCTCCCTTCTGGTGAACTCGGAATTATCAGTGATTTGAGTAGGAAATATAGTCAATACCCAGACATTAAAACAAGAGGAAATCTCAGTGTATTGTTTTTATTCAAATTATATGTTTTGAGAGTTTCGGGGCTTTTTTGTTTTTGTTTGTATGAAAGGCATGAATTTGTGTTATTTGCAGCCGGGATTTGGCGATTGTGTTACAACTAACATGGGGCCAAAATTCTCTTGCTTATACAAAATACATAATACTCTCCTACTGATTTAATATTATTTTTACATGATGAACGCAGACAGGAACTTTGTTCACTTAAATGCTCCCTGCAGGAAATGTTTAAAGGGACACTATAGTCACCTGAACAATTTTAGCTTAATGAAGCAGTTTTGGTGTATAGAACATGCCCCTGCAGCCTCACTGCTCAATCCTCTGCCATTTAGGAGTTCAATCCCTTTGTTTATGAACCCTAGTCACACCTCCCTGCATGTGACTTGCACAGCATTCCATAAACACTTCCTGTAAAGAGAGCCCTATTTAGGCTTTCTTTATTGCAAGTTCTGTTTAATTAAGACCTTCTTATCCCCTGCTATGTTAAAAGCTTGCTAGACCCTGCAAGAGCCTCCTGTATGTGATTAAAGTTCAATTTAGAGATTGAGATACAATTATTTAAGGTAAATTACATCTGTTTGAAAGTGAAACCAGTTTTTTTTTTCATGCAGGCTCTGTCAATCATAGCCAGGGGAGGTGTGGCTAGGGCTGCATAAACAGAAACAAAGTGATTTAACTCCTAAATGACAGTGAATTGAGCAGTGAAATTGCAGGGGAATGATCTATACACTAAAACTGCTTTATTTAGCTAAAGTAATTTAGGTGACTATAGTGTTCATTTAATGTTCTGTATATTAGATATAAGAATGTAATATACACAGCATATTCTCCAGGCTGTTTAAGGAAGTCGGAATTTTGTAGATTAATGCGTTGGGTTCTTTATTGTTGCCCCACCCATCTTTTTTTTTTTTTTCCTGTGTGGGGAAAAGGTTTAAGTCAGTTAAAGGTACACTTCAAATTGCTAAAGATTTTTAGCTTTTTCAATAGAAATTGTCACTTTTTTTTAAATGTACCTTGTTACACTCCCCTGGCTGTCAGACAACCGATCCTGTTATTTCCTGGTTTGGTTAGCAAAGTGGAACTAAACTCGAGGCAGCAATGGCCCAGAGCACCTGCCTTGCAAAGAATTCTCATTGAAGTCTGTGATTGGATAGCTACAGAAAGTCTGGACGGGATTGAAGGGGAGGGATTGCAGAGGCTGCAGCTTTTACGAGTTGGTTTTAAATCTAGAATACATAATTAAATGCATGCATGTCTTCATGGGGATATATGTACTAAACTGATTTTATTTTTAAAATGGATTTAGTTTACATGGGAAGTGGAGTATCCCTTTAATCTATAAATAGGTTTTATTTCCCAAAATTGTGCAGCTTCTTCCTACAGGCCATCACTTTATTAAATTAAAAATTTTGATTGAATTTATCTTTTTGTTTTTTTAGATTTATGGAATATTTTATGCAACCTCGTTTTTAGAGCTTCACAGGAGCCCACTAAACATAAATACTACTCTTCACAACGCGTCGGTTATTGTGAATAGAGATGAGCAGTACCTGTTCTTGGTAAGATTATATTACTCTATTTTGGGGGAAATAAGTGTATGCTCCCTGATGCTATTACATGTTAATGTTGCACATAAAGTGCTGGTATCTGGACATCATTATCACTTGCTTGTGTGATTAACCAGATCCTGACAAAGTGACAAACCCATTTTCTATATTATTAGCATTAAATGATGCTAAATTGACTTCAATTATCCTTCACTGAAAATAATTTGTTATGGAATAATTTAAAAACATTAGTAAACAGAGCAGAGACTTAACTGGTGGTTTATAGTGATTATACAAAATGTTATGTCCTTCATGTGATCAGCTTTGCACTTGAAATGTTTTTTAGGTTCGGGTAGTATCGCCGTACCTAGGTCCTCCTTCAGATTATGTGGTGGTAAAAATGATTCCTGATAACAGACTGCCGCCACGCCATCTTCACTGCGTGCAAGTCGATAAAACATTTGCTGTTATTAAGTGGGAATCGCCATATGATTCTCCGGACAGCAAGATGGTGAGTAACTGCTCTTATACGGGACACTAATCTTACCGTGTGACGGTGTTCATACCATGAGGCACAACTATATACTCGGACACATTTTAAGATAAAATAAACCCACATGCTCTTTAAAAAAAAAAAAAAAAAAAATGTTTTATTACTAGTCACTGTTTTGCCCTTTTTGGGTGATTTAAGGTGCAAACGTGATTCTGATAGCATTATCTGTTAGAGTTTAGGGGATTTTGGAGGGTGCCCTCAAAGGCACAGTATATGGTTTTCCCTCTCTCACCTTTGAATTATAGATTCTTTTAGCAGCAGCATAGATCCAGGTTGGAAGTTTAGTGTAGAGGTTATTCTCTTATAAGCTAATGTATCCATAGTAGTAGCTTCTAATTAAGCCATATTGTTTCCTTTATCTTTTGCAATTGTTGTAACTTTGAAACCATTTCTCTCCATCTAACCTTCATAAATTGCCCATTGTAGAACGTTCTCAGAATAGCACTACCTAAAAACCTTCTGGCTCTTGTACTTTGAGGTGAAAGCTTAGTTCATATATGCTCTGAGGGATTGTCTTTTTTTTTTTTTAATCCAAATTAATATATTCACTTATTAAAAGGGGCTCTTCCGGTTTGTAGGGTAAATGTGTGAACTCTTATTACTTTTGGTGTTAACCCTGTGGGGTCTGTTCATTAAAAATCATATTATATTGAATTGAAAATGGAATTGCAAAATTTAGACCTCTAAATCCAATTCACTCCAGTTGTTTACCCACTCAGTGTTGTGTGCTGTGTGTGGCTGCGTGCGTGTTCTGATGCCTGGGTTCAAACAAACTGCTCGACTTCACCTGTGTCATTTTTTGAGGAAGCCAATTCCAGAATGACTGTTGTTTGCATTCAGTCAGTGAAGGTGGGCATTGAGTCATTAGTGCCCCAGCCATGCCTGAAGCTGTCTGGCTGCTGGTTGTTGTTTTTTTTTTTTTATTGTTCAAATATGTGTAGGTTTATGGTGATCGAAACCAGTCTCTCATCTCTATATTGTAAACCACTACTTACTAAAAATAAGTCCATTGTATGTTTTTTTTCCCTCTTCTTCTAATGTTATAAGCTATTATTTTCTAGACTTATATTGTTGCTGTGAAGGATTTGATAAAGAAGAGTGATCAAAATTACAAGGTAAATACTCAGAACAGCACCGTCGAGTACCGGATCGGAAACCTGGAACCGGGAGGCAAATATAGTGTCATTGTCCAACTGCGCAACATGAGCAGAGAAGCCAGTATCAAAGTGAACACAGGTAACGCCATAACATTCGTGTTACCCATCACGTTTAACGACTGGCAGGGAGATCAGACAATGTCTAAGAATTCTGCTGGGTTGACACTGTATTTACATATTTAGAAACTTGTTCAACTCATTTCTGATACATGAAGGGGCTGATTGGGAAAATGACCAATTCAGCTAATTTTATATGAAACCCGTACTCTTCATGCAGCTAGCCATCCATGTTGTGATAATCTTTCCATGCTTATACTGATATTAAACATTTTAAATCCAAGGACATATCGTAAATCTTTCCATTTTCTTTCAGTTCTGCTGCCTGCACCAGAAGCTCTGAAACTCATCAGTGAAAATGACCATATCTTACTTTATTGGAAGAGTTTGGCTTTAAAGGAAAAGATGTTTAATGAAAGCAGAGTAAGTGTTTCTGGATGAGAGTTTCTTTATCTGTCGGCACTGTTTTCACCATTTTTTGCCTGATAAGGTAGTTCAGTTAATATATTGGTTTCAAAGTCTGACGCCTGCAGGAATATTTACTAAATTGAGATTTCAAAGTCATTTCAAACTGAACTGGAAAAATTCTCCAAATCTGCTGTGCTTGGAGTTTGGATGTTTTTACCCATAACCCATACCCATTTTACCCGCCAATGGCTTCTGCTAAGGAGGTGTGTAGACCATGAACAAGCAGCTTAGCTAGGATGTCATTAGGCACAACTTCTGCCTTAAAGGACCACTCTAGGCACCCAGACCACTTCAGCTTAATGAAGTGGTCTGGGTGACAGGTCCTTCTAGGGTTAACCCATTTTTTTTATAAACATAGCAGTTTGAGAAACTGCTATGTTTATGAATGGGTTAAGCCTTCCCCCTAATCCTCTAGTGGCTGTCTCATTGACAGCCACTAGAGGCGCTTGCGTGCTTCTCACTGTGATTTTCACAGTGAGAGCACGCAAGCGTCCATAGGAAAGCATTGTAAATGCTTTCCTATGCGACCGGCTGCGCGCGCAGCTCTTGCCGCGCGTGCGCATTCAGCCCAGGAGGAGGATCGGAGGAGGCGAGGAGGCAGAGAGCTCCCCGCCCAGCGCTGGAAAAAGGTAAGTTTTTAACACTTTCCCCTTTCCAGAGCCGGGCGGGAGGGGGTCCCTGAGGGTGGGGGCACTCTCAGGGCACTATAGTGCCAGGAAAACGAGTATGTTTTCCTGGCACTATAGTGGTCCTTTAACACCACTTCATACATTTTTCTCCATTCCCCACGTCGGGGTTGCTGAGCAGGGAGGCAAATAGGCCAATTGTGCTATTGGCTATTGCAAGCACCTTGAGCTTTTCAGGGATTTGAAGTTGTTATGGTACTTGGAGTATGTATGTTCAGTGCCTCCATTTTGAATTGCCGCACTCACATCCTCAAAGGTCTCTCCTGTCCGAAGTGTATCTACCCCTCAGACAGTGTCGTTAGCCAACCCAGAATCAGAGTTCCAGGCTGGATAATGTTAACTATTTGGCATCTGTTGTCGGCACACACAGCATGTCGCCACCAAACAACCCCTGGGACGACCCTGCACCTGCTGTGAGGATTGAGCTGAGAGAGAACTCCGAGCAGGTCACTTCGTTACACAATGAAATATAGTGATAGACGAGGTTAACAATTTGATAATTTGTAAAACTTGCCCCCAGGTCCTCCAGAGATTGTCGTTTGTCTTTAGTTGAGAACATTTTCATTTAAATCCTAGAGCAGTTTTTGGAGTTCTGATTGAACAGCATGTCATCTTTTCATGTTATAGGGTTATGAAATACACATGTTTGACAGCGCCAGTAACTTGACCACATGCCTGGGAAATACAACCGATAACGTCTTCAAAATTTCCAACTTGAAGATGGGTCATAATTACACCTTCTCTGTGCAAGCTAGATGCCTGTATGGTGGGCAGATCTGTGGTGAGCCAGCTGTTCTTCTCTTCAATGAGCTCGGCGCCGGTAAGATCTCATTCCTAATTCATGCATACCCATATAAACCTATGTGGAGGGGAGGAGGAAAAAAACACACACACCTCCCACCCCACGTTGAGGTAGCTGAGTAAGCAGGAAGGAAAATGGGACAATTGTGCTATTGGTTATTAATACATACACACACTGGCACACAGAGATACAAACATACCTACACAGGCACATACACACACTGGCACACATACAAATATATACCCACAAGCACACACTGGCACACATATCTACACAAACATACAGCTACACACCCTGGCACACACACAGATACATACTGACACTCAGATATATATATATATATATATATACACACACACACACACACACACACACACACACACACACACACACACACACACACTCACTCAGATATACATACTGGTGCACAGAAATACACATACACACACTAACACATCTTCACGTACACACACACACAGATACATACCTAAAGTTACACATACCTAAAGATACACAGATACTCATACCTAAATGTGCACACTGGCACACACAATTTGCAATTTATCACCCCTACTGCTTCCATACCTTTTGATTGCAGGGTGGTGACTTCCTGGGGCTGGCTTGCGCTGATGGGAGTCTGCAGCTGACTGCCTGCTGAGCTCCCTCCTCTGTCTTTAGCAATAATACCCATTGGGTAGCCCTTCATGCATGGGCCACGCAATGGTCCCCCAAGCCATGCGGGGCTCCAGGGGGACTGCTTCTGCGTTGGTTCTGCCACTGATGGCGGTTACTCCTGCATGCTGGAGGGTGAGAATGGGCTGAGGGGAGGACAGGAGCTGGCTTTGGCTGTCTAGTATCAGCATGCTGTGCGTTCTGACGCCAGACACCAATTCTTCACATAATTCACATTGACCACCCTTGTTCCAGACTGCTAGTGACACCCCAGTGATGCTGCCAGCAGGGAGTTACATCTGCAGTAGAAGAGGGGTTAATCTCCAAGTAAACAAGGTAAATAAATTAAAGTCCTAGTTAGGATAGTGATGATGAAACGGAGTTCAATAGCGTGGAACTTGGGTCCTATTATTGGTCTCTGCAGTATAGAGGGTGAGAGGGTGATGATGCAGGGTGATCCAAGAAGTTTTAAAATGTGAAATAGGAGAGGTCTTACTTACAGTTGGTAGAGCTTAATCCAGCTCTGGTGTGGATAGCTTGCAGCGGTATTATCCCCGCTTGTAGGAAATACGGTGAGTATCCTCTTCTGTGCAGTAGCAGACGGCCAGGTGGGAGATAAAAATGGAAACAATAATGGTGCAGTATGTTCCAAAAATTGAGTAAAAGATGTTAAAATATAGTAGATACACTCACATTGGTTAGAGCTTCTACTAGCTCTAGTGTTGTAGGCATACAGCGGTATAATCCCCGCTTCTGGGATATATGATGAGTGTTCTTAGAGATGGTATCAGGAGCTCAGAAAGAAGATAATAAAACAGCAATAGTGCTCTCAATAAAATCTTTTAGGTATATAAAATATAGTAAAATATACTCACAGTATATAGGGCAGGCTAACTGCTCTATGACAAGGACGTAGGTGGTATGATCCCCATCTGGTATTCTTTGGAGTATAGTACAAATTAGATAAAATAAAAATAGATATAAAAAGCCAGGTAGTAGTAAAAAATTAAAAATGTAAATAAAAGATGATGGTATAAAAGAGTAAAAAGGACCAAAATCTATTTATTAACAATAATTAAAAGCAGTACAATATCCAAACACGTTTCACCATATAGGCTTTATCAATGGATTAAAAAACTTTCAACCTGGATAGTTGGGGTACATATAGGCATTGGACAAATTAAAATTGGCACCAAAATTGCTCTAACCAATCACAGAGCAGATTATGATTGCACTTAAATAATAACAATTTGTGTTTAAAATTACATAGGTATAACTTATTACAAAATATATAATTTAATTATAAAAATGAGCGTTATGAAGAGTGTTATCGGCATTTTTGCTGAGACACATGACGCGCGACGTCACTTCCGGCCGCTCGGTGTTGTGGGGCATGTAGTTGGAGAACTACATGCCTTTGCTACTGGCCGGCAAGGAAATAGAGCCACATAAAAGGCTCGGAGGGGGGGGAGTGGCAGAGGGTCGGCTAGAGAGGTGGGAATAGAAAAGATAGGGGATGGTTGCGGCGGCCATCTTGGTGGGGGAATAAAACTAATAAGGCTTTGGTTAAAGGACCGCTCTAGGCACCCAGACCACTTCAGCTTAATGAAGTGGTCTGGGTGCCAGGTCCAGCTCGGGTTAACCCATTTTTTTTATAAACTTAGCAGTTTCAGAGAAACTGCTATGTTTATAAATGGGTTAATCCAGCCCTCAACTCCTCTAGTGGCTGTCTCATTGACAGCCGCTAGAGGCGCTTGAGTGATTCTCACTGTGAAGATCACAGTGAGAACACACAAGCGTCCATAGGAAAGCATTATGAATGCTTTCCTATGACACCGGCTGCGCGCGAAAGGGAGGAGAGGAGGAGGAGGATCGGAGGCGGAGAGCTCCCCGCCCGGCGCTGGAGAAAGTTAAGTTTTAACCCCTTTCCCCTCCCCAGAGCCCGGCGGGAGGGGGACCCTGAGGGTGGGGGCATCCTCAGGGCACTATAGTGCCAGGAAAACAAGTATGTTTTCCTGGCACTATAGTGGTCTTTTAACATAGCAGCGGCCATGTTGCATGTGGCAGTGAAAAATAGTGATATTAACCCCTTAAGGACACAACTTCTGGAATAACATGGAATCATGACGGAATATTTCCGTCGTGTCCTTAAGGGGTTAACAGAACATACATAATGGAATGGGAAAGAATTATAGTATATTCTATAGAGATTAAAAGTGTCTATCATACAGATGGAATAAGACAGGCAGCAAATGTACAGATATAGCATAGTAGCAATTGTAAATAAAAGCAGTAGGAACAAATAATAAATGAATAGAGTAAACAAAATGATTAAAATATGTGAACTTATATTGATACAGGGGATTGGGGGGGGAACACAATTAAATGAATAAAAGATATAGTAGTAAAAATAAATATAAAATAAACAAAAATAGATAATAAACAGATAAAAATAGGATGTCATATAAAATTAAATAGATCAAAATCAGCATTTAACCCCTTAAGGACACATGACATGTGTGACATGTCATGATTCCCTTTTATTCCAGAAGTTTGGTCCTTATTGGGTTAAATTAAAAACCCATTCGATTTCACTTTTTCCTAAAATATTTTTAACCCCTTAAGGACCGAGGATGGTTCAGGACCGTCATCGGCATTTTCCTATTGCCGACCGGTGACCGTCCTAACGGTCCTAGTTACTTACCTGATCGCCGTCGTTCCCCTGGCGGTGATCAGCGTTGCTCCCGGTGTGGGGAGACTGCCTGCAGCCCAGACAGTCTCCCCACACTGAATTAGGACCCCTGTGGCCATGTGATCGCTCAACAGTATGTGTCCATGTGTCTGCCTGGCCTGCAGGGGGACTGTCTGTGCTGACAGGAAGTCTCCCTGCTAGTGAAAAATCATTAAAAAAAATAGTTAGTGTTAATAAAAAAAAAAAAAAAATTGTGTGTGTGTGTAATATATATATATATATATATATATATATATATATATATATATATATATATATATATATATATATATATATATATATATATGTGTGTGTGTATGTCTATATATCAATATATATGTCTATATATCATATATATAATGTCATACTAAGTGTATTTTTATATTATGTACATATATTAATATAAAAATACTTATAATTAAATTACACACGTATATATAATATATATATATATATAACTATATATTGTATATATTATAAAATATAAATAATCTAAATTAAATTAATTTTTTTTAAATAATAAAAATTGAGAAATTATCTATATGAAATTTTATTCTAACTGTATTTTAAAATTAATATATATATATTTAAATCAAAATACACTTAGAATTTGTATATATATCTATGTATATATAAATAAATAAAAATAATACAAAATATACATATGTCCATATACAAAATTACATAAATAATTATATAAATGTACACGTAGACTTCAGATATATAAATATGCATATATATTTAAATTCTACGTGCGTATTTATGTAATATTTTTACATAATTAAGTAATTTTATTGATTGCAATTTGAGGGACCTGCCTGCCAACCCAGGCCGAAAGTCCAGAGAATTTAATTTGCTAGCACTGTATTTTACCCTGTAACGTTCCACGACACCCTAAAACCTGTACATGGGGGGGTACAGTTTTACTCTGGAGACTTCGCTGAACACAAATATTAGTGATTGAAAACAGTAAAACATATCACAGCGATGATATTGTCAGTGAAAGTGACTTTTTTTGCATTTTTCACACACAAACTGCACTTTAATGATATAATTGTTGTGATACAGTTTTTAAACACTAATATTTGTGTTCAGCGATGTCTCCCGAGTAAAACAGTACCCCCCATGTACAGGTTTTATAGCATTTTTGAAAGTTACAAGGTCAAATATATGGGTCAAATATTTTTACATTGAAAATGGCCAGGTTGGTTACGTTGCCTTTGAGAGCGTATGGTAGCCCAGGAATGAGAATTACCCCCATGATGGCATACCATTTGCAAAAGAAGACAACCCAAGGTATTGCAAATGGGGTATGTCCAGTCTTTTTTAGTAACCACTTGGTCACAAACACTGGCCAAAATTAGCGTTCAATTTAGTTTTTTTACTTTTTTCCACACACAAACAAATATGAATGCTTACTTTGGCCAGTGTTTTCAAATAAGTGGCTACTAAAAAAGACTGGACATACCCCATATTGAATACCCTGGGTTGTCTACTTTAAAAAAAATATGTACATGTGGGGTGTTATTCAGAGATTTATGGCAGATAATAGTGTTACAATGTCACTATTGATAAATTTTAAAAATGTATGTTTTGAAACCGCAATATCCTATTTGTACCTATAGCCCTATAACATGCAAAAAAAAGCATGTAAACACTGGGTATTTTTAAACTCAGGACAAAATTTTGAATCTATTTAGCAGTTTTTTTCATTCGCTTTTGTAGATGAGTAAAATATTTTTCAAGTAAAAGTCAAAAACATGTATTTTTTTTCAATTTTTCATCATATTTTATTTTTTTTAAATTAAAATACATGAGATTATATAAATAATGGTATGTAAAGAAAACTCCTTTTGTCCTGAAAAATACAATATATAATTTGTATGGGAACAGTAAATGAGAGAGCAGAAAATTACAGCCAAACACAAACACCACAAAAGTGTAAAAATATGCCTGGTCGCAAATGTACAACATCGCAAAAACAGTCCAGTCCTTAAGGGGTTAATATTGTCTCCTCTCCATGGAATAGTGCATTTTTTATGCCAATACATTTTAAATGGCCCGGATCATTGTTGTGGATAGAAAAATGTTTAGATACAGTCTTTTTCTCTGTCTTTTTTTTAATCTCCATATGTGCAGCATTTCATAGCAAAAGACTGCACACACAGACTCCAGGCACCATCTCCACTATCACAATGGTCATGGAGCTTGGAAGGTCCCCTTTTACAAAGGGCAAGCTTTGGCTCATAGATTTGATTTTCATTGGCATAGAGAGTGTTGTTTAGCTTTGTGCCCCATCTACCAATCGAGCTGTGGAACTATATATCTATCTATCTCTTCTACATGCAAGACGTGTTTCGAGTTTCCATGTGGCGTAACCTTAAATGTGCTAACAGTGTTTGTAGAAAACACATATGTATTTAATTCCTGGAATAAGCTGTTGTCATTCATTGCTCACCTTTAACTTAAACCTTAAAACATTCTGTTTTGCCAGCAGTGGATCCAGCTTCACCTCAGTCCGTGCAGTCCAGTGACGTGGCCGCCATCGTGGTACCAATTTTGTTTCTGCTCCTAGTGTCCATGGGTGTGGGCTTTGTCATATTGTACATGCGGCACAGGAGACTTCAGAACAGCTTCACTGCATTTGCAAACAGCCATTATAGCTCACGGCTTGGATCTGCCATCTTCTCATCTGGCGACGATATCGGTAAGAAACCTTTTGTGATTGATAAGCCGTGCTGGATGTCAACTTCGTAAATGACAGCAAAATCAATGCAATGCTTTTAGTTAGTGTAGTGAATCTCTCATTTACAGGGTTAAAAATGTGACATTGATTTGCTTTGAAACCTGGGAATGAAAGTATTTTTAGGAGAATTCAGATTCGTGAAATGTATGCAGAATAGAAACATTTTTGCTTTATTTGGGAAAATTCTCACACACGGCCAATACAGCTACCTGGATGAAAGCAGCACGGAATCCCATGGAGTATTCCCTGAACTTGCCTGTTTAGCAGCACTTTACTTTGAGAGCCATGTAAGCTCCAGTTAATTGCTGGAAGGGAAACTCGGATTTGCAGAAGCGACATTGAGGAGAAATGTCTCTTCTCTTTGTGCAGACAGAGTTATTCACTAAAATATGAACAGTCAAAATTCAAAGGGAATTTTAGATTGTAGACAGAAATCGCAACAACAAAAACATTGGATTTGAAGTATTTTCCATCTTGGTCTAAAATTTGAAGTACAGTATATACTCGAGTATAAGTCTAGTTTTTCAGCACATTTTTTGTGCTTAAAAACCCCCACTCGACTTATACTCGAGTCACTGTCTGTATTATGGCAACTTAGAGAGCCGCGGCCGTCAGAGCCATGGCAACGATCCTCGCGGCAACCAGACTGCGAGACTTACAGTGGAGGTGACCGGAACGGAGGAGAAGGGAGCTGACAGGAGCTGCAGGAAAGGTAAGTAAATGCTTCCTGCGGGCCCCCCCACTTCACAGCCCATGCCACTGGACCACCAGGGATTAAGATAGCCCTTCTCCCTGACCAGTTAACAAGCAGGGAGGGGGGACAAAATAAAATTAAAATAATAAAAAAATAATAATATTAAAATAAAAAAATTTAAATAATAAAAATGCCCTCCCCCCACCCAGTTCACACACACTACACAAACACACACTCTGCATTATATACACAGAGTGTGTGTATATAATGCAGAGTGTGTTTGTATGAGTGTGTGTGTGTGTATATAATGCAGAGTGTGTGTGTATGTGTGTGTATATAATGCATGAGTGTGTGTTTGTATGAGTGTGTGTGTATATAATTATAAAAATCACAGAATTTCATAGCCCCAAGTTTTACCCTCGACTTATCCACGAGGCATAGCATATTTCACAATTGTTGGTCACAAAACTGCACTCGACTTATACATGAGATCGACTTATACACGAGTATATACGGTATTTAAAATTAGAATTTCTGCCTGTTCATACTTTGTTACAGGCTTATTATTTTAGGAATATTTTATGGTAAGCGCTGTACAGCAGGATATGTGACACAGCGTAAACCCTTATATTGATCTAACTGTAACGTATCGCTGTTTTTCTATTTGCAGGTGATGATGATGATGATTCACCCATGATCACCGGATTTTCAGACGACGTACCTATGGTTATAGCGTGAATCTAATTCATTCTTGGGTTAAATCCAAATGATGTAATATTTTTATTTCTGAAAGATAGTGTTTATTTTTAAGGTTTCGATTTTTTTTTTCTCTTTCCTTTTTTCTTTTTCCAGATGCACTTTGAGTTGCAATGTTATTTTTATATCGCAAAAAAAAAAATGCAAACTTTGTGGTACTGAACTGTGAAATGCGAAATTATTCCCCCACCCCCTCCCCCCCAAACTGTAATTTTTACTTTAATCCTATTTTGACCCCTTTGCCCCTGAAATGAAATGAAGTATGGTTCTGATTTTTAGTATGGATATTGTACTGGTAACGTGTGCCAGTTTGGAACGGGTAACGAAAATCCTGAAAAGACCCCAGAACAGCAGCTTTCTATGGTGCCTTATTGGTTTAAACCAACCAAAAACCAAGACTTGTTCATCTCATGGATAGTCGATCTGTAGATCTATCCCATCTAGAACTTTCCATTAGGTGACAGGGCCACACAAGTCCGGTCATTTTCTATTGTTTTGCCAAACTGCTGATATGAGCCACAGCCAGGGGTGGGCAAGCATTGGCACCGGTGGGCCACTTTGGCTTCTTCAAGTGCCAGTAATTTTGTCCCCTGCCCACTACAGAATCTCTGCCAAAGTATTGCTAGACTCTGTTCTCCGCAGAAAGTCAGGATTGAAGGGATTAAAGTCTTGCTCTGTTTTATGTTTGTAAAATATCTTCCCGGCAAAATGTTGCTTTTCTTTTTTTGCGATTTAAGTGACAGGATAGGATCCTAAACTCTGTCCTGAACCAAATATTGTGCAGGCCTGTCATTCTCGTCACACATGCCCTAAGTGTGCTGGACATGTTGCACACTTTCCATCCCATAACACGGTGCCTTTTTGGATTTTAACGGTGAACCCAAGAGAATGCGCAGACGCACATTCTGAGATTTGCAATAATTTTGGGATAGGAGTTCTTATTTCAGAAATCTCTCTAACCTCTTAGTTCTTGGCCTTGATGCTTGCTGTCATTCTCTGAACGGTTAATTTCTCCCAAATAGGAAAAGAAAAATAAGTGTGGTGTAATAGCTCACACACCAGAATGTGTTCTCTTGGCCTCTCAATCCCTCAAGGTGTACTGTGCTTCATTTACCGAGTCATGTGGTCAGTACGTGGCACACGGATTACCGTACAGCAGAAATAATCACAAGAAATGACAAAAAAAGGCTGTCCTCTTAATTTATGGCTTTGTCGTGACCTTTAGTAAAATTACAATTCTCTATTTTCAGTGGGTTATATTTGTTTGTCTTCTCCCACTTATTATCTGAGGATGGTGGGAGCTGCAGTCCTCTATGGCTGACATGCCTGCATTAGACCTTTATGCATGGAGAATGTGTTTTTGCTTTTAATACTTCCTGCGCAGATGCGGACAATATCTGAGAAACCGCCATAGTTCAATCTATAACTGTATAGCCGCCATGCAGATATGTATACTGGGAATAAAACGTAGTTCCGTGTATATGTTTAACACATTGTAAAGCACTGTTAGTACACCAATAATTTAGGGTTGTTGTATATAAAGATTCCATTTTTTTTTCACTGATTTTCTTGAAACATGCAAATTAAATGATTCACTGCACTTTGTCCATACGCAGCTCTCGCGCTGTGAGGTCATTACGCACATTCTTCAGGGTTAGGCAGATTTTTGTAAAATTTTCAGCTGTTTCTTACATTATTTTGCTGGCCCTTTATTGTCTCAGGGGCCAAAGCATTGTCCATCACTGAATGGACATGAATGTGAAATTTGTTCAGGACCAAACTGTTAACTCTTAGTGTCGCTTGTGTTGTGCCATTTTGTCTGTGACTGTAATGGATGCAGAGTTCGATTAGAGTGACGGCCATGTCGTCTTTATCTGGTTTCAAGGTCTAATGGCATGTGATATCCATGTTGGCAATCTACTATCAATAATAATAATACAACCTATAATATCTTTTCTTTTGCTTCTCCAGACGAATATGGTGTAAATGGTACAGAATCCCTGCTTCCTCTGCTGCTGATTTTTATTTTAGATTTAGTTTTCCTCCCCCGTCTCTGGATGTGTAATGTCAGATATCTGTGTGCTTGCTCGCTCTGCTCCTGCATGGTACTATAACCTTGCACGTAGCTCTGAATTGAAGCCGTGCAAGGGACGGGTTGCAGACATGTGAGGTGAATGCAGTACGATGTGTTCCCCATAATTTCTCTACCTCTGTACATTCTATTCCACACAATATGGCTTATTTACAGAATTGTGATGGGTTGGCCAGGGAAATGTAAATTGTAGATTAAAATGGCCAAATCAGAAAAGTGTCCAAGCTATTATTTTTCTATTTCAACTATTTTGAGCTAAAATTTGCAATCAGGTTTTTAATTCTCTCCAATTTCCTTTTAGTGAATAAATTAACATTTATGAGAGAATTTGTTTCTGTGGCTTTAAATCCACTCTCCTTGGTATTCTGTGGTTTTGGATCAAACTTGCTGTCAGTCAGGCTGTGTGTCAAGCAGCCACCTAGAACTCGGCAAGTTGGGAGAGACCTGCGCACAGTCTCCAGGCCAGCCCCAGAAACACAGGGTATTCACTGAAGTGGGAATTGTCTGAAATAACCAAACTGGAAATAATTCTTCAAATCCCCTATGTTTGGAGTTTGGCTATCTTTACACTAACATTTTAAATCCTTCTTGGATTGAGACTTTAGTGACTAACCCAGTTTTAATTGTTCGCCAAGCGCTGTTTTTCATTCTAAGTGTGCGGTGTAATAGCAAGAAAGCCTACAGATCCAGTTCATTTATTTTGTAAATTACAATTCAACCCATTGGCTACCCCGGCAGCTTAGAAAACGCAATACCCTCTCTGTCCCATAACAGGTTAGAGGTGCAGGGCAAGTTTATTCTAATGATTGTTTTTAACTGTTTTTATATATTGTGGATTTTCCGCAGATCCAGTGATCAACTGTTGCCAATTGACATTGATTTTTGGATGCTAAAGGGATATTTTATTAAATGTACATGTTTGATTACAGTGTGAATGTTTACATCAAACGTTTAATGTTAAATAAAAATAATCCACGGTTGATTTTTGGGAAAAGGACATCCAAGAATGGAGTAATGTAGAACTGTGGCATTGACTTTAAAAGAAAACGGCTTTAATTTGCCCTTTGATATATTTCAGCCACGCACACGTCCACTTTCACGCATTGCTACTGAATTCTTTGCAGACCAATCATTCCGTGATTTTTTTTCTGTGTTTTTTTGTAAAATGTTGGGCATTCATGATTTGGCATTCATTCTACTTTTCTCGTGTTTTGGTTGGTATTCTCATGTTTTATAAGTTTGGCATACATGATAAAAATGTTGTGTTTGCACAAACCTGGAAGACAATATATGCTTTAATTGTCAACCTTTTATTCTATTTAAAATAAATTGGTTTAAAACTGAATTTTTGTGGTTTTACTTATTACAGTTTAGTTCTGACATCACTACTGTTCAATTATACAGCTATTACAGTCTAGTTCTGACATCACTATCATCTATATAACTGTGTGTACTAATGTATTGTGCATTATGAAGGAAAGAAATGCCATCGAGAGATGACAAAAAAAAACTCGAAGTCATACTAAACCTCCACAAGTCACTAATAGCAATATGTTTACATATTCTGATATATCAGGGTAACAATTCCTGTTTTCAGACTTGAAGCTATAATATCTCTGTAAGTGTAGCCGCCCAGCCTCGGACTATCAGCCTTTCAACCCTGTAGCCACTAGACTCCTGCATTGCAGAATCCTGCCACTGGGGCCATTAGTGCATGTGCTACATTATGAGGTCCTCGCATGATCACACCATTACAGAATCCTGACACTGGGGCCATTAATGAATGTGCTACAATGTGAGGTCATAGCATGATCTCACCATTACAGAATCCTGTCCCATGGCTCCTGAGACTGGATGTACAAAGTGAGGTCAGCATATGATGTCATGCTGCAGTGTTATGATTTCTGCCACGGGACTCCTGTGAGGGCTTTGTGAGATCAACATATGATGTCACACTACAATTTGAGGACAGCTATCCCGTGAGACCATTTTACCAGCTTTGTGCTGCAATATGTAAATTACAATAAATTGTGAAATAAATTAAAGGATCACTATAGGGTCAGGAACACAAACATGTATTCCTGGCCCTATAGTGTTAATACCACCATCTAGCCCCTCATGCCTCCATAAATATAACAATCTTACTGTATTCAAGCCTGAAGCTGTAACTCTGCATGTTATTTGTCTCTGAAAAACACGCAGTCTGCTGACACCATCAGAAGTGGTAGCCTGATCCAATCACAGTGATTCCCCATAGGATTGGCTGAAAATGACAGAGGCAGATCAGGGGCAGAGCCAGCACAATTGAAGATTATGCTAGCGTTAGTGTACTTATAATCTTAATTTTAGTAATGACAGGAGGCGAGTATTTTGCATTAACTCTCTTTACTAACTCCACACAGCAGTAAAGAAAAGTGAGAAAAACATTAACCAATCAAAAATGCAGTAGGAGGTACAATATTCACAGTGATGAGGCTCCTCCCCCTCTTTCGAAAGCGACATCAGAAACAAATTTCCCTCGATAAATCCAAAGTCTTGTAACATGCACCAACGGGTGAACTTTCCAACTGAGCCGGTCTAGAGGCCGGAAGATGGTCCAAACGTGTCCATCCTGAGTGTGAGCTGCAATATCCTGAAGTTATGCTGAAAAAGAACGTGGAAAAGGTTAGGTACCGATCTTGCAACTGTTTGCAGTAATGAAATAGACCAGATACAAATTCCACTGACAATGAGACATTCATAGCAGAATGACAGTAACAGATAACAGGGACATAAATAGACCTGGTACAAACATGATATCCTGCAGAGTGAGAAGGAAGATAGTAGAGGGGTGAAAGCCCACAGTGTAGGTATACTCACGTGAGAACGCATCCCTCGCGGGTGTGGTGGGTGGGAAAATACTCGCCTCCTGTCATTACTAAAATTAAGATTATAAGTACACTAACGCTAGCATAATCTTCAATTTTACAACATGACAGGAGGCTTCATATTTTGCATTTTTAACGCTGGTGAAGGAGAGACGCGGCTGCCCCCGTGTTCGGGCGGAAATAGTAGGTCCAAAAGGTCGCTTCGCGTGACCAATCCGCGGCTCGTAGGATGTCTGCCAGCGATGCGCCCGCGGTGAAAGCCGACGAGGCCGCCGCACCGCGAACGGAGTGGGCGCCGAAGGTCTCCTCCACTCCTGCCAGAGACAGGATCCATCGCACCCATCTGGCGAGGGTGGTAGTGGAGACGGGTACGTGAGGTCTGACGTAAGACACCAATAGTTGGCCCGAAGATGAGACCCGAAGTGGGGATGTGATTTGTACGTATCGACGCAGAGTGGAGACCACGCAGAGCAGCGGTTCCGTAGGGAAAAAGGGGTAAAAAACCGACGAGGAGTCCGATTTGGTACGACGTGACACTTGGAAGGTAACTCCCTCGGGGGAGACCGAAAAGGCGTCCATGTCGAAAGCCCGCATGTCCGAAACTCTGCGGAACGAGACCAAACACAGAAGAAGTGTTAGTTTGGCCGACAGTTGTCGGAGTGAAAGTCTGTCGTTATCTGGCCAGTCCCTAAGGAACTGGAGAACGACCTCCACATCCCATAACCGGGTGTATTTGGGTTTGGGAGGCCTCTGGAGTCTTATGCCCCTGAGAAGACGGCATACCAGAGGATCTTTCCCGACGGGCATCCCCCGGGTCGGAACGTGAGCCGCCGAAATCGCGGAGCGCACAACGTTGAGGGATCGGTAAGACCGTCCCATGGAGTACAGATGGGAGAGAAAGTTCAGGATGGCTGTTACAGGTGCCGTAAAGGGATCAAAGTTCCGTTCACTGCACCAAGCGGCCCAGGAATTCCATGCTGCAAGGTAGCATCGTCTGGTTCCTGGTGCCCATGAATCCCATAAGAGGTCTCGAGCCGTCTGCGATAGGTCCTCGGTTTGCCAGGCACCCCTGAAAGAGTCCAAGCTACTAGAGTGAGGCGGTCTTCCAGAATGAGAGGATGGAGGTTCCCTCTCGGGTCTGTGAGGAGTGTCTGGTAGGACGGTATGAGGAGAGGGTCCCTGTAGGATGATACTAGGAGGTCCGGGAACCATGGTTGGCCCTGCCATAGGGGGGTGATGAGGAGCAGAGACCCGCGTTGCGTCTTCAGGTATTGTATCGTCCTTGCCACCATGGCGAATGGGGGAAAGGCATAAGCGCCCTTGAGCGGCCATGGTTGGAGAAAAGCATCTACTGCCTTGCTCTCCGGATCTGGTAGCCAGCTGAAATACTCGTCCGTCTGCCTGTTGTTGCGCGATGCGAAGAGGTCTAGGTGGAGGCAGGGACGTATTAGCCGCGAGGCAAACAAGGCATTTGCCTTGGGCGGCATTTTTCAGGGGGCGGCAAAAAACGCCGCCCCCCAAATGCCCAGGGCAGATGCCTTGTTAGCCTTGCGGCTGTCCAGTTCTGAAAAGACAGAGCAATACGACCTGCAGTACATGGGGAAAGTGGACATTGAGACACTAAGGTGCTTACCTGTGGAGAAGCGTGCTCTGCCACGGTTATGAGGTCCTCTGCCTCTGTCGGCTCCTCGGGTGTAGGAGAAGGGCTGTCTGAAACCCACTTCTGGGTAGAAGGGTTGGGGTCTGTGCGAGCGGGGGCCAGAAGGCCAAAAACGGCTGGCTGCTCGGCCCCTGTAGCGGCCAGCCCGTCCAAAAACACCCCGACTGGGGTGGCCCCTGAAGACTCGCTTCATGGAAGTGTGAGCCTTATTTAGTGAGGTGAAAATGTTTACATGCTTGTTCAGTTCTTTGAGGAAGGCCTCCCCAAACAATTTGCCCTGTGCAAGCGGTCCCAACTCCTTGGTGCCCAATTCCACCAGCTTTCCGTCAATACGGAGCAGCGCTGCTTTACGCCTCTCAGAGGAGAGGGCTACATTGGTGTTGCCCACGAAACAGAAGCACCTCTGTGCCCATTCTCGTATATCATGTGCCCACTCTTTAACCATACTGGCATCAAATTCGTCAGCCCTTGTAAAAGCATCGTCAGCCAAAAACATGAAGTGGGCCAATGGAGTCTAGGAGATTGTCCTGAACTCCGTGGAATCCTTTTTCTACCCCTCTCCTGGGGTCACGGCCACCCCGAGACATGAATGTGTTCATGACCTGGTCGAATTCGGGAGTCTGAGCCACGTGGTCGGGAAGGGAAGGGCGAGGGCATTCAGAACGAAGTCGGTTGCGCACCGTTTTGTCCAGGGGTTTGCGGAGCCAACGATGCATAAATTTGGAGAGATGATCCGGGGGGGTCCAGTCCCCCGAACGCGGGTGTTGTATATTGCGAGGGTCGAATAGACGCTGGCCCGTGGGGTCCAGGATGGCTTCCCCTTCGTCATGGACCAGTGTGGGGTCATCCGGCAGTTGGGTGTCGTCCAAAAAGGTGCCCTGCAGGAGGCCCGTATGGGACCCTGTGTCCGAACCCCAGTCATTATCTTGTGAATCAGAATCTGCGGCCTGCCACTCGTCCAACACGGCCATGGTGCGTGTGTGTTCTTCCCCCTCATCCGAGGAGTAGTGGGCGGGAGTGGGTGGGACTGGCCTGTGGCGTTTGGCCGGTGCCTTGCCTTTGCCCGGGTTGTCAGTCCCTTTTTCGCCCTTCCAGTGGCGTTTGCTGGGCCGTGAGTCGGCCTGCGTATGGGATTCTGAAGCCTCAGAATCATAGTCATGGGCTTGGGCTTTTGTGACTTTTTTAGTCTGATCGGCAGTTGCCGTCATAACCCTGGATAACGCTTTCTCCATAGAGGCGGAGATGGCTTCCGCGATCATGGTTTGGAAATCCGCAGGGTTTTGGGGTGTATCCATAATGATAGGAGTAGGACCGCTGTAATAGAGAAAGCACAGTAAACGTTGGGCTAGGGGTCAATCCCAGTGAGTGAAAAGGTACCTGCAGTACCCAGGCAACCCCAGCAGGGTAGTGTATATGTATAATAACAATAAAATAGGAATATGCACCCCGGCAGGGTGAGAATGATAAATCTGGCAGCAAAAGCACCAGTTTCCCCTAGCAGGGGGTATTGGGTTTTTTCTGGGCCTCACCCAGTTATATATGCATGTATATATATAGGTGGCACAAAATCCACCTGATAGCAGCGGTAATTAGATAATAGGGCCTCACCCTGAATGTAGCAAAATGGCACATAAATACACTGGAGAGCCAGTAATGATAATCAGTATGGGGCCTCACCCCAATGCACAGGTTTTTAACCTTATATGGGAAGGCTGACTGACCTGGGTGACCCCTGCCTGATTGCATCCGGTTACTGAGGTGATCGGTTGCCGAAATGAGGAGACCGCAATGCTCCTAAGATGGCGGCCGTGGATCTCGCGAGATGCGAGATCCAAGATGGCCGCCGGAGAAAAAACGGGAAGTAATTTCCCGCCGTGCGGTAGAAACAGCGCGGCTGTGAAGCCGCGAGGTGGGGAACGGGTGGAGGAGGGTGAGCGTTACCCTCAGTTAGGAGGAAAAACGGTCGGTCCGACGGCGGGGAAAAGCCGGCGGACCGCGTGGGAACGAAAGGGGGGTAAGGGAAAAGCCCTGAGAAAGGGACAAAAGGAGAAAAAAAAAAAAACCCTCCCCAAGGGATAAAGTCCCAGAGAGTAAAACGTCTATAAGAAGATGTATAGTAACTACCTATGTAAATACAAATATACAGTACATAGAAATACAGTAACTACAAATGTAATATAGAGCAAATATAATATGTAAAAGGGAAGAGCCAAAAACTCTGACCTGTCTGCTGATGGAGCAGTAAAGAAAGAGGGGGAGGAGCCTCATCACTGTGAATATTGTACCTCCTACTGCATTTTTGATTGGTTAATGTTTTTCTCACTTTTCTTTACTGCTGTGTGGAGTTAGTAAAGAGAGTTAATGCAAAATATGAAGCCTCCTGTCATGTTGTAAAATTAAAACACAGCCCTGGCCAATCAGCATCTCCTCATAGAGATGAATTGAATCAATGAATCTCTATGAGGAAAGTTCAGTGTCTGCATGCAGAGGGAGGAGATACTGAATGTTTGGATGCATTTTAGGCAGCCATGACCCAGGAAGGATCTCTAACAGCCATCTGAGGAGTGGCCAGTGAAGTTATCACTAGGCTGTAATGTAAACACAGTATTTTTTCTGAATAGACCGTGTTTACAGCAAAAAGCCTGAAGGTAATGATTCTACTCACCAGAACAAATTAAATAAGCTGTAGTTGATCTGGTGACTATAGTGTCCCTTTAACGCCTTAAGGACACATGATGTGTGACATGTCATGATTCCCTTTTATTCCAGAAGTTTGGTCCTTAAGGGGTTAAAGTCTCTCATACCACATTACATGTAAATCCGCAGGAGGGGGCAAAGCGATCACCCCAGTATTCCCAAATATCATGGATGGAAACGGTTCAATAAAACCTATTCACCTTCACCCTGAACAAATGGCTTTACCATGCTTAGCGCTGGTTTACGGAATATATACAGCCACTGAGAGGGAAGGCTAGGACCGGCTGACAGGTGGCAGCTATGTCTTAGGCTGTGTATGTTTTATATATGTTCTACCCCCCAGGGATATCGAGTGCTGCGTCGTGTTGTTGGGGTCCCATTACTATGACCATTTCCTGCGATTACTGCACTGATTTTATTAACTCTCTGCATTCTCAGATAAATTCTGCGTTTTAGGGGAGGGGAAGGCTTTGCAAAAAAATATGATTGTTATGATTATGATGATGATTGAATAGATTACGGATTTATATATTAAATAAAGATCCTTTATGTAGTTTGCATAAAGCCAATAGTGTATCTGGGGGTACTGATACCCTGGTGTGATCTTTATATACAGCCTCTTATAAAGCGGGCGGCCCTAAATTTAGATGTGCCTTTACGTTGCTGTTGGATAATGTAGATTTAATATGGATTGAGGGGGCAGGGACAGTAAAAGGTGTGGTACTGGGGTTTAATCTCTAAACTGGGAATTGGCGGTATAAATGCATTAGCCAAATAGAAGAAATGTTTTTCTATTTGTATATTTTGGTGCAACAGTAATCCACAAGTTAAGTAATAAATGTCATTATCCTGCTCTTTTACAAATTACATTTGTAGTTTTCATATTTTGTTACATTTTATCTCTTCTCCTTGTGTACCACCCCCCCCATTCTTGCCGTGGTTAGACACCCCCCCACCCCGTTTATCCTTTCTCTCCAATCCTTTCATACATCTCCTGATTGTTCTCAGTCTTTTCTTCTGTTTTCTCCTTTATCCCCGGTTTGTGTATCTGAACGCCCTGTCTTCCTGCCACATGGACTAATCAATGTTCCCTTCCTATAAAGCATATGGCTGCCTGCACCAGTCTGTTCAATATCCCTGCACTAATGAAGCATTGCGTAGAATAGGACAGACGGCAGCAAGCTATCCCTGTGTTTGCCGAGTGCCGCAGCTCTCGGTGACACTACGAATACATTGTCTCCCTGCGCCTCCTGCTGATGCCATAGGATTGGTTTATGGAGGAACACAGACTCTCCAATCACATCCAGCGTTCAGATTCATGTCTTAGCAACAAGCCGACACCTGAAACATTACATCAGAAATAATGGCCGAGCAGCAACAAGGGCCAAGATTTTTTTTTCTTTCCCTCCTCAGTCTGCGGCAAGGTTCATTTAAGGTGCCTGAGTCTCCAGTCTTAAAGCAACAGCGCTGCATGCTCTCGCCACATATACGGTGATACTGCACAGTGCACACAGCATGTACACCCTATCTGTGTGTGTATATATTAGCACACCCACACACTCTAGACCAGGCATAGGCAACCTTCGGTACTCCATATGTTTTGGACTACATCTCCCATAATGCTTGTACACCCATAATGCTGGCAAAGCACCATGGGAGGTGTAGTCCAAAACATCTGGAGTGCCGAAGGTTGCCAATGCCTGCTCTAGACTGTACATGTGTGCAAATGTATCTGTGCATGCACACGCCAACGGTACATGTGTGTAACGCTATCAGCCAGTTAGTGTATGTACAGACTGTAGACTTATGCGTTGGGGGAAAAAACTTGATATGGGGTTTTAGTTTAAACAAATTCTAAGAAAATCAACTGGCATGAAACCAAGAGAGCACAAAAACTGGCCAATCCAATATTGTATGTCATTGTGACTATATTATGTATATATTTTAGAGTACACTGATAGGACTAGTGGGTTCACAGAGTACGTGAGAATTGGCTATAGAGAAAAACAGTAGCAGTAAAATAACTAAAATATATAAATGATTATATATTATAATTTTTTTATGTGATAAATCACAGTTCGCTTGAAATCAAATGCCTTTTAACCGATTACACACGTACAGTTAGTCTGGGTGGGGATTATTAAATGTCATTTTGCAGTTGAAAGGTCACTCTAAGTCCCATTAGCGCAGTGTCCTGCAGTGACAGTCTGATTGCAGCGTGCCTTAGAACTGCAGCCATTTGTAAGATCACAAAGCTGTAAACCAACCCCAGAGCTGACAGTCAGACAGCAGGAACGCTCGAAACCATGAGCCAGGGTTTGTGTGAATGGATACAATATATACTGCAGACACTATCTGTACACTCAGCAGTTACTGTTAAATAAGAGACCTGTGTTTCACACTCTGTAGAGAAATTGACACCAATGGGTTAATTAGTGCATTGCTTGTGAGTTTACAAGCAAACATTGGAGATGTAAAAGTTGTAAACATAACGTAACGTAGGACACGTTGAATAGTGAATTTAATTATTTTCTATGGGGAGGGGGTATCATCACTTGTATATCACTGATATATCCCCGCACTTTACAATTTAACACTGCCGTTCTAAAACGACCAAAGTTACTGACACAAAATAATGTTAATTTAGCATCTATTTAACAAGCTAGGAAACCGCTATAGGGATGAGCACATGGTGAGAGAGGTGGATTAATCAATAATGATCCAAATATAGCTGGCTTTATTTTCTAAACAGTTAAAGAAATACTCTAAAACAAGTTTAGCTTAATAAAGGAGTTTTGGTGTATCGTTCATGCCCCTGCATTCTCACTGCTAAATTCTCTGCCATTTAGGTGTTAAATCCCTTTGTTTATGTAGCCCTAGTCATATCTCCCCTGGCTGAGACTCACACATCCTCCCTACACCTGTCATAGATTATTTTTTTTTTTTTTTTTTTACCACCTCCTTTAATTACTTGCTAGAGCCTGCAGCAGCCACCTGTGTACTATTTAAAGGCACACTATAGGGTCAGGAACACACATATGGGTTTACCTCCCCCACACCCTCCCCATAGCCCCCTTAGAAAAGGTGAAAACGCACCTTATTTCCAGCGCTGCGCGGGTCGGCTGATGCTCGCCCCACCCCTGATCCGCCTCCTTGGTGATATCATCGGTGTGACGAGACCAATCTCGCCACTGTGCATTGGAGGAGCCTGGTTGCCCGCCTGCTGCCTTTAGACTATGGCCCATAGACCCATGTTGAAACGCTTGATTTTCCCCTGCAAAGACACGAAAACTGGGTCATTCGGTACTTGCCCTATTTGAACAGTGATACCCCAGATAGCTATGCCATGGAGCTCATTCATATAACAAAAGACTATGTGAAAGACTTTGGCTCCGGGTAGCAAATGGAGATCAATTTACAGGAGACTGGACTTTTAATTGTAATTTTACCCATGAGGAAGTCCGAAGTGTATCGGACGAAACGCGTAGGGTTAGTTTCCTATTCACTGTTATACCTTTTTAGTTTATTTTGTTACTTTATTTAATAAATTTAATTGCTAATCGAAGAAGTGATTTTTTTTTTCCTTCTACCGAATGAGACTGCCTGCGGACTGCTGCTGATGACAATAACATCTTGGGATTTGATATGCCTTTATATCACTACAATCTTGTGTTATCAACTAAAACCGCACTACCAGGTTACAATCAGTCTGCATTTATTTGCCTTTTTTCTCTCTTACATGCCCATTCATGTGTGGATGATCTTTTGCCAACTTTTAAAAATCGATGTGCCTTCAATCAATTTTTGTTTGCGAGTGCAATCTTATTACTATTATACGGTGTATTTATGATAATACACTATGAGCTTAATTTTACTCTATTGAATATATTTGTTATGAGGACTGGAAGGAGTCCTATTTTGTTAAATCTACAGTGTGGAAAATTATTATATAGGTAAACCATATTTGTTTTTACCACCACATTGTCTTTCCACTTTAATTTGTAAGGGTGATATTTGGTATCTTATAATTGGGTTAGTTATATCTATCAGATTCTCAAAATCTACATCAGAAAAACTAGTTGTCTTGTCTCTTATGAATGGATTTCTAACCCACTCATTGTTTTCATTCAAGAATGGAAAATACTGATTAATAGACGTGACTAAATTGGGAAGATGATCTACAATTTATTTTTATTTTTTTGTAAATATCTGTTTATTTCGACAAGAGGTCCTCCTGTCATACTTTTTTTTTTTTTTTTTGGTTGGTTTGTTTAATGAGTCGAGCATAACATAGTACAGCATAGTACACAACACGCAGGTCTGTGTCAATTAAGAGGCGATCTACAATTTCATTGCAAATTTCATCTTCAAATTCAATTTCTGATTCTTCAAGAAAATCCTTAAGTATTGGAAAAGAGTTCAAATTTTTTTGCTCAACAGATGAGGTCCAAAACTGCAGCTTACGAGACAGTGAATTTTTTTTATCTTTTGCATTAAAATTTTTTTTTCCTTGGAGTGATACACACGTCATTTCATTTTTAAGTAAGATGTTCTCACCAGTTGTATGAGTTTGTAAAGTTTCACACAGAAGCAAGTATTTTTTAATATCCGTTTCTCAAAATTATATCTAACAAAAACCAACAAAATTGAAAGTCCTGCAACACCTGTGGACTCATCGGAGTGAGTAGCAATCACATTGATGCAGTCGAGAAATTAGTTCAGTATGGATGTCATCAGCAAGATCATGAATACGGCGCAAAACTGTGTTGTTGGAAAGTGGCAATTTTTTTACTTAACTTCTCACTTAAAATACAAGACACTGTTTATCTTGCACGTTTTTATTAGTGATTCCCCAATTGTGTGTGCTTCTCCCGCAAGTGCTATGCGATAACTCACTCAGTAAGTAGCCTCTGTGGCTTTTTCATTAGCATTTGCTCCTAAACTGTGTAGTTTTCTCATACTCTTTTAGCTTAAAAAAGGCAATGTGTATCTTTGTACTCTGCGTGGTTTTGCTCAAAATGACAATGTAATTTAACAGGTGCTAATGAACTGTTTGGCAATATTTTTTTTATTTTTTTTTTGTGGTTTTGTTTTAAATATGTTTATTGGTATCGTGTCTTGAGTTCACACATCAGACAGATTTTCATTAAAGCGAACAGTCGCCTACGCAGAGGCTTAAGTATCGGTTTATAAGGGTAAATGCAGATTATCACCTGCGCAGAGGCGAATTGATCAGAACATATGAACGTACATAAACTTTTTGTATGTATTACAACACAGACTGCACATAATGTAACATAGTAGGTTAGCTTCACGTGGGTGTTAAGCTTCATGGTTATGTATCTTATAGCAGCGCTTTGTGAGCTTGAACACTAATATACCTTGTTTGGAGATATAAAGAAAACTAATAAAAGAAACAACAAAAAACCCTGTATGCACTGTATATAAGCTCATATATCTGCTTAAAAGTGTGGTACGGTATGGGCCGTTGCATGAATGAGCGCTCTAATATATTCCTAGTCACTTTTAAACTAAAGGCTGCATGTTCCGACATATAGTGCAGTTAATATAGTGAGCAAGTATGCTGGTGCGTAGCATGGTATGCACGCATATTGTTCCCGTCTGAAGCCTTGACATATCCATTGTGCATTGCAGCAATCATGCAATATTAGCTAGGCAAAGGGCATGAGCATCATCTGATAGATGCGTAAAGGTTGGCTATCGGCTATTTACTCAGGTAATTTTACTTAATCAGTGGTTGGCATGCAGGCCCTGCAGTATCATTGTAATCACATGTTAAGGCCTTTGTTGTATAGTGCGTGTCGTTCAGTGACATCATGCAGAGGTATACGGTGTACGTATCAGAGCATATATAAAACTTTAAAATAAACAAACATATATATACACACAGTAAGGCAGGTAAGATACAGTAGAGTAGAAAAAAGGATTTCACCAAACGTAAAAGTGCAAGGCTGGGTATAACTTGTGCGGGCGATGTATGGCAGTCTGAGGGAGGCCTCACATGTCTCAGCTGCGGTGCAGTCCTCAGGTCGCCGTGCCTCTGCCCGTTTTTCCCACATCGGCCGGGTCTTCCGCGGTACTGTGGGCACTCATGGGCTGAGATTATCCACTGGACCCCATCACAAAGTCCGTGGCCTTCCCGCCCCTTGCACCTCCCCAGCATCACTTTGTTCCCCATGGAGTGGGCACCCCCGTGTCTCTCCCAGTGTCGGCCTTACACTTAATGCTGGTACACTAGCCCCCGGCCACCGGTCCGCCGGCAGGTCAGCGCACTCCCGTCTCACAGGGCTCACGGCAGTGGGGACAGGATTCTCCGGGGACCATCCTTACCCGGAGATCGGGGTACCCACTGCTCCGGTCGGTGTGTGAGCCGCGCGGGTGTTCCACCCGTCGCTCAGCGTTGTCTGGGCCTGCCCGAGCCGCCCATGTCAGTCACCCATGTTAAGTTGCGCTGCGGCCCTCTGGGTGAGTGAAGCTGTAATGAAGCGCCTCTGTATCAGTGTCAGTTCCCGATCATCTCATCCAGGTTTTTTTTCAGGCAATGAGCAGTTTGGGATCTGTATGTCCCTCTACCAGTGCTTTCTTTTCCCCTCCGTGTCTGTGTCTTCTTCTGCTGGCTTGCTGGTCCTTCCACAGCCTTTGCCAGTGTAGGCTCAAGCGCACACTCCATGTGGGAGCCCCCATCGTGGTGCGGGTCGCCGCTATATGGCCGGGATAACCCCCGCCGGCCAAGGGAGGGAGGGAGGGGGGCCGGCGCCGCAAACCGGGCCTTGGGTGAGCCTCCACCCAGGGTTTTCATCTGTGCGATATCTCCCGCTCGGGGGTTGTGCCTCTTTGCGACTTCTTGTTGCGTGTTGCGGCCGCGGGCGGTTTTGTGCTCTGCCATATGTAGGCCGTGCACGTCCTCTGTTGCTGGCCCGGCTTGTGATATGTTTAATGTCGGCGGCTGCGATGTGCCGGGGTCGCTCTCTGTGCATTGCTGTCGTCAGAATGTCAGTGTCCCTAACAGAGTCTTTCAATGTCCCTAACAAAGCCTTGCAATATCACTAACAGAGAATTTCAATATCCCTACCTAACAGAGTTTTTCAATGTCCCTAAAAGAGAATTTTAATATCCATACCTAACAGAGCCTTGCAATGCCCCTACCTAACAGAGCCTTGCAATGCCCCTACCTAACAGAGCTTTTAATGTCCTTACCTATCAGAGCCTTTCAATGTCCCTACCTAACAGAGCCTTGCAATGCCCCTAACAGAGCCTTTCAATGTCCCAACCTAACAGAGCCTTTCAGTGTCCCAACCTAACAGAGCTTTTCAGTGTCCCAACCTAACAAAGCCTTTCAATGTCCCTACCTATCAGAGCCTTTAAATGCACCTAACAGAGCCTCTCAATGTCTCAACCTAACAGTCTTTCAATGCCCCTAACATAGCCTTGCAATGTTCCTAACAGAGAATGTCAATGTCCCTAACAGTCTTTCAATATCCCTAACCGAGAATTTCAATATCCCTACCTAACAGAGTTTTTCAATGTTCCTAACAGAGAATTTTAATATTCCTACCTAACAAAGCCTTGCAATGCCCCTACCTAAAAGAGCTTTCAATGTCCCTACCAAACATACCCTTGCAATGCCCCTACCTAAAAGAGCTTTCAATATCCCTACCTAACAGAGCCTTTAAATGTCCCAAACAAACAATTTCAATGCCCATTAACTCCTTAAGGACACATGACGGAAATATTCTGTCATGATTCCCTTTTATTCAAGAAGTTGTGTCCTTAAGGGGTTAAAGAGCTTGCACTTTCAGGTCCACTCTCTGTCACTCTATACCACAAGTAATAGGAAATGGCTGACGGCAGGTCGGGCTGGCTGACGGCAGGGCGGGCTTAAGAACGCGCTTCCGCGATCCCTTAATAAAATCACGATTGTGCAATCTCTGCTGTTTCCGACCTTTTGGGAACAGCAGGTAGTGGCGATCATCTTGGTTGTGGCAAATCGCGGCGGAACCCCAATTTATTTTTTTGCGGAACACCAGTTGGGAAATGCTGCTATAGAGTTTTATCTTGCAGAAATGCTTTATGTGCAGAGTGTGTCCTCTTTTTTTCATATTACAAGTGTAGATTGCAATAGAAAATGGCACTTTTACAAATAAACCTTGGTACACTCCCCTCCCCCCAGCTGTCATTCATACAATCGGTCCTGTTACTTCCTGGTTTGGTAGCTCAAAGAAACGAAACTCAAGAGGCAGCAATTGCCCAGAGCACCTGCCTTGCAAAGACTTCTCATTGAGCTGCATTGGGAAGCCTGTGATTGGACAGACATAGATAGTCTGGGCGGGGTTAGAAGGGGAGTGTTTGTAAAAGCTGTAGACAAGATCTGAAGATTAAGCAAGCTGTGTATAGATATAACTCCAATGAAAGTATTACATACAAGTTTTTATTAATGTTATATCTACTAAACAGTGATATCTAAATACAAGTTTCTTATTTCTGCAGCGGAGTGTCCTTTTAATCCCCTGGGATCTGCAACCCCGCATAACGTTATGGAGTCCTGGCAGAACAAGTTTCAGACTCGTTCTTGCTTGACATGGCAGGTCACTGTAGAAGCTGCATATCCTGGAGACTTGCAACACATGCAGGACTTCCACAGTAATGTTTTTATACATGATGCATATAATTACTATGCTCCGCTCCAGCCGTATTGCCCACTTGAACTGACCTTTTTGTGTAAAGAGAATCAGGAGTCTGATTGGGGCAAAAACCTACACTTTACTGATAAATGCAATTAAACATTCAGGGGTTTATTCCCTAAACAGTGAGTTGTAGAAATTTAAACTTGCATTGTAAAGTTCCTTCCAAAATAGTGGTTTTGGAAAGAATTCTCAGCTCGGTCAGTCACAGTCTGACTAAATTATGATAAATTTTACAATTTGTTTTTCATGTCAATGTCTTGGTTTCAGTAATAGCCAAGAATAATAAAATGATTCTAGACAGACGATGTGCGGTGTGAGGATATTGTGCTTCCAATTGGGCAGACTAGATGGGCCGAATGGTTCTTATCTGCCGTCACTTTCTATGTTTAGTAAGTAAACCGCAATATACAATCAAAACCAAATCTAAAAAATGTGCCGAAAACAGGTTAATTACTGATTTTCCAGCCCACGTCAATGCTGTGTTACTTGTTTGAGCTTATAATGTCCCGTGGTTTCTATTTTATGCGGTTATATCAGTCACTAAGCGTTGCATTCAGGTTCAGGAGTAAGATCCGGTGTGATTTAGGTTTTCTTTGTCTCCTTCCACAGTTTTTTTTGGTGCACATGTTAAAAAATAAATAAAAATAAATTCCTTCGTAGGCACACAATGGTTTGGTTACTTGGTTATTCTGCCTTTTGTGGACTTAATGGTCCATCTCCCTGGTCCGATGTCACTGCTCAGCCTTCTGAGACATAGACTTGGGTAGTCTTCATGGCCTCTTGGTCCAGCCAGACACTCTGGGGCAGTAGATGTGTTCCTGCATGTCTGGACAATCATCCAGGGCCCGATGGCGAGCTGTCAACTTGGCAATCCGGTCCTTACTTAGAAACATAGATAAGGCAGATAAGAACCATTCTTCCCATGTAGTCTGCCCAATTTTTTTTAAATACTTTTTTTATTAGTCCCTTGCCTTATCTTATAGTTAGGATAGCCTAATGCCTATCCCACGCATGCTTAAACTCCTTTACTGTGTTAACCTCTACCTCTTCAGCTGGAAGGCTATTCCATGCATCCACTACCCTCTCAGTAAAGTAATACTTCCGGATATTATTTTTAAACATTTGCTCTTCTAATTTAAGACTATGTCCTCTTGTTGTGGTAGTTTTTCTTCTTTTAAATATAGTCTCTTCCTTTACTGTATTGATTCCTTTTATGTATTCTATCATATCCCCCCTGTCTCGTCTTTCCTCCAAGCTATACATGTTAAGATCCTTTAACCTTTCCTGGTAAGTTTTATCTTGCAATCCATGAACCAGTTTAGTAGCCCTTCTCTGAACCCTCTCTAAGGTATCAATATCCTTCTGAAGATACGGTCTCCAGTACTGTGTACAATACTCCAAGTGAGGTCTCACCAGTGTTCTGTACAATGGCATGAGCACTTCCCTCTTTCTACTGCTAATACCTCTACCTTTACACTTTGGCAATATGTTTGAGCTAGAGCAGTTTTAAAGGGTATTTATTCATATTATTTTCACCATTTTACACTCAAATAGCATATGTATTGCATTTGGTGTCTGCAGAAGAACTGTGAACTCTGCTCACCTGAATACAAGTAAGATTTTACTATATTTAGGGAGGCATGGGGGGGGGAACGAGGGAGCTATATGGTGGTTTTAACACTATGGGGTCAGAAATACATGTTTGTGTTCCTGACCCTATAGTGTTCCTTTAATAAGAATGAAAGAATGCAATCGCTATCAGGTGTCTCACAACCTTTGATACATGCCATTTTATCATTGTACAAAATTATATTTTTTTCAGTTGTGTAATGTAGCAGTGAATTTTCTCACCCCTATAACATTTCATCAAAGTTGTAATTTATCAAAGTAAAAAAGTGGGAGATAAACACAAAACCAAGTGTTTAAGTAAAATATATAAATATATGTGTAAAAACAACTTGGGAAACTTCAAATTGGAAATAAATCTGTTGTAATGGATAGGGATCTAAAAACAGATCACAAATGGTAATCCAGGTAAAACAATCAGAGCACCCCCCAAAAATCTAGGTATTTCACTCACAAACAGATGGTAATGTTTCGGCTCACAACCCCTACGGGGTATATCACATGGAAATTCATCGATGAAGTAAAGTTCTTAGGCCAACATGCAGCGGAGGAAAGAAGAAACCGCCACAATGGTGAAGTATGACAAGAAAAGAACAAAGGTTTATATATTGCACTTACACTTAAGTAGTGTTGTGGATCCAAATAATGATCTTTGTTATATTCAGAGGAAGCCCAAATTATTATTACAAGTGCACTTGGAGAAGCGAGAATTAGACACCAGACACCTGTTGGTATTCAAAATAAGCTTCTGCCGTTTTATTAATCAGTTGGGTTTTATACATTAAAAAGTAAGTGCTTACGTGCAAATACTCATAGAACAGTAATAGGAAGGGACTACAGATAAGACATAGGGATGAACGTCAAAAAGAACAAAAAGATTAGAGAAGAGTCATTTCTGCTCCCAGAACTAGACATATATGGTCTTAAGTGTTGTTTAAGCATCAAGCATTTCCTGAGTCCAAGTTAGCCAATTTTAATATAGGATATCATTATATGACACCTATAAGCTTGAGCCTTGGAATCAAGATAAATTCTATCACAGTAGTTTAAACAGGCATGCCTCCACTAGGAGTGGTTTGGTCCAGAGAAGGATTCTCCAACTGGATACACTGCCCAGTATACAAAAATAATAAAAGTAAAAAATATATAAAAACAGCTATACAATTACACGTAAAAAGTCCTATCCAACACGTTTCGTCTATTGTGGGGTACTTCCTAAGGGATGATACGTAGCTTGATCCAGAAGACCCGGTATATATATCTCTCGATGTAATTAAGGTCTATCCGGTTCATGTGTACCTGGCATGCGTTCCACCTTGGAACATTATGACGTCTTTTCTATACGTCCCTCAGCCAGGTCCAACATCAACATAACCGGGTATAAGTGGACTCCATCTCATTATTGATAGAGCGTGTGAATGCGTCATAACAGAGAACTACATGGGGGGAAAAAATTACAGTATCTCTCAAAATAACTTGAAAAAACGTAGGAAACTGCGCCAAACATAGACGAACTCACCAGAGCAGGGAAATTTCCCCGAACATAGATTAGAGGGATTCCCTGCTCTCATGAGTTCGTCTATGTTTGGGGAAGTTTCCCCAAACGTAAACATGCGCGCCAGAGCAGAGAATCCCACGATGGCTCGTACTTATACCTGGTCGTAAGTGCGAGCCGTCGTAAAACAGGTAGGTCGCTAAATGAGGACCACCAGTATAGTATGAAAATATGTACCTAGTATGCACAAAAAAAAAAAAAATTAAATATGGCCGCAAATGATGTTGGTGGAGTTATAACATAAAATATTAAATTGCATACAGAACTCCAATATAGATCAGAAAGAAAAAAAATAACTAAGACCTGCTAATCCAATCTCTTGATTTAAGCCATTTTTTAATGTTTTTAAATTATATATCCATTGTGCCTCTTTAAAAATAAGCTCCTGTAATTTATTCTCTCCTCTTAAACTTGATTCTACTTTAATCCCAATGGCTATGAAATTGTTAAAATTAAATTTGACACATGAATTGCAGTGTTTAGGAACATTATGTTCTCTTTTTTTATATATATATATATTATTAAAATGTTCTAAAATTCTAACATGCATTTTTCGTTTAGTGCGTCCAACATACTGTGCTCCACAACCACATTGCAACAAATAAATTACAAACGTGTTGGACCACTGTACATTTGTTGATTTGATATTGTTTCTGTGTATAAGTGCCTTGAAAATGCTCCTTTTCCTCTTTTGACATTTACAAATTGAGCACATTTCGGTTGGGTGTTGAACAAATTGTAGCTTTGGGTTTTTAATGGAAGAAGACTGGGGGCCAGGTTATTCTTTTAATTAATTGCTCTTTTAAAAATCACAGTAGGGAAATCAGGAATTATATTTCCTAGAACGTCATCCTTTTTTAGTATGTGGCAATGTTTGTTTATTGCTTTCTCTACTTTTTTGGCATGCGCACTGTACTTTATAATAAATGCACAATCTAATTTTTTAAGTTTTTCTTTTTGAAACAGATCTGCCCGTGTTCCTAACCACCAATTCATCTTTATCTATTTTCGCTGTACTGTAACCCTTTCCAATATATCTATTTTTAATAATATAAGATTGAATAGAAAATGTCTGCCCGCCAGTCCAATTTCTCCTGAGGCGAATCAATTGACCTTTCAGAACGTTCGCCAACCAGGAGGGATGATAAGAACGAGTAGCTTCTTTCGCAGTGTTACCGTCTGTAGCCTTAAAAATTATTTTTGGTTTTCTTCATTCCATTTTCCACAAAAAAAGTAAGGTCCAAGAAATCTATATGTACCAAGTGATACGTATGAGTGAAATGTAAATTTTACTCGTTTTGATTAATCCAGTATAAAAAAGAAACCAAACCTTTAGGGTCACCCTCCCAAATAATAAACACATTGTCTATTTAGCGTCGCGACAGGACGAGTCTACCCCTCAAAAAAAATCACATCAACCTATATATCGCTTCTCCCAATGTGGCACATACAGGTTCGCAAAGCTGGGGCAAACTTTGTTCCCATTGCAATGCCACATAGCTGAAGAAAACATTTGGAATCAAGCCAAATGAACTTCTTGGTGAGAACAAAATTGACGAGAAAGTCTATTTGGGATGCCTCCAATTGGCCATAAGACATCAAAACATCCCTTATGACCTCCAGGCCCTTCTGATGGGGTATGTTTGAATACAAATAGGTAACGTCTGCTGTAGCCAAAATGTATGTAGGTTTCCATTCTATATGTTGTAAATCATATGATAAATGCTTAGTGTCTATGATGTACGAAGGACTTAGTGTTACATAAAAGTGCAGAAACAAAATCCACGTGTTGGGAAAGGTTACATGTGAGGGAGTCGATGCCACTAATAATAGGGCAACCTGGTGGAGTAGAGGAATTTTTATGGATCTTCGGCAGGAAAGAAAAAGCAGCTACTTTACAGGAAGAATTAAAATTAAAAGACATTTTTCCCGAACACAGTCGAACATAGACAAATGCACAAGAGCAGGGAATCCCTCTAATCTATGCTCGAGGGTTAATGTTTCTCCTGATCACGCTGTCCCTGCAGCTGTGATCGCTCTGATAGGCTGTCAGAGCAAGCACATGTGCTGCAGGGACTCCTGATCTGCCTCCCTGCTCTTCTGCGGTCAGTGTGAAGTGCAGGGAGATGGATAAGCAGTGATCTGCTTCCCCTGTTAAAAAATAAAAAAAAGTTATTAAAGTAAAATCCCACCCCCTTTACCCATTTAAAATAAAAATTAACCCCTTGCTTGCCAGTTGATTACTGACTACAGTGATCAATTGGCAGGGACTACATTTTACTGTGATCTATTTTTTTTTTAACCCCTGAGGGTTACAATTATTGTATTCATTTAAAGGACCACTCTAGGCACCCAGACCACTTCAGCTTAATGAAGTGGTCTGGGTGCCAGGTCCTTCTAGGGTTAACCCATTTTTTCATAATTATAGCAGTTTCAGAGAAACTGCTATAATTATGAATGGGTTAAGCCTTCCCCCTAATCCTCTAGTGGCTGTCTCATTGACGGCCACTAGAGGCGCTTGCGTGCTTCTCACTGTGATTTTCACAGTGAGAGCACGCCAGCGTCCATAGGAAAGCATTGTAAATGCTTTCCTATGAGACCGGCTGAATGCGCGCGCAGCTCTTGCCGCGCGTGCGCATTCAGCCGGCGGGGCGTAACGGAGGCGGAGAGGAGGAGGAGAGCTCTCCGCCCAGCGCTGGAAAAAGGTAAGTTTTTACCCCTTTCCCCTTCCAGAGCCGGGCGGGAGGGGGACCCTGAGGGTGGGGGCACCCTCAGGGCACTATAGTGCCAGGAAAACGAGTATGTTTTCCTGGCACTATAGTGGTCCTTTAAATAGTTTAACATGATATATTTAGCTAGCTGGGTGTGGGTAGAAGTTAGTGGGGAATTTGGTGTTAGACTAGCTAGGGGTTAATGTTAAAAACAAGTTTTAAAAAAAGTTAAAGTTTAAAAAATCCCACCCCCCTTTACCCTGTCCTAACAACAATTAACCTCTTCCCTGCCAGTTGATCACTGCCTACAGTGATCAAAATACAGATCACAGTATTACAGAAACTCCTCACTTACCGACCGGGTTCCATTCCTACGACCCGGTCGTAGAACGAATTGGTTGGTAAGTGAGGAGCTAAGGGATTCCCTGCTCTGGTGCGTTCTTCTGTGTTCGGGGAAATGTCCCTGAATATAGAAGAAAGCAACAGAGCAGTGAATCCCTCTAATCTATGTTCGGGGAAATTTCCCCGAACATAGAAGAACACAGCAGAGCAGGGAATCCCTTAGCTCCTCACTTACCGACCAATTCGTTCTACGACCGGGTCGTAGGAATGGAATTTTAGGGGAATCCCTTAACCTATGTTCGGGGAAATTTATGTCCCTGAACACAGACATACACACGAGAGCGGGGAATCCCTTAATCTATGTTCGGGGAAATTTCCCCGAACATAGATTAAGCTATTCCCTTAAAATTTCATTCCTACGACCCGGTCGTAGAACGAATTGGTCGGTAAGTGAGGAGCTAAGGGATTCCCTGCTCTGCTGCGTTCTTCTATGTTCGGGGAAATGTCCTTGAATATAGAAGAAAGCAACAGAGCAGTGAATCCCTCTAATCTATGTTCGGGGGAATTTATGTCCCTGAACACAGACATGCACAACAGCGCGGGGAATCCCTTAATCTATGTTCGGGGAAATTTCCCCGAACATAGATTAAGCTATTCCCCTAATATTCCATTCCTACGACCCTGTCGTAGAACGAATTGGTCGGTAAGTGAGAGCTAAGGGATTCCCTGCTCTGCTGCGTTCTTTTATGTTCGGGGAAATGTCCCTGAATATAGACAAAAGCAACAGAGCAGTGAATCCCTCTAATCTATGTTCGGGGAAATTTCCCCGAACATAGATTAAGGGATTCCCCGCTCTGGTGCGCATGTCTGTGTTCAGGGACATTTCCCCGAACATAGATGAATGCACAAGAGCAGGGAATCCCTCTTATCTATGCTCTGGGAAATTTCCTCGAACATAGCTTAGAGAGATTCCCTGCTCTGTTGCATTCATCTATGTTCAGGAAAATATCCCTGAACATAGAAGAACGCAGTATAGCAGGGAATCCCTCTAATTCCCACGACAGCTCACACTTACCAACCCGCGAGAGAGATGGTCGTAAGTGCAAGCCATCCTAAAACAGGTAGGTCGCAAAACGAGGACCACCTGTATATATGATTTTTTTTTTTTACCTCTGAGGGTTAACTTTTTTTTTTTTTTTAAACCTCAGGGGTTCAATTTATTTCAAAAATTAATTTAAATATTTTAAAATTATATATTTTGCTAGCTGGGGTGGGTGGGAGTTATGGGAAATTGGTGAATTTACTGTTAGTGCTGCTTACTGCTAGTTAGAGGTTAACTGTAACAAAAAGTTAATAGAAATGTTAAAAGTTTAAAAAGTTTTACGAAGGTTTTAAAAAGTTAAACAAATGTAATAAGTAAAAAAAAGTTACACATTAAAAAATGCTCATTACCACTTTACCTGGAACAAACTAGCGCAAAAATGATCCCATGCTATGGTTCAAAACATACATTTTGAAATTTCCCAGTGTGTATTCTTTAAAACATGGTATGCGTTTGTGGGGTAGTTGGAATAATAAAACAACTAAACTACTCCAAAATGATACATGGACACAGCATAAATCTTCAAAGTTAGAAAAAAAATGGCTGCGTCTCAAATGTGCCCCTTCAACATCCACATATACCTGGCAAAGGTACATACGGGCGTATTCCTATATACCGAGGGCATAGCTGAGTAACCTATGAAGTGTTATACTGCCATAGCACACATAAGGTTTGCAAAATGTACAGTAGTAGCTCACTGTGTGGGTCAAAAATGCAGAAAAAAATGCCTATTACCACTACACTTGGTACAAAACAGCAAAAAAAATGGTCCCACTCTAAAGTTCAAAATATGCCTTTTGGGGGGCGGAGCTCAACCACCAGCCTGAACAGACGCCACGCATGCAAGCTCCTCCAAATTACAGCGCAAAATCCCCCAAAAACCCCAAAATTAAAGCCCAGACGGACCCCAAAACCCGACAGTCACGTCCCCCAATACCACCCAAGGCGATAGATGCCTTTTTTTCAACCAAAGGCCCAGCCCGGACAAAAACGGAAAACCGGGGCCTACCCCACGTTGTCCCTGCCAAGCCTGGAAGCACTCCTCCGGCAACAGGCGAACGACGGGAGCCCTCTCCAAGCACCACAAGAGGCCTCACCCCACACGCCAGCGATGGGTCGCCGCTCGCAAAAGACGGCGGCTGTGGAGCACAGAGACATCGGAACGATGTTCCAGAGGCCCATGCAACCCCAACCCACACCCGCAGAGCCCGCACGGCAGGTCACTGGTACAAGGCCTGAAGCCCATTCAAACCCAATTGAGCAAGCAAGGGCAGAGAGGCCGGCGGACACTTACCTGCAGCCATCAGATGCTCCCACTGACACCACACCAACGACCAGACAAGACCTGAAAGTACTATTGATGGACTTTCATAAAATACTTGCAGCTGAATTAGCTCCTATTAAAACTAACATGAAGGCCATCACAGACCGAGTACAGGCCTCGGAGAGGGACATAGCAGACGTCCAGACAGAGGTACAAGACCTCCAGACCTCGGTCCAACAACTATGGGCTCACCAAAGAGCTGTCACCTCACACATCACAGCAATGGAGGATCGCCACCGCCGTACTAATGTGAAGATAAGGGGCGTCCCAACCGCAGTGGCGGCGGACGAGCTCCCCCATTATGCCAGACGGTTGCTAACCACCCTCCTGTCCCCCACGGTAGCCAAAAAAATTAATTTGGAAGAAATCTTCCGCCTACCAGGACCCAAGGGGATGACGACAATGGCACCAAGAGATGTGATATTAAGGTGCTCCTCAACACACGATAAAATACTCATAATGTCAGCACTTAAGGGCAAAACTCCCTTGCAATTCGAGGAAGCGTCTCTGACGTTTTACCAAGATCTCAGTAAAACCACCCTCCTGTGGCGAAAAACGTTCCAACCGGTAACCAGCCAGCTTCAATCAGCTAAAATAAGCTATAGATGGGGAGCAAACGGATCCCTGATGGTATCCAGGAACGATGGCGTACACACACTCACCTCTATGGAAGACACTGCACCATTCCTGACGGCCCTGGGACTGGCACAGCTGCCGGACACTGCACGACAGAGTGCCTCCACCTCAACGTCAAGCTGGGACCCGACGCAGGCAACAACCTTCATCCCAAGAAGGGGGAAAGAGAGGACGGCAGATCCAGGAACAAGCACCAGCGAGGACCCAACCTAAGACAACAGACCGACTAAAGTCCAGCCAGCCATACCAGTCGGTCTATACGCTCACCACGGGACTATCTGCTCAGGACATTATATATATACCCCAATGTTCTCCCAGTTTCTCCCCCCCTCCCCCATACCCTATACCAGGGACCAAGCAACTGTTTAGAGACCACATCCACAGTCACACAGGTAATCACACCTAAGGTTGGGGACACAACCAATGCTCTACCCCCCATAACGGGGAGCAACAGCATCCCTCCACACTCACACACGAGGCAACCGCCAAACAACTCACGCATCCACCACCCCCCCGCAGCTCCCATGGTCAGGAGCCACTACAAACGTAACAAGGCATATCTCACACACCCAACACCCCCCCGGGACCCAAACAACACAGCCTGTATGCCTTGTACTGAAGAGGCTACATACCACGCTACACTATCAGCCCACAGGCTGAATGAACAAGCCATAGGACCCTCAACGAGCAACCACAGCACACCGACTCTCACCCATAGATCAGCTAGCACATACCACACTCAACCACCTCAGAATAGAGGGATGACACGATAGCGATCAAGGCCTACACAAACATGTTAGAAAAATAAAATAGTGCAAGAATGTGCTACGATCTGGCCTCCTTTTAACAAATGTTGTAACGACTATGTTTTGCACTGAAAAATAAAGAATTAAAAAAAAAAAAAAAAATATGCCTTTTGAATTACCCCTGGGTGTATTCTTTAATAAATAATGTGTTTATGGGATAGTTTGAATAACCAACCAGCTAAACTACTCCAAAATGGAACATGGACACAGCATAAAACCTCAAAGTTAGAAAAAGACTGAATGGCTGCATCTCAAATGTGCCACTTCAACATCCACATATACCTGGCAAAGGTACATAGAAATTGTATACTTTTTTGGGGTAGTTGGAATATATTGCCTGCTAAAATACTCCAAAATGGGACATGGACACAGCGTAAAAATTCAAAGTTTGAAAAAAACTGGAATGGCTGTGTCTCAAATGTGCCCGTTCAATGTCCACATATACCTGGCAAAGGTACATACAGGGGTATTGCTGTACTCAGCTGACATAGCTGAGCAACATATGAAGTATTATACAACCATAGCACACATAAGGTTTGCAAAGTATACTGTGCAAACTCACTTTGTGTGCCAAAAAGGCATAAAAAATGCTTATTACCACTACACTTGGTACAAAATATGCCTTCTGAAATACCCCGGGATGTCTTCTTTAAGAAATGGTATGCCTTTATGGTGTAGTTGTAATATGTAGCCTGCTAAAGTGCTCCAAACTGGGACATGGACACATTAAAACCCTCCATGAAAATTCACACTTAAAAACCTGAACTTGTCACGTCTCTTTCACAGCACTGTAACTTCACAAAATAGTGTCTAGGTCATACATTGGGCATATTGATTTACTCAGAAGTTGTAACTGAGCATAATTTGGTGGATTTTATGACAGTGGCACATAACAAGTGTAAGAAATACTCAGCAAAAATGCAACATTTGTGTAAAAATCCAATTTTGTTTCCCTTGAACACAAACATTGACATCAATTGGTGAAAAAATGGTGACTGGTTAAGGCACAATATATGCCATATAAGATACCCTGGGGTGTCTGCTTTATCAAATGAAAGCCCTTTGTGGGTTTATTTGAACAGTGAAGCTGCTATAATACCGTAAAATGAGACATAGGCCCGTCAAATCCATCTAGGAAAATTCTAACTATAGAAACTGAAATAGCCTGGCCTCTTATATGGCATTGTAGCTTTACAGAATAGTTCCAAAGGCATACAATGGGGGTATCGTTATACTCAGCAGATGTAGCTGAACACAATATGGGGTTCTGTGTAGGAATAGCACACACCAGCTTTACAAAATACATATTGCAAAAACCTTGTTATATGTGTATATGCCAAAATATAGAAAAAACACAATTTTACTCCAATATTTAGCAGAGATTGGCGATGAAATGGCTTCATAAAAAGTGTCAAACTAACCTTAGGTAAATAGCCTGTGATGTCTACTTTATATCAATATATACGTTTCTGTGGCAATTTTGTTTTCTATGACGGCTACTAAACCTACAAGACAAACATACCAACTTCTAAAATTATTTCACATTGAAATTTTATTTTAGTCCTTGTATTTTGTGTCCTGTAACTTTCAAAATAAGCTGAAATTCTACACATATTATGTAGTCTATAAATCAAGACACATAAATGAATTTATTTTGAATTACTTTTTATGAGCTGGACAAATTATGCACATGCTATTATTGTCAAAACTGTGAAAACAAATGTTTTGGGGTTTTTTTGGCATTATTTTTATAATTAATGAGAATTTATCTATGTACATGTGACTTAAAATTAAAGCCCCTTTTGGCCTCTAAAAAACGGTATATAATGTGTTGTTGCAATAAATGACAGAGATGCGAATTGCGTTTGAACACAAACGGCAAAAAATTCAAAAATGGCTTGTGTCCTCAAGGATAAGACAAGATTTTGAAGCTGTGTCCTTAACGGGTTAATCTTTTATGGAAAACAATGTTTTTCCTTATGTATCTGAATTTTGCCCTGAAACTGTAATACCTAATGTGGCCTGAAGAGGTGGTGTCTATCTCTGTTAATCACCTCCAGTTGCCTGCCACTCATAGGATTAGCTTTTGCTTTAAATATGATCTTCTCTCAGTAAATAGCCTGGAACTTGTATCTTTGGATTTTACTTCAATGTAAATACCCTGAAAAAAGTGATAGTGTGAGTTCAAACTCAATTACTTTTGTTGTTTTAACTTTTTGTTTGATAACAACCTGATAGACAGCTCATCACACAAGATATTCAGGGAGAGATCATAAACAACATATTAAACAGGAACAGAACTTGGACAAACAGGACAAGGTAACAGAACAACAAATAATTAGCCATCTTACACTGAGTTGGGGTATTTTGGGGAATGCAGATAGAGGTGGGATATTTTTTGGAATGCAGATAGAGGTGGGATATTTTGGGGAATGCAGATAGAGGTGGGATATTTTGGGGAATGCAGATAGAGGTGGGATATTTTTTGAATGTAGATAGAGGTGGGATATTTTTTGGAATGTAGATAGAGGTGGGATATTTTTTGGAATGCAGATAGAGGTGGGATATTTTGGGGAATGCAGATAGAGGTGGGATATTTTGGAATGGATAGAGGTGGATATTTTTTTGAATGTAGATAGAGGTGGGATATTTTTGGTTAGATAGAGGTTGATATTTTTGAATGCAGATAGAGGTGGGATATTTTGGGGAATGGATAGAGGGATATTGGGGAATGCAGATAGAGGTGGGATATTTTTTGGAATGTAGATAGAGGTGGGATATTTTGGGGAATGCAGATAGAGGTGGGATATTTTGGGGAATGCAGATAGAGGTGGGATATTTTTTGGAATGTAGATAGAGGTGGGATATTTTTTGGAATGTAGATAGAGGTGGGATATTTTTTGGAATGTAGATAGAGGTGGGATATTTTGGGGAATGCAGATAGAGGTGGGATATTTTGGGGAATGCAGATAGAGGTGGGATATTTTTTGGAATGTAGATAGAGGTGGGATATTTTGGGGAATGCAGATAGAGGTGGGATATTTTTTGGAATGTAGATAGAGGTGGGATATTTTGGGGAATGCAGATAGAGGTGGGATATTTTGGGGAATGCAGATAGAGGTGGGATATTTTGGGGAATGCAGATAGAGGTGGGATATTTTTGGGAATGCAGATAGAGGTGGGCTATTTTTGGGAATGCAGATTTTGTTTCTCCAAAAGTTTAGGTAAAACCTTTATCATGGATGTGCTGAGGGATGAAAAGTCTGTGGTGAGGTTAGTTCCTCTTAGATCAGTCAGAAGAGTTTCAAGTCAAAATGGCAGATTTTGGAGCTGAGGGTAAAGGATTCAGGGATTATGTTTCAGGACAGTGTCTGGAATCTGTTCAAGATGTAAGTAGGGCAGTTTGCATGTTAATCTCCCATGTTAATTTGTGGTGGACCCACCGATATTGGGATCCGGTGACATAGTGGGGGGCTTAACACAATATGGCTGTATGGTGTATCTGAATCCTCATATTTGTTTGCCAAGATAGGTGATATTAAAGGACCACTCTAGGCACCCAGACCACTTCAGCTTAATGAAGTGGTCTGGGTGCCAGGTCCTTCTAGGGTTAACCCATTTTTTTTATAAACATAGCAGTTTCAGAGAATGTTTATGAATGGATTAAGCCTTCCCCTATTTCCTCTAGCGGCTGTCTCATTGACAGCCACTAGAGGCGCTTGCGTGCTTCTCACTGTGATTTTCACAGTGAGAGCACGCAAGCATCCATAGGAAAGCATTGTAAATGCTTTCCTATGCGACGGGCTGAATGCGCGCGCAGCTCTTGCCATGCGGGCGCATTCAGCCGACGGAGCGGATCGGCGGAGGAGAAGAGGAGGCAAAGAGCTCCCCGCCCAGCGCTGGAAAAAGGTAAGTTTTAACCCCTTTCCCCTTACCAGAGCCGGGCGGGAGGGGGTCCCTGAGGGTGGGGGCACCCTCAGGGCACTATAGTGCCAGGAAAACATACTTGTTTTCCTGGCACTATAGTGGTCCTTTAAGAAGCCCTGTACAATTTAAATCTGTTTTTCTAGTTGTGTGTACTGTTCCTTAATCTGTATTTTGCATCACTACTGAGACATATCTATTGGTGGACTCAGTAAAGGTCAACATCGAGAACTGGATAACAAAGGAATTTTCACACAACCTAATAAAGATCTGTAATTTATTATGGAACCAGATTATGAAAAGTGTCTGGAAAAAAGACTTCAAAAACTCTTCGTTCCAACACTAGTTTATAAGCCAATATTTCCCTTTTTTGGTGCTATGGTGATCAGTTCCCTCCCAGCACAATGCTCTACAGTTTGTGTTACTTTATCAATAGCCACAGTTCCCCATTTAGTGTTTTATTTTTTAGCGAGATCCGTTTTCATGCCTTTGCGGTGTTATTTATCACTACGCGCTGTTAAAATTTCCGCCCTCGAAATAGAAGCCCACCAGATTCCGGATGTGAAATGAACTTTATTAGGTTAATTAACCCTTAGAATTATTGCTTATTGACTCCTGAATTTGATTCCCTTGCACAGAAAGACCTGCACCGATGGTAAGAAATCTTTTTCTGTGTTTACACCAATCTAACACGATTGCTATTAAACCGCGGATGGCAGGAACAGTAAGATACAATTGTTTTTAGCGATGGTATAACCTTGTGGCCTAATTCTATCTGCCAGAGCCTGCCTAGAATTCTTGTGTTTCCTACAGATTACGTAGTCTATGGACACCTGCGAGATACCAAGCATAAAGCAGGCATTCAGAGGTCTTGGCAGCGCCCGTCTGGGAACGGCAGGATTCAGAGGCTCTGTCATTGTATCTCCAGATCAAAACATTCTCTTACTTTGAGCCAGAGAAAAGAAACAGGATACAGTTTCAGTCCTTCTCCTTGGGGAACATTACAGTGAAATGTCACTGGAGGCTTCGAGAATCCAGTCCGGAGCATTGTTACAAGGTTACCGTACCTGGCGCTCCCACATCTCGCATTGTACCTGGAATGAATAACTTTGGAAGGAATTCTTTATTTTTTATGATCCATCTATAAATCCATGGTGACTTATAATCATCAGCAGTCACAGTCTACACAGCAAAAAAAAACAACTAAATAATCCAGATCAAAATAGTAAATAATAAAAGCAGGTTAACCCAAAGAGGAACATTTAAACTCTGAATAAGCACACACTATATATTTTTATGCTCCAAAGCATTTTGGCTTGTTGATGTGCTTTATGGTTTAACTGCATGTCCCGCTGCCTTTATTTATATTTATAAATCACCAATATCAAGATAAATCAGAACTCTTATCAATCCCCTAGTAACACCACCTGATACCAAACAGAATCCAGGTGCAGTGAGAGCTTCAAAGTGAAATTAACATTTAAAGTCAAAATAGCCAATCTAGAAAAATTCCCTAAGTCAGTTATGCGTTCAGTTCAACTAGTCTGGCCTGAATTTTAAATTCACTTTGAATTCTCACTTTAGTAAATATCCCTGATAGACCATCGCTTTTGATGCTTATATATGAGAAGGATTACCAGCGTGTCCCAATAATTCTGTGAAGCATCTGATTGGACAGAGGTGATCAAGAATGATGACTTCACAGGAGGCGGGTCAGAGCTGCGATGAGGAGAACCTTCGAGAGCTGGAACAAACTGAGATTTATTTGAACCCTTTCATTGCCGAAATGGGCACAGTTTAAATTTACATATAATTTTATAAGCAGCTTTCACCGGGTGACGCCCCGACTCTTCCCAAATACAAAATCTTTGTAACGTACAATAAATACACAATGATTGCATGGCTTTATCCTTGTGTTTATTTATTACAAAGGGAATAACAGGGAGCTAAAAAGCAAACCTAATTTTTCCAAATTGGATATATTGGCCTAAATTGTACGATTCAGTCTCCAGTTTGTGGCAGATATTACTGTTTGCTAAATAAATAGACAATGAGCTTGATGGCAACACTGACTCCAGTAGAGCTGCACTACCCAGGAATGACCACTAGATGTCTCAGACTGAGCATTACAGGGGGGTTACTGGTCTGTTAGATACTGGGAGTGAAGGAGGGGAGAGGCAGATATTTAAAAACCCACTGGGTAATCTAAGGATACGAAACACCCAGCATTATATTCAGTATTAGGGATATGTACAAACATCTCATCCATCTGTCGCCAACGTATAGTCATGCTCATGTTTGCCTTCAACAAGCAGTCTTTTTGCAGTAGATAAATTACTCCCCGGCAGATAAGCAGCCACCTGTTTTTTCAAACCAGTAAGTCCTATTGAAGTAGTTACTGTGGGCAGGAATGCAGAGGAGGTAAATGGATAGAACTCTCCTCTCCCTCACTTGCAGGAGATCAGCGCTACCATCTAGGTTTGGGCTGATTAAATCTTTGCACAGGCTGAAATTAGATAAAGTGCTGCCTGGCAGAATCTAGGAAGAAATCAAATACGCAATCACGGGGGTTAATTTGGGATTCTTATCAAGATTGGTTCCTTCATTTCACACAGGGGCACGCTAATTAATTCTACATACTTCCAGGAAGCTTCTTCAAACCTTTTCTGATGGAATCCAGACAAAACAATCTGCTGTCATTTTCCCATGATTGCTCAGTTCACAGAGATTTTATCAGGCCTCCTGCAAGGAATTATGGGACATTGCATATTTGCATTGGATGCCAAGCCCTGCCATGCCAGCCTTGCATTTGAGGCTTCTGTCTGTTCTCTGTAATTTACCTATCCAGATAAATCTAAGCTCTCTGCATCGCTCGCTCTGTGATACCAGATCCAATAATGACACTTTATAGACACTAGCCTTTGTGGAGTGCACACAGATCTGATGGGGTCACATTGTCGGTGATCAATAAAGACTCCCCCACCCTACATACAGCATGCAATATTAACAACATCTGCTGCTCTGCTGGAAAAAAAAAGAAAACAATGCATTTTACCATGTTTTGATAGAAATATTTCATTACTGGGAATCCTAACGAATCTGACAGTCCCACTAGCTCATATTTATCTAATTATTTTGCATCGGAACATCGATTGTTCTTGCAAATTCTGCTGGAAATGACGCCTTGCAAGAACTATTCTGTTTAAAGACAACTTTCAGCTCTGCTTAAAACCAGCCGTTGTCTCTTTTCTTCCTAATTAGCTTCTCGCTAAATGAACTCTCGTGGGAATTTCTTGCTCTGATGAACGCCACTGCAGTATTTGAAAAGTTCTTTTTTTTTTCGTCAGTATAATTAAAACGAGAGCTAATTAAAAGATCCTTATTCTAGAAAGCAAAGGAAAAAATAGCTACCAGAGTCACAATTTATCTTGCATATAATGTCATTCCCAACCAGTATCACCGATTGGATTTGTTTGTCAAATAGAATTCCTTTTGTGGATATTCCTCAATGATGGCAAACAAAAGGTGTTTTGTGAGAGAAAATAACCTTTAGGATGAACGTTAGCCATTTTAGGAGCAGGCAGGCAGGGTTAGGCAACCTTTGGCACTCCACATGTTCTGGACAATAATTATTTTACAGAGATAATGCCACCAAAGCATCAGGAGACTCGTAGCCCACACTATCTGGAGTGCTGAGGGTTTGCCTAACCCAGGACTAAGGCTAGACAGGAAGCCATTTTGTGTTTCGTTGAAGATGGAATCTCTGCGCGTGCACCACTGCGTCTAAACATAATGGCGGGCTTTCGTCCATTGCGATAAGCTGGAAAGGCAGTCTATGGTGTTTGAGGCACGATGTGACAAATAATTTAATTTAGTGATTTGACGGAAGAACTGATGTATTCACTGAGCTTGACTTGAGCACCCGCGTGCATGCTGGGAGTCTTGTCAAATACAAGAAAGGGTCTACAGAAAAAGAAACACTCATAGAGTAATAAAGTTGGTAACATCATTATACCAGTGTTCAAGGTTACACTCACAATAGTATATTGATTGTAGGCAGTGGCGTACACACAACCCATGGGTGCACCGGTGCGAAAAGTGTGACTGCGGTATGTACGCCACTGCATGCAGATACACATACACTTAAAGGACCACCACAGACACCCAGATCACATCAGCTCAATGAAGTGGTCTGGGGGCCAGTTCCCTCTAGTTTTAACCCTGCAGCTGAAAACATAGCAGGGGTTAATCCAGCCTCTAGTGGCTGTCTCATTGACAGCCGCTAGAGGAGCTTCTGCGATTCTCACTGTGAAAATCACAGTGAGAAGACGCTGAACGTCCATAGGAAAGCATTGAGTAATGCTTTCCTGTGGGCGGTTTGAATGCGCGCGCGCGGCTCTTGCCACGCATGCGCATTCAGAGCTAAGAGGCGGATCGGGGCGGAGAGATCCCCAGCACCAATGGAGTCCGGCACTGGAGAAAGGTAAGTGCTTAAGACACACACACACACTCTCATGAACAGACGCATACACACTAGCTAACAGACACACACATTTACTGACACACACTCACTTACAAAACACACACTCACTAACAGATGCACACAAACTAACACACTCAGTAACAGACACACACAGTAACACACTCACTGACACACTCTAGCACTAACACACACACACTCTAACACTAACACACACACATACTCATACTCTAACACTAACACACACACACTCTAACACTAACACACACACACACACTCTAATACTAGCACACACACACTCTAACACACACTAACACACACACACACGTTTTTAAAAAAATGTAATCCCTCCAGCCTCCCTACCTTTGGGAGAGCGGAGGGGATTCCCTGGGATCCAGCGGTGTTGCTGTGGTGTCACCCGGCAGGCTGGCTGGAGCACTCTCCCCTGAGTGCTTCCTGTTCAGCTCCCTCGTGCGCCGCGTACTGATACCGGAGCCGGAGGATGACGTGTGAGGGAGCTGAACGGGAAGCACTCAGGGGAGAGTGCTCCCTTGTGCGCCCGCCAGCCCGCTGGCTACACCACAGCAACACCACTGGACCTCAGGGAATCCCCTCCACTCTCCCATTAGGTATCCCCGGCTGGCTGACGTGGTGACGGGGATACCTAATGGGAGAGTGCGGCAGGCCCTGACTGGCCATCGGGCATACAGGGCAAATGCCGGTGGGCCGCGAGGGCCGTGGGTCTGAGGCCGGAAGGGGAGATCACAGCCCTGCCCTGCTGTGTCCCTCACCGGCCCAGAGCCAATTATAAGCGGCCGCAGGCTGGGGAGTGAGGGAGGGAGGAGAGGATCCGGCGAGCTCTAGCCAGCAGCTCCGCCGGGTCCTCTCGCGGAATTCTAAGCGTTGCTGCGGTTACCGCAGGCTAGAGTTCACTCTCACCACTAGGACCACCAGGGAAGGCAGCATGGTCCCCCCTCATGGCAGAAAGGCTCCCCCCCTCCCAGTCTAAAGGTAAGAAGGGGGGGATATAACTTTTTTTTTAATTATTATTATTATTATTAATAAAAATTAATTTTAATTTAAATAAAAAATACATTCACACTCACACACACAGCCCCCTCACACACACAGCACCCCCAGACAAACACAGCACCCTCAGACACACACAGCACCCCAGACACACACAGCACCCAGAAACACACACAGCACCCCCAGACACACACAGCACCCAGAAACACACAGCACCCCCAACACACACAGCACCCAGACACACACAGCACCCAGACACACACAGCATCCAAACACACACAGCACCCCCAGACACACACAGCGCACCCAGACACACAGCGCACCCCCAGACACACACAGCACCCAAACACACACAGCACCCAGACACACACAACACCCCCAGACACACACATCACCCTCAGACACACAGCACACATCACCTTTAGACACACACAGCACCCTCACTCCCAGACAGCACCCTCGCTCACACACAGCAGCCTCGCTCACACACAGCACCCTCACTCCCACACATATACAGCACACACACACACACACACACCTATATATATATACATCAGGGGCGTTTTAGCCATGAGGCAAACAAGGCATTTGCCTTGGGCGGCATTTTTCAGGGGGCGGCAAAAAACGCCGCCCCCCAAATGCCCAGGGCAAATGCCTTGTTAGCCTCGCGGCTAACAGACATGCCGAGCGGGTGGGCGGCGCTGGCTGATGGTCCGGCGGGCGGCTGCCGAGGGAGCTCTTCCTCTGAGCGGTCTGCTCAGCTCCCTCGTGCGCCGCAGAGTGAGGCTGGGAGCCGGGAATATGACGTCATCTTCTGGCTCCCAGCCTCACTCTGCGGCGCACGAGGGAGCTGAGCAGACAGCTCAGAGGAAGAGCTCCCTCGCCAGCCGCCCGCACAGCCCAGCGCAGCTCGCAGCCACTGGACCACCAGGGAGATAGAGACCCCCCCAGCATTCCCAAAGGTAAGGGGGGGGGGGTAAATTTAAAAAAATGTGTTCGTGTGTGTGTGTGTGTGTGTGTGTTTGTTTGTTAGCGTGTGTGTGTGAGTGTGTCTGCTAGTGAGTTAGTGTGTGTCTGACTGTGTGTGTCTGTTAGTGTGTATGTGTGTGTCTGACTGTGTGTGTGTGTGTGTCTGTTAGTGTGTATTTGTGTGTCTGACTGTGTGTGTCTGTTAGTGTGTATGTGTGTGTCTGACTGTTTGTGTCTGTTAGTGTGTATGTGTGTGTCTGACTGTGTGTGTCTCTGTTAGTGTGTATGTGTGTGTCTGTTAGTGTGTATGTGTGTGTCTGACTGTGTGTCTGTTAGTGTGTGTGTCTGTTAGTGTGTGTGTGTCTGTTAGTG
>OW240921.1:117808624-117932011 GCA_933207985.1 Pelobates cultripes
CACCCTCACAGACACCCAACACACACCCTCTGACACCCCATACTCACCATTACAGACACCCAACACACACACACACTGACACACCCACCCTCACAGACACCCACCCTCACAGACACCCAACACACACCCTCTGACACCCCATACTCACCATTACAGACACCCAACACACACACACACTGACACACCCACCCTCACAGACACCCACCCTCACAGACACCCAACACACACCCTCTGACACCCCATACTCACCATTACAGACACCCAACACACACACACACTGACACACCCACCCTCACAGACACCCACCCTCACAGACACCCAACACACACCCTCTGACACCCCATACTCACCATTACAGACACCCAACACACACACTAACACCCTCACACCCACCCTCACAGACACCCCACACCCACCCTCACAGACACCCCACACCCAGCATCACAGACACCCTACACCCACCATAGCAGACACCCCACACCCACCATAGCAGACACCCCCACACACACTGACACCCCCACACCCACCCTCATAGACACCCACACCCACCATAGCAGACACCCCCCCCACACCCACCATCACAGACACACTCACACCCACATTTATAGACACCCTCTCATCCACAGATATCCTCACACCCACCATCACAGACCACGCAGGACATCACAGGCAAGGACACTGAAAAGTACCAAGGATATAGAGAACTGAGAGAACAAGGACACCGAGAACTGAACGAACAAAGACACCAAGAGGCAAGCAAGAACAATGAGAGCTGAGCAATGACAGAGTACCGACTAAGGACATAGAAAACCGAGCGAGCAAAGACAACAAGAATCAAGCAAAGACACAGAGAACCAATCAAGCAAGGACAGCAAGAACTGAGCAAGGACACAAATACCAATCAAGCAAGGACACCGAGAACCGAGCGAGGACACGAGAAGCAAGTGAGCAAGGACACCGTGAATGGAATGAGAAAATGCCTCCTGATCTATCCAGAAGCTGTGTTTGGCTGATGCAGTTACTGGGGTGTTTCCTATTACTTCTGACAGTTGGTTATGTAGTGGAACCCCATTTGCTTTTTCTTACTTGCCCATTAATTGGCCTGATTTATCAAAGCTGCTAGAGGCATTTCAGCCCAATGGAGGCCCTAACCACTACCTGGAGTTGCTGTATTTCTTGTACAGAGAGAAATTGCTGTCAGTTTACGTCTGGTCTTTCCTAGTGGGGGGGATAAGTCGGTTCTCTTTACGGCACAAGTGAGCTAAATTGAGTATGAATCCGTAGCTGGGACTAGCTGGAGGCCACTATGTACATTTTTAAACTCGTTTGATGGTCTGTTTTGGAAAATGTTTGGTACACTGTCACACAGGATGAGAATGCCACATTTCAGCTGGTTGGAAGACCTGTGGGCTTACACTGTGTTGGTTCGTGTCTGCGCCAGTTCATTTGTGTTGGCTAAGGTTTGCTCACTCACCCTGACCAGCCATGAGCAGGCCCCAAGAATTCTAGGGCCAAATTTACATACTGCCACCAATGCCAAAGATTAATAACCAGGGCATGAAGAAAAAAAATTAACCCTAAATAAATGGTTTATATTATTTTATGAGTTCACAGTGCTGTGTGTTTAATTATCAGAGAACGCTAAGTTTGTCATTGTAGGCAGATTCAGTTCCCCAAAATGCATTGCTAGCTTCTGAGCAGTTCATAAAAATCTGCAGTGCCATGATTAGCCGTGGCTAAACAAAGAGAGGTCAGCATGACTGCAGACCCACGAACCTCCCGTTGCCCAATAAACACACAACACCTGTATAGTGGATAAGGGCAACGGCCACAGCTTTATTGAACATTTTTGACCAGCATTAAAACCAACTGTCAGCTGATGGGGTGATTCATCCATCAGACATGTCTCACATCCTTTTACCAGAGTCCAAAGCAGCCTGCCTTCCGCCTTCAGCCCAAGCATGCTGTGACTCCCCAATCCGACTTGTCACTTGCCTTCCCATGCGCTGGCCAGGTATTCCGCTGTGACAAAACAAAAACAGAGACAACCAGACACCAAGAAAAACACCACCAACACCGCCACTTGACTACTAACCACAACCATTATAGGGGGGGAGGGTGGGAAAGCTCCTTTTAGATCTATTCCTACCTACTGAGTGACAAGGGCCCACCCCCAGATTCCCTTATGTACTAGGTCCCTTATTGCTACATATGTATCCCTTTATGTCCATCCCCCCTCCCTGGGCAGCAGTCATGTCTTTCCCTTCCTTATTCAGTCCAGGGAAACCTGAACAAGGGACGTATGCTGATCGGCTCACTAGATTTAGATTGCAAGCTTTTCATCATACCTGTGTCTCTTCTTCAAGTTTAGTTTACCTCCTTACCTTTGCGTTGTTTTTCTGTGGCTGACAGAGGACAACGTTTTACCATTATCCAGACATCACCGGACGTTCCAGGAAGGGCATTGGGTATGTGTTTCCTACATGTTTTAGGGATATTTCAGCCCTGTGTCTGATCTGCCCTACAGGTGACACATACAATCTCTAACTCAATATTTCACTCTGCTTATCTAATCACCGGAACTTCCAGTAGCCACAGGGTTATTTAGGAGGACTCCGAAATTACCAGAAATACATATGGTCTGAAAAGATAAGAAAAATAGTTCACAAACTTTTGAACTTTTCAGGATTTATTCACAACATTTTACAAAGAATATGTTTCCCCTTTTCTTTTTTTTTTTCAATTTGTTTATTACAGCAATGGTAGAAATCGAGGCCAACCCGTCAAAACATTTCAAACCTCACCAAAAATACTTTATAAACCAAGTATTTTGTTTCTGAAATAAGCAATTTAACAGCTTTATCCTCTCCACCAAAAACATGATTGGCTGGCATTGATGCGCTTTGGATGTCCACTAAATAATTACTAAAATAATCGAAAAACAAACCTTACAGCAAAGTGATAGAACGCCTGAGATTTCACTTAGAATAGTTCTAGTTTGCATACAAACCACGGGCAGAGTAAAGACAGGCTGCTAGCTATTTCTGTGCAACAAATAAACAATGTACATAAAAAGCACATGCAGAATGCATTCATATACACTACAAACAGATATGTAAACCGAACAGAAAAAAACGTGAGATATTTTCAAAGAAAAACATAAAATGCAAGTAAGCCAAACCGTGGAATAAGAAAATAAAATTCTGTGTTTGTATTCTGAAAATACAGTCTGCAATGTCACTGTTTGTTTCGTGCCACGTACACTATCCGTGTCTCTAAATACTGATATCCACCAGTGGGCCAGCTATAGACACACAGAGTTGTTCACTAAAGTGAATATTTAAATGTAGAAAGGCCACCAGGAGCTGTTATTTAATGATTTATTTTTTAATGTATTTATTTATTTGTTTAAATAACATTTCTATTTCTGTCTGTATATTTTCTATATTATCACCTAAGTTTAAGTTACTGCTATGTGAATGTTGGGATTTTTTAAAATAAATATGGGTCAAAATGCTAATCTTACCTCCAGATTGATGCCCATCCATAGATGGTCATGCAGAGATCAGTCACCTGTCTAGTTGTATATAGAGTGTTTAGAGGAAAGGGACACCCCACTGCCCAAATACAGTAATTACCGTAATAAAATAACTGTGTAGTACATATACCCCATCATGACAACATATATGTATTTGAATTTGCATCTTTCATTAGATGTTTATATCTTAAAACAGCTTGTAAAAGCTGTAAATATCTAGTCTGCAGCATTTACAAACCCTCCCCTTCTGACCCCACCCAAACTTTCTGTAGCTGTCCAATCACAGACTTCCCAATGCAGCTCAATGAGAAGTCTTTGCAAGTCAGGTGCTTCTTAAGTTTAGCTCTACTGAGCTAACCAAACCAGGAAGTAACAGGACCGGGTGTGTGATTGACATCCAAGGAGGTGTAACCAGGTTCATTTATACGTGTCCATTTCTATTGAAATTGTCACTTTTTGTGAAATTTTAAAAACAAATAAACAAAAAACTCTTCACACACAAAGCAAATTGCAATATAAACTAATTTAGGTGTTTGGATAAACTACTTTAGGGCCTTTGGTCAATGATTACCATTATAGTTGAGCGTTATTGGGTCTTAAGAAAGAATGGTCATAATTTAAAAAAAATCCTCCATATTAAAAAAAAAACTATTTGGGAACTACTTATAGTCAAAATGAATTACTTTTATTAAGAAGATACAATGTATTTATAAAGGAATTTAAAAACAACTACAGATATTCCTGTAAAGCTATTTGTTTTTCTTTTTACGGAAAGTGGTCATTTTTTAAGTCTGGTGTTACATTTTCATCTTAGTCGCTGGGCCCACACCAAACATTCTACTGTAAAATGGAACCCAAAAGTAGCACAAAAGTATTTTGTGGCTGTTTCTTGTTAATATTTTTACAATCACTAAGTGGGATTTTAATGAGCGAATGATGGTGGACAAAACGGGAAATAAAAGGCGTATCACAGAGATAATGTTAAACCACAAAACCACAATTTAGGAGTGAGAAGGGCGACTTGGGGTCATCATTCTTCTCGCCAAAAACAACCAAACCCTTTTATTGAGATAGGGTTGTGTGGGGGAGCCAAACATTTATAACAGAAAGGTTATTAAAATGCTCTTTTATTTATGAGAGGATGCACTTTCTAACAGATCACAAACACTTACTTACAAAAAAAGGAGCCCTAATAAATGGGGGGTCCTAGATAGAAGGACGACCAACAACTCAGAGGGAAGAAGGCCCTACCTTTATTACTTCTAGGGAATCGGGTTAAAAAAAACCAAGATAATTAGGGAAGATTTGTCTAAACAGTGCTCAAGGGTATCCTCTCTCTAAGCAAAAAAGTAGAGAAGGAATGTAGGAGCCTCTAAATGCCACCCCAATATGATATATACCCTAGAGCAGTGAACAAATGAGAGGAAAAGGCAATTAAACAATGTAGGTAAGGGGAGAGAGGAGGATAGGGGGCCCTATATGAGAAAACCCATGTCCATGGAGACCTCAATAAATCTCTCCCTAAAAGTGCCTCAGCACCGTGGACAAGCCACCCTCCCTAGCTTAGTCAAATTAAACCAAAACTACCAAGTGTAGTGATTAAAAAAGATGTCCACGGTGCCGAGGAACTCTTAGGGAGAGATTTATTGATTTTCGGGTCTGTTCTTCTGTCCCGGGTTTGTTCCCCGGTGTCCTGCTTTGGAAACACAAAAAAACTGTCCCCAAAATGCACAGTGTGAGTGCATCATCATAGGGGCTCACTCTGCCCTTTTTTCACGAAGGTTGATGTTAACGGCTATATCAAAACATCAAGTAGCCACTACTACCCATGGTTGCAAAACATCCCAAAGGGACCGTTTTAAGCCTGTACAGTTACTGTAGTGATAAAATGACATTTGAAGAACAAGCAGAGTTTTTTTTTAAAAAAGACATTGAGAGAAAGTAAATTATGACCTGCACAAAATTGATGAAAATATTGAAAATATTAAACTCCTAGATAGGAATTAGATTTTAGGTAAAAAGAATAATATTAAAGGACAGGTTGTAAATACGGAAGAAAAAAAAAGTAGTTCCCCTGATTTAAAAATATAGTTAAGATGCTAAACCAGTCAAACACATTATAAAGAAATATTGGCGCAATTTAAGAACTGATCCCAATTTAAAAGCTATCATTGGTGACTAGTGATGTCCTGAACGGTTCGCCGAACGGTTCGCCGAATGGTTCGCCACAGACAGGGAACATAAAAATAAACTTTGACCCCGTACATCACAGTCTGCAGACACCTCCCTCCCAGACCCTCCCACCTCCTGGACAGCTCACTAAGAATGCAGCTTCACAATGAATGTAAAATGGATGCTGTCCGTGGCGAACCGTTCGGCGAACCGTTCGGGACATCACTATTGGTGACAAACCACATATAATATACAAGGGAGCAAAACATCTTTTTATGTATTTTATTGGTATCCTGAAATAATTATATTTTTTTGCCAAACATCTGCTACTACTGTCAAGCATTTGGCACCCTTGAGCATGTGATACAGAGCCTGGTACGGCTCTGGGCCATGTGAGTGGTAGTCCTATAAGATGATCTAACCATTTTCTGTTAAACAGTTCACACTATGGTTTTTATTGTTTTGTTTTCGGTATCTTTTATTATCTCAATATCTAATATGGTTGTATTATTTATTTTTTATATGTATTTTGTTCACTGGGATTTGTATATGTACTGATATCTTTTTGTATTTCCCTTTTTTATGTGTGGGCGAAGCACTTTTGATATCAGTTACACTATTTATGATTTTTGGTCACAGTTTGTTTTATTTTGTGTGAAGCGCTTAGCACACTTTTTTTTGCTTTTTAACATTTAAAGTTATGTTAGGCATAAACAATGGGTATCCTTATTATGTTCCTTTTAGCATTCAATCTGTGTACCAAACCAAACGCATGAGTACACAGAGACTGAACAGACCCAATGCAGGAGTAAACACAGACTGACCGGAACGAACGCAGGAGTACACAGAGACTGACCAGACCGAATGCAGGAGTAAACACAGACTGACCGGACCGACGCAGGAGTACACAGAGACTGACCGGACCAAACGCAGGAGTAAACACAGACTGACCGGAACGAACGCAGGAGTACACAGAGACTGACCAAACCGAACGCAGGAGTAAACACAGACTGACCGGACCCAACGCAGGAGTACACAGAGACCGGACCGAACACAGGAGTAAACACAGACTGACCGAACGCAGGAGTACACAGAGACTGACCGGATCCAACGCAGGAGTACGCAGAGACTGACTAGACTGACCGCGAGAGTACACAGAGACTGACCGGATCCAATGCAGGAGTACACAAAGACTGACTGGACTGACCGCAAGAGTACACAGAGACTGGCCGGATCCAACACAGGAGTACACACAAACTGACTGGACTGACCGCAAGAGTACACACAGACTTACCGGACTGACTGCAAGAGTACACAGAGACTGACCGGACCAAACGCAGGAGTACACACAGACTGACCGTACCGAACACAGGAGTACACACAGACTGACCAGATCGAATGCAGGAGTACACGCAGAGTGACCGGACCGACTGCAAGAGTACACAGAGACTGACCAGACCCAACACAGGAAAACACAGAGACTGACTGGACCGAACACAGGAGTACACAGAGACTGACCGGACCGACTGCAAGAGTACACAGAGACTGACCGGACCCAACGCAGGAGTACACAGAGACTGACCGGGCCGAATGCAGGAGTACACAGAGACTGACCGGACGCATTTGATAACGAAAGTTATAGTCAAACACAGTGATATCCCAAAACAGTTCCAGGGAATTGGGAAGGGTGGCTGACGAACGCTCCCCCTGGCTGCTGTAGAGGGAATTCTCCCCCTGTTAGGAATATCCTATCTCCCGAACGCCATTCGTCTAGATGGTCGGAAAGAGGGACGGGCAGCATTACCATCTTTGCCCAGGTTCTCAGAGACGAGAGGCCAAAAATAGTTTCAGCCGTTCGACGACCAAGTACTGTTGCCTGCGTTCGGGAGACAAAGTGGCCACCATGTACTGGACCACGTGCTTTCCCTGGAATGGCAGCCACCCAGGGAAAGCATTCAAGCAAACGTGTTAAGTCGTTAATTTGTGGTTAACAGCCAGGGGAGGCCGGTGTTCACTGGGGCATAAAAAGGGACCCTGCACACAAGTCTTTCGGGAGACGAACAAGGGACCACCGAACATAAGGGAATGGAGTCTGCTACAATAACCAGCACATCGATTATTCCCTCTGGACAGGCCCCTAAATGGACTCACAAACTGACGTAAAGAAAACAGCTGGAGATACGCTGATTATTCAAACTATCTTTGTTTAAGGTCTTAATATATCTACAATATTGCCGTGGTTTGAAATCAGAATCATACTAATAATATATCTATCAATAAATACACACACAGTTATGCATAGAAATATTGTATTTTGTAGAGTTAAAGATTGGTTAACAGTTAAAAGAAAGAAAATCGGGCCCTTCCATATTGTGTGTCCAGACTGCAGGCGTTTAGCTCTGTCAGAGTGATTCTGTCTTGATGAATGGCAAGGTACAATAATAGGCCACAGTTTCTATGGTAACCAGACAGAGCTCAGCGCTGTGCATTTTCCCCCAAAAATGAAACCAGAAGCTTTTAAAAACTATCCTGGAAATCTACCCAGGAGCCACATAAAGCACAGAAATAGCAAATGTCGCTTTCATACAATAATCAGGGCCGTTAAACAACGAAGGAACGTTTAGTTTGGGCGCAAGGTCTTGCGTCATTCTATGTGTGTGTCGAGGGTTCTTATTTGTATGAGGAGCATATTCAATGAAAATAGAATATTTAACCAAACTAAACTTTTGTTTATCGGGTCAGAGTAAGATTTATATTTGGGAATCTTTGAAATAATGCCTTTTAATGCTCTGAGATTCATTTTAAAAGCATATGAAAAATACAGAATAATTTATAAAGTAGTTTGTGTAAAACTATGTAAATAAACACATTTGATTTGGTTTTATTAATAACATTATTATATTAACACTTTCATACAGTGTATGCTGGGCTTACAACATATGAATATGCCCTGCTTAAAGGGACATTCAAATCACCAAAACAACTTTAGCTTAATGAAGCAGTTTTGGTGTATAGATCATGCCTCTGCAGTCTCACTGCTCAATTCTCTGCCATTTAAATCACTTTTGTTTCTGTTTCTGCAGTCCTAGCTCTTCCCCTGGTTGTGACTCACACAGCCTGAATGAAAAGAAAATGCTTTCAATTTCATTCTTACAGCACAGTGTGTTTACTTTAGAATTTCTTATCTCCTGCTCTGTTAATTGACTGCTAGAGCATGCACAGCTTCCTGTGTGTGATTAGAGTTCAATTAACAGAGCAGGCGATAAAAATTTGTAAAGTAAACACACCGCGCTGTAAGAACTGTTTGAAAATAAAACCTTTTTTTTTTATGCAGGCTGTGTAGGTCAGAGCAAGGGGAGGTCTGTGGTTAAAGCTATAAAAACAAAAATAAATAGGATTTAACTCCTAAATGACAGATAATTGAGCACTGAGATTTCAGGGACATGATCTATACACCAAAACTGCTTCATTCAAGTGGCACTGTGAAGTGTGAATCACTCCAGCCGTCACCAGTGATGGCTGCAGAGATATTAGCTGTATCATTGGAGGATCTCAAGGGATACGCTACAGACTTCAATGCTGTACTCTCACTAAAGCGCCAGGATGGTGAAGAGGGCGCGATGGAAGAAGATGGCAGCGCAAACGAAGGACAGGTTCGGGTAAGTAGAACTCACCTTTGCCTGACTCCCAGAGGCGAGTATATGCAAATCCTGCATAGATACAGAGGGTGATGGTGCAACTTTAAACTACAGTTTCTTTTTAGGTCTTAGAGTGTCCCATTAATTAACTTATTCTTAATGAGTTAACACAAAAAAAAACTTGTAATATACAGGAATTTAAATAGGCTTCCTAACTACCGTAATCATCACGGCTCACTGCAATATTACAGTTTATTGTAAAATTACAGCTCATTCTATCATGACATCTATATGAATCATTTCAGCTCCATGTGTTATTACAGCTCACTGTATTATTACAGCACATTGTCCCATTACAGCTCATTGTATTATTATAGCTTACTGTATTATTACACCTCATTGTATTATTATAGCTTGCTGTATTATTACACCTCATTGTATTATTACACCTCATTGTATTATTATAGCTTACTGTATTATTACACCTCATTGTATTATTATAGCTTGCTGTATTATTTCACCTCATTGTATTATTACAGCTCAGTTTTATTGTGACAGGTCCATTTTTAATGGGCTGGTGAGCTCAGTGGGTTAAAGAACAATCAGTAGAATCTGTTCAGCCCTCGGGGGTCTCAGTTTCGATCTCCGGCTTTGGGTTGACTCAGCCCTTAATGCTTCCTAAGGTAGATAAAATGAGAACCAATAAATTGGGTTCTAGTAACATCCCCAGGACATACTTGGAAACCAGAATAATCTGAATGTAGCTTTCCTTGTCATTATACAATTACAGCTCATTGTATTATTATCATACGGATATAGAACCCACCAATAGAGAGTATCCGGATATAAAATACACCAGTACGGAGAATAATGATATATAATACACTATTTCAAATATACAGATATAGGATATACTAATATAGAGTACACTGATGGGGAATCAACTAAATACAGAATATACCGATATAGTATCTACAAATACAGAATACAGTGGTACCTCGGTTTACTTATGCCTCGGTAACATAATTTTCAGTTTACAAATAGAAATCCATTGAAAATAATGCCTCGGTTTACAATTTTTTTTTCGCAATACGAACCAAGTTTCCCCATGATGCATTGCGCCTGGAAGGTTTATAGCACTGACCTCTGCATGCTGGAGTCTGTGGGTGGCACGTGGCGTTGACTGTGGAGGTGTTGGAGTGGTTTTTGCATTGGGTTTTGGAGCCATTCTGGAAATTTTATACAGCGTTTTGGACTCTTTGGAACTTTTTTGGTGCATTTCTCAAGCTGTGGAAAGGTGGGGAGATGAGCTTTGTCGTTTGCACGCCTTTAACTGTGTATTCTGCATTGTGGGTTGGTTTCCATGCCAGCTCATTTTTACTTTTTTCTGACCTCCGGAACGAAGTAATTGTTTTTCAATGCATTCCTACGGGAAACCGCGTTTTGGTTTACACATTTTTCGCAATACGGAATGTCCCGGAAACCAAGGTACCACTGTATACTGGTATAGAATATACTAATACAGAATATAGTGATACAAAATATACTAATATAGAGTACACTGATAGGGAATCAACTAATACAGAATATACAGATATAGACAATACTGATATAAAATATACTAATATAGAATATACTGATATAGAGTATACTAATACAGAATATAGTGATATAGAGTATACTAATACAGAATATAGTGATATAAAATATACTAACACAGTATATAGTGATATAGAGTATACTAATACAGAATATAGTGATATAGAGTATACTAATACAGAATATAGTGATATAAAATATACTAACACAGTATATAGTGATATAGAGTATACTAATACAGAATATAGTGATATAAAATATACTAATACAGAATATACCGATATAGAGTATACTAATACAGAATATAGTGATATAGAGTATACTAATACAGAACATGCTGATATACAAGCTTCTAGAAAGACTTGTCTTTACCCGTCTGACTTGTTTCCTCAATTCCAACTCTCTCCTTGTCCCTCTTCAGTCTGACGTCCGCCCCCTCCACTCTAATGAGACTGCGCTTATTAAAGTCACTAACGACCTAATCACAGCTAAATCCAAAGGGCACTACTCCATACTAATTCTTCTTGACCTCTCTGCTGCCTTTGACACTGTTGACCATGTTCTCCAAACTCTTTAATCACTCGGTCTCTGTGACACTGCCCTCTCTTGTTTTTCCTCCTATCACTCCCAACATTCATTCTGTGTCTCCTTTTCTAATGATTCCTCATCCCTTCGTCCTGTCTCGTTTGGAGTCCCCCAAGGCTCCGTACTTGGTCCCCTTCTATTTTCTCTTTATACTGCCTCTCTTGGCAAACTTATTACCTCATTTGGATTCCACTACCACCTGTACGCTGATGACACGCAGATATACCTCTCCTCCCCAACGTGTCACTGCTTGCCTTTCTTCCATTTCTGATTGGATATCCTCCCACGTTTTCAAACTCAATTGCTCTAAAACTTAACTCCTTTTCTTTCCTCCTCCTAATACTGATACTCCTCTTTTGCTCTCCCTTCAAATTAGTGGTATCCACATCAGTCCATCCTTGCAAGCGCGCTGTCTTGGCGTCATACTTGATTCTGGCCTCACATTTGATCTTCGCATCCAGTCTGTTACCAAAACCTGTAGATTCCACCTTAAACACATATCCCACATCCACCCCTTTCTTACACAAGATGCTACTAAGGAGCTTGTCCATGCTCTAGTTATCTCTCACATGAATTATTATAACTCTCTCCCAATAGGTCTTCACACAAGTCCTATTGCAACCTACATTCTGTAATGAATGCTGCCGCCAGACTGATTTTCCTCTCCAGTCGCTCCTATTATACCTCACCCCTCTATCAGTCCTTACATTGTCTTCCTGTATCCTATAGGAGTCAATTCAAAGTGCTAACCCATACATATAAAGCAGTGAAAAATCCTAGCCCCTCCTATATCTCATCACTGAACCTCAGGTATGCCCCTTCTTGGTCTCTCCGCTCTGCCTGTGACCTTCTCCTGTCCGCTGCTTGCACCCGTACGGCCAACTCACGTTTGCAGGACTTCTCGCGGGTGGCTCCCTTCCTATGGAATAGCCTGCCTACGACCATCAAGCTCTCTCCTACTCTTCAATCATTTAAAAAGTCCCTCAAAACCCATCTCTTTAGGAAAGCTTATGGTCGCCCAGAGTAACCTCTACCTCACATAGCTGTCTCTTGCTCTCTCCTATCAGGCAACACTCTACTCTCTCCTCCAGCTCTGCTTCACTCCCACCTTATCTGATTGCTATTTCCTGTCATAAAGTGTCTTATACCCCACCTCCTATAGATGGTAAGCTTGTTTGAGCTGGGTCCTCTTCAACCTATCGTTCCTGTAAGTTTCTGTAATTGCCTCATTTATTGTTAAATCTCCCCCTCTGATAATATTGTAAAGCACTATGGAATATGCTGGTGCTATATAAATACCAATAATAATAATAATAATAATGATATAGAATATAATACAAAATATACTGGTATCGAGTATACTAATACAGAATATACTGATATAGAATATACAATATAAAATATCACCCGTATTCCTTAAAAGTGGAAAGCACACAGTGTAAGGGTAAAAACCTTTAAAAATAATAATTTACCAGAAAATCTTCAATACTGTAGAGAAAACTAGGACTCCCCCGTCCACAATAAGTAGGATACATAATATGTCTACAATAAAAACAGAACAGATCTCATAGGGTAATAAAGTTAATACACCATAAAATCAGATTCCCTAAAATGCACTCACAAACACATTGATTGTAGGCATATCAGATTGGTTAAAGTTGGTTTGAGAGTCTTTAGCTCAATGAACGGCATGCGGGAGAAAATTCAACAATAATAGTGCAACAACGACATAGCGAATAGGATTTTAGTCCTTGTGCCTGGGATTTGTTGGCCCATTCAGCCCCGAGGTGGTTGGCTGCCCATGAGTTGAGGCGGGCGGCAGGCCGGGCGGCTCATAAAGAGCATGGACGTGCGGTCGGTCGGACGGCCAGCAAGAGGAAGAGCATGTGCAGTCGGTCATCCTGCTTAGGGAGAGCGTGGGGTGTGCGCACGAGCTGGAGGCTCCTGGAAGATTGAGGCAGACGGGCAGGCACGCAAGAGCTGTAACCTCCCTCCCTGCTCTGCAATGCGCTCCCTCGCACGTCCTCCAGTGATGCCGGGAGCACTATGGAGTAGAGCGCAGAGATGACTGAAACCCCACTGGACCCCAGGGAAAGACAAAAAAAATTTCCGGCTACTAGATTCAAAGCAAATTTGTCAAGCCCTGGCATATACTAATATAGAATATACTGATATAGAGTTTACTAATACAGAATATAGTGATATAGAATATATTTATATAGAATATAAGATATAGAATATACTAATACAGAATATAGCGATATAGAATATATTTATATAGAATATAAGATATAGAATATACTAATACAGAATATAGTGATATAGAATATATTTATACGGAATATACAGATATAGAATATACTAATACAGAATATAGTGATATAGAGTATTTATAATACAGAATATAGTGATATAGAATATACTGATACAGAGTATTTATAATACAGAATATAGTGATATAAAATATACTAATACAATCAAAATACCAACGCACGGAAATTCACAGTACAAATATTACCCCAACCCGAACCATTGGATGTCTACTGGGCTCCCGAAACAGTGTCCCACCATGGTACTCTCACCCTTGTACATAGGTTCTCCACCCCCCCCCAACTGACTACCCAGACACAGGGGCGCCCATTAGTATGCAACGAGGACGATAAAAATAGTCAAAAGAGGGCATCCCACCTTACCACAAAACGGTTAACGAGACGAACCGCAAATCTCATACGGCCACCAATACAGACTTGTCCAAACGAATCGGGCAAAGGGAATAAGTCCAAAACAGAAATCCCTGAACCCCGCACTATTGCACGATAAACGCCTAACCAACGGACCGCACCAAGACACAGCTACTTGTTCGCAACACCCTAAGGCGCAAAGACAAGTAAAATATTGTGCTCCTGTACCATTGTGGCTGTATCACCCCCTCCCTCTTTCATTTCTGTACCCTAATGTTTTCTTTTTCCACACCGGAAAACAATAAATAAAGAATGTTTAAAAAAAAAAATATATACTAATACAGAATATACTGATATAGAGTATTTATAATACAGAATATAGTGATATAAAATATACCAATACAGAATATACTGATATAGAGTATTTATAATACAGAATATAGTGATATAAAATATACCAATACAGAATATACTGATATAGAGTATTTATAATACAGAATATAGTGATATATAATATACTTATACAGAATATAGTGATACAGAATATAGTGCTATAAAATATAATAATACAGAATATAGTGATATAAAATATAATAATACAGGGTATACAGATATAGAATATACCAATACAGAGTATACTGGTATAAAATATAGTATAAATATTAATAAGATAGAATTAATCACATTTACTAATACAGACAATGGGAATACTCTAGGTGTGTGTATATCACACTGTATCGATACAGGGGTCAGTATATGAACACAGCAGCTGCATACACCTCTACACTTTACGTTAGAATCCTTCTGTGCGCTATTCAGTGCTGCATGAGATAATGCAGTTAGAAAATTAAACAGCACAGAATCATTCAGCATTGACCTGCTGAGGACCTTCCCAGCAAGCATTGCGAGCATAACTGCCACTAGGTGGCAGCAGTCAGTAATGACACATGACTCTCGCCTTCATTCTAAGAGCACAATCAGGTGCATAAATATGTATTGAGCGAAGGCAGAGTATGGAGCTAATCTCTGGCCAAATGGACACAATGCTTCCGGCAACAATACATTGTAATCAATCTGTTTGACAATAAAATAATCTCAACAATGGATTTTATTTTTTATTATTGAAAAAATAATAATAATTCTGCTCAAGAACATTTACCAAAGTTTTTTGTTTTTTTTACAGGACTATTTCAGAGAAGAGAAGTAGCAGGAATTTCATGGGTCCCAAATTTACAAACTCTAAATAATGGAAACATTGCATAACAAATATGTTAAATGAAATGTATTTATACTGGGTGTACCCCCACCATGGGAGATTTGATGTTCCATAACTTCCTGTTCCCTTCCACTCACGGCACTGCCGCCATAGCATGCGCTTTAGGCTGGGAAGTAGGGCAAAATGTTGCACGAAGCAATGACTGATAGGAGAGACTGACTGTGAGATAACTGGAGAGGGGGAAGGCAGAAAGATAACTAGAGGGGGGACAGAGACATAACTAGAGTGGGGGATAGAGAGATAACCGGAGGCGGGATAGAGAGATAACTGCAGGAGGAGACATAAATAACTGAAAGGGGCAACAAAGACATCTGGAGGGGAGCTGGAGAGAAAACTGGAGGGGGACAAAGAGATAACTGGAAGGGGGCGGTGAGATAGTTGGAGGGGGGCAAAGATAACTGGAGGGGGCGGAGAGCTGAAGGGGTGGACAAAGAGATAATTGGAGGGGGGATAAAGAGATAACTGGAGGGGCGGGGCGGCTAATCGCACCTAGCAGGAGCTCCTCACCGACTCTGAACAGAGACCCAATGTGTCCCATTTCCCCCCCTGGACCGGCGTGGGTTATCCCGGTCCCCACTGTCCTGTACCCCCGACCCAAGCTGCATCCACAGTTCCTCCTTTCACCACCACAAATCTTGTCAAGATGGCAGAGGCACTATGCAAATAGAGGCCTACTCACATGCATCCTACACAGAGCTACCAAAGCTCCGTAGAGCCATCCCTGCAGAAATTAGATGCCATATTTAGGCATCTGACAGCGAGAAACACATGGTCCTGACTCCTGAGGAATTCTGTGGAGTTGTCAACTAAGGGGTGAGGCTGCTCCGGACAAAGCAGTTTTCCAGGACCAGGCTAGGTTGAGGATCTGTGGGGGATTGGCCCTGAAGCACCTTCCAGGCAGGCAGAGGATCCCACCTGGTACCAGCGGCGACTGAACACCACGGTCATCTCCCTTTCCAAAAAAGGGGGAGCCTTGAACTCTCTGAACCCCCCAAGTCCGTGGCTCTGAGATGCGGGCCTGTATACCGGCCTGGAAGTTGGCTCTGTTTCGCCTCTCTACTGGCGCTGCCCTGAGCACAAAGAACACCTGTTTCTGTCAACCCACCTGTTGGATGAAAATACAGAGAGCTATCCATGTTCTTAGTTCTTACTTGCCTCGTTTTTTCTTTATTTATATTAATTACCCAGTGGTTATCTAGTTATTTGCACTGTCAGTTAGTAGAACCAGCTGTGTCTTAAGTATTCTGCTATATCTCTACTGGCATACTCCATGTCTGTTCTTGCTGCAGTACATATATTACAAAAACGTGCAGTATTCTGACATGTCCAGTTCTGTCTATATCTATGCACTATTATCTATACTGGTATGAAATGACTAGGTGTATTTCATATTTGGCCTCACCTCACACTCATAGGAACAGCGACAGTGAAGCTCTGCAATTAACATCCTGCAGAAACTCCCACAACTGCCAGGCCTCACTGACTGAAGCTTGGAAGATACTTCACCTCATTTATTCTCACATTGCTACCATATTTTCATATGTTACTGTTGAATTGTTACCAATTATACCTGTAGTTTGCCACTGTAATTTTCTGTGCATGCAGTTTGTGTTATTGTCATTTAATGTTTCTGACCAATATTTCATGTACACAGTTAGTAATATTTTGGGTGATAGAATTTGGTTGCTAAACTTTTCAATTGTATATAACACATGGCTACTCTCCCTCCCCCCCTCGCCACCTTCTTTCCATTGCTACTCCTGGCCGTAAATGCCGTCATATAACTGTTCTACCTCTATCTATGTTCTTCATGCCTCACCTCACACTCATACTCATAGGAACAGCGATAGTGAAGCTCTGCATTTTTTCTCACCACAAAAATAACAATTTAAAAATGGAGGGGAGGACTGTGACAAAAATTGGATGGGGACAGATAAATAAATGGAGAAGGGGACTGTGGGGCTAGTCTAAGTCCCTGCACCAGATACCAACTGGGACATGACGAAGGTGCAGTGCAAGTGCACTCTTACAAGGTGAGATCGCCACATAGGGTGTCTATGGCGGAGGTTCACCTTCTTACGTTTTTATCCCCCAGATTGTCATTTGAATCATACCCTCAGGGGTGTTGGAGGAGTCTGGAAGGGGTGACTGCATATTTGGTGTGGACTATACGATTATTAAATCAATAAGAAACTATTATAAGAATAAGGAACTATTATGAAAGCTTCAGGACAATACTACTATATACATTTTATATGCTGCAAAATATTATTCCAAATAAGTTCTGTCGATTTGAATTTTCCCAAATTGTGTGCGCTAACTCATTGGACGTTTGATTCTTACATATAGGGGAGAGTTAGAGGATAGCAGCACAGGTTTTAATAATAATAATTCAAAGGTATAACCATTTTACATTTTTCTTAAAGGGAAAGCGCCTCAGATATTCATATTTATAAAACTCCAGCTATGGATTAACTCTCCTGGCAAAGAGAAAGATCGATGGGGATAAACAGTCATTAAACGCCACAATATTAAAGTCCCGGAAACCGACCAAGAATGGAATAAACCTCTCAGTGACCTGGAATCAAATGCCCGTCATGAGCTTCACAAAGCTGGAATTTAAGACTGGGCTGGAATCTAGAAAACCTTCTATCCTGCGCCAACTCACAACGTCATATAAACAAATGTAATAAACAAAACCTGGATCAGGAGCAATGGAAGTATAGCACAGTCCATTCAGTCGGCTTTCACTTGATTTTCTCAAAATATGTAATAATACAAATTTGGGCAAATCAAGCCTTCAACCAAAAATGTCTGTCAGAAGAAACGGTGATGGTAATGGCACCGATAACATCGATGTCGTGGGAGTCAGTAGGTCTGACAATCGCTCTCCTTATTCTTCTAACAGGCCGCCAAGAGTTAGAAACACCGTTCCCATATTCCATGACAATTACATCAATGCACACTGTTAAATAAATCAAAAATTAAATTACATTTTGGTGTCCTCAATCCCAAGATCCTGCCTTGACTCACTAAACTCTAATTTATTTTCATTTCATGTTCCTCTTTAAGAAATCAGTCTAGTCCTATAACAGAACAATTGATGTCATCCTTAAAAACCCTGATATATTAAATATTAAAATCAATATGTCTGCTGGCAGACTGTAGAACATCCAAGAGAAGCGCAGTGTAGCAATATAATCCCAATTTCCCCAGTAACCGGACGACACACAGTTCTGTGAGTCAACTTATTTTTAATCAGCCACAGCTGGCTTTTATGCAACTCCCCATGCAAGGGGTTTCTTAAATTATATCCCAGGAGTTTTCCTCTGGTGGACCTGAGTGGAGACATGCAACAAATAAACATTTCCCAAACACCTCCTCTGTACCTGGGAGAAGAGTAAAAAAAACTCTTTAATTACACTATCTCCCAGGTACAGAAAATATACAATATTTATAAATGGTATAAAATTCACCCCCACCCCCCAAAAGTTACTATGTAGAATGGCTGGAATCTGAGCACCCACTTTGTTAAAATATCCCTCAGATCCGTTAGGTGGTTTCGGAACACAATACGAGTAAAGTTCAGATCGGTCGGCCACGAGGTGAAGTCCCAAAACAGTTCCAGAGATTACTAGGCTTCGACCAGTCTTTTTTTGGGAGTATAAAACATAGAAAATAACTAATGAAACCATTCGTATAACAGGGGGTCGTGTGCCCCTTGTTCGGTTGTTTGTTTCATACGAATGCTGCTCTTTCCAGGTGAACTGAACACACGAAGGGGTGGTAGTTCAGTGGTGTTCGCGCTGTTGAGTGTCCGATTATACCGTAGTTCCATGCACTTGATGGCCAAACACTGCATTCTGTGTTTGTGGACAAAGAGGCCACCGCCACGTGTTGAGTCATACGAACAATGGCCACCCAGCCGACCACCTAGAACCTTGCAGTTTCTAAGTGTGAATAGAGTCAATTGGAGGCACATGACTCCCCTGGGTGGTCCAACTGTTCTGTCGATGGTTCAGTATATGAACAATATAGCTCTAGTCTGTTTTGGGAACCCCAATTGTCGAACCAGATAAGCCACAACTATGAACAGAACAGTCTCTAATACAAATAGGTGGCTGGTTCTGCCACACTATTGATCCCTTTATAATATTCTTCTATCGGCATGGGCGTCATTAGGGGAGTGAGGCTGGGGGGGCAGCCTATAGATTAGGGGAGTGAGGCATGGAGGGGCAGCCTATAGATTAGGGGAGTAAGGCATGGGGGGCAGCCTATAGATTAGGGAAGTGAGGCTAGGGGGGCAGCCTTAGATGGGGAGTGAGGCTGGGGGCAGCCTATAGATTAGGGAGTGAGGCAGTCTATAGATTAGGGAGTGAGGCTGGGGGCAGCCTATGGGTGGTGGAGTGGGCATGGGCATCCTATAGATTAGGGGAGTGAGGCATGGGGAGGGCAGCCTATAGATTAGGGGAGTGAGGCATGGGGGGCAGCCTATAGATTAGGGGAGTGAGGCATGGGGGGGGCAGCCTATAGATTAGGGAAGTGAGCATAGGTGTGCGCAGCCTATTGCATTAGTGTGTGCTCCCTAAAGCACAAACACACGCCACGTGTATATGTATGTATGTATGTATATAAATATATATACATACACTGCTGTGTGTGTGTGCTGTGTGTGTAAGGGTGCGGTGTGTGTGTTTGTGTGTGTGTGTGTAAGGGTGCTGTTAGTGTGATGTGTGTGAGGGTGCTGGTAGTGTGCTACGTGGGTGAGGGTGTTTGTGTGTGTGTTTGTGAGGGTGCTGTTAGTGTGCTGTGTGTGAGTGCTGTTAGTGTTCTGTGTGTGAGGGTGCTGTTTGTGTGCTGTGTGTGAGGGAACTGGTAGTGTGCTGTGTGTGTGTGTGTGAGGGTGTTTGTGTGTGCGTGTTTGTTCGGGTCCTGTTAGTGTGCTGTGTGTGGGTGTTGTGTGTTTGTCAGGGTGCTGTTTGTGTGCTGTGTGTGTGTGGGTGCTGTGTGTGGGTGCTGTTTGTGGGCTGTGTGTGCTGTATGTGTGTAGGTGCTGTGTGTGTGTGTGCTGTTTGTGTGTGTGTGCTGTATGTTTGGGTGGAGGTGGGGGCAGATTAGTTAATATCCCCGTGCTGCTGCCTTCCCTGGTGGTTCAGTGGAGAGTGAACTCTAGCCCGGGTTCTCTGCTGCCTCCCTCCATGCTGTTGTGGACCGGTGAGGTAGATCTTTGATCTCCCCACCGGCCCATGGAGGCTTAGACCAGAGCCGCCGCTCGGATAGCGCCGGCTCTGCATGAGCCGACCAGGGAGATCCAGAGATCTCCCCTGCCGGTCTCAATCCATTGGCGTGCCGCGGGGATTAGGGTGTGCCCAGGCACACCCGACACACCCCGTGCGCACGCCTATGGAAGTGAGGGATGGGGGAGACAGCCTATATGAAGAGTCAGCAAGGAGCAGGAAGGTAAAGTAAGACAAGGAGCATAAAGGAGAAGGAACAGAAATGAGCAGGAAGGGACATCAAGGAGCAGCAAGGAGCTGGAAGGGACAGCAAGGAGCACAAAAGGTAAAGTAGGAGAAGGAGCACAAAGGAACAGAAATGAACAGGAAGGGTCAGCAAGGAGCTGGAAGGTAAAGCAGCACAAAGGTAAAGTAGAAGGAGCAGAAAGGGTCAGAAATGAGCTGGAAGGGGCAGAAGGAGCACAAACGTAAAGTAGGAGAATGAGCAGGAAGGGCCTGCAAGGAGCAGGAAGGGGCAGCAAGGAGCAGGAAGGGGCAGCAAGGAGCACAAAGGGACAGAAGGAGCACAAAGGTAAAGGAGCAGAAATAATCAGAAGGAGCACAAAGGTAAAGTAAGAGAAGGAGCAGAAAGGGAAAGCAAGGAGCACAAAGGGATCAGAATGAGAAAGGAGCAGAAGGGCGCAAAATAAGCAGAAAGTAGCAGAAAGGTAAAGGAGCAGAAGGTGCCAAGGTGTCAGGATTACTGTTTGATCCAGCACGTAGAACTGTACAGCACGGATGACAAATAAGTAACGTATTACCGGTCCTTAGAATGGCCGGATTTAACGTACAAAGAATAGTCAAAAATACTAGCCGAGGTCAGGGAACACAGAAAGGGACACAGTGATGAGGAAAGCCAGGAGTCAGGATACCAGAATATAGAGAAGTCAATAAACAAAGCCAAAGTCAAAAACCAGGTAGAAAACTATAAACAGGAACGCGCTCTCAGACAACCACAAGGGAAACCACGACAGGGCACTGAGCAGGCTGAGAACTGGGCCTAAATACCCCTCCTTTAGTTCTGATAGGTTGTAACCGGCCTTTGACCCCAAAGTCAGTTACCAGGTTTCATTTGCATAATTGCTGCTCAGCATTAACCCTTCTGTGGATTAGGTTGCTGCTCGGCACAACTTTTCCTGTGTGGACAGTAAATGTCATTAATCACTTTTCTCTAAGCGGATGAATACATGACACCAGGTTTCATTTGCACAATTACTGCTCAGCATTAACCCTTCTGTGGATTAGGTTGCTGCTCGGCACAACTTTTCCTGTGTGGACAGTAAATGTCATTAACCACATTTCTATAAGCGGATGAATATGTGACACAAGGATAGAAAACAGTGTCAGAAGAAAAAGAAGACTGTCAAATGAAGGAGAGGAAAGGGAGATTGGAGCAGGAAGGACAAATGAAGTGAACTCTCCACTTTATTCTGTACACCACATCACAAGGCTTTGGTACCTGGGCCTGGCAGGGAAACTCTGGACCTTCTCATCTCCAAAGGTAAAAAAAAATTGCTTAAAGGAACACTATAGTGTCAGGAATACAAACATATATTCCCAACACCATAGTTGTGAAAACGCTATTCACCCTGGCTTTATGTGATAATGACTATGCCCCTTCCCTTTCATGACACTGTCAAAAAGGTACCAAGCATGGATGACATTACAATTATGCCCCCTCCCCCCACACCGGAAAAATTCCTGCGGACACCCATGCCTCTCGGTACCTTAATATTAAACTTCTTATACACCTGCCTTATTGATATCTTTATATATTAATATTCTTATACACCTGTCCTATCTATACCTTTATATTTATTTTAATACACATGTTCTATCTATAACTTTATATTAATCCCCTAATACACCTGTCTTATCGATGCCTTTATTTTAATCTTCTTATACACCTGTCTTATCAATATCTTTATATTAATCTTATACACCTATCCTATTTGTACCTTTATAATACTCTTCTTCTACACTTGTCCTATCTGTATCTTTATATTTATTCCAATACACCTATCCTATTTGTACCTTTATAATAATCTTCTTCTACACCTGTCCTATCTGTATCTTTATATTTATTCCAATACACCTGTCCTATTGATACCTTTATAATAATCTTCTTCTTCACATGTCCCATCTGTACCTTTATATTAATCTTTTTACACACCTGCCATGTGATCTACTTATGGCGAAAGACAATGATGATTACTCCATCCTAATCCTCCTGGGTCTCTCAACTGCATTTGACACCATTGACCACAGGATTTTAGTAGAGCGCTTGCAGCACATCTGTGGTCTAGGAAGCACAGTCCTTAACTGGTTTAAATCTTTCCTCACTGGTAGATCACAGAGAGTAACATCAGGATCAAGCTCATCAGGCCCAACAGAATTGGTCTGCGGAGTTCCACAAGGATCCATCTTGCCTCCTGCGCTATTCACAATTTACTTACTACCACTGGGGGACATCATCAGGCTACATAGACTAAGGTATCATGGTTACGCTGATGAAACACAACTCTAATTCTTCTTTGCTCCAGATACCACAGACCCAACATGCCGCATCAGCAGTCGCTTAGCGGCAGTGGCGTACTAAGGGGGGGGCGCCATGACCAGCCCCGCCGCCCCCCCCCCCATGCTGCAGCTGCCCGAGCGCTCTGTATTGAGCCTCAGGCGGCTGCAGCTTTGCCCGGGCGGTGCGTCCATGAGGGCGGACCGCACCGCCCGGGCGCAGCCTGAGAAAGGGGGCTGACACTCCTGTCAGCTCCCTCACTGCAGCATGGTCCGATGGGTACAGGGAGCAGCTGTCTCCTGTACCCGGCCGGACTAACAGGAAGTGCACACTGAGTGTGCACTTCCTGTTAGTCCGGCCGGGTACAGGAAACAAAAGCTCCCTGTACCTGCGGACTATACTGGGCTCGGCCACGCCACAGGGAGGTAGGGGAAGGGGAGAAAGAAGGGGAAGAGGGGGGGTGAGAAAGAAGGGGGGGTGAGAAAGAGAAAAAAGGGGTGAGAAAGAGAAAGGGGTGAGAAAGAGAAATAAGGGGTGAGAAAGAGAAATAAGTGGGGTGAGAAAGAAATAAGGGGTGAGAAAGAGAAATAAGAGAAAGAGAAATAAGTAAAGTGAGAAAGAAATAAGGGGGTGAGAAAGAAATAAGGGGTGAGAAAGAGAAATATAAGTGAGAAAGAGAAATAAGGGGTGAGAGAGAAATAAGGGGTGAGAGAGAGAGAAAAGGGGTGGGTGGGAGAGGAGGAAAGGAGGGGGAGTGAGAGAAAAAGGAACCGGGGTGAGAGAAATTAGAGGATAAAGTGAGAAAGAGAAATTGGGAGGAGGAGAAGGAAATTGGAGTGGGAGGAGAGATTGACATTCATCACATACACACAATGCACCCCTTGCACACAGAAAACACACAGACACACATACACAAGCAATGCAACCGTTACACACAATGCATCCCTTACACACACAGAAACACACAATGCATTCATTACACACACTTAATGCACCCCTTACACACATTCAATGCATCCCATACATACACAGAAACACACCTTGCAGTCCTTACACATACAAACACAATTTCACACAATGCATTCCTTACACACATATCAGGACATCCCCTACACACTCCACCCCCTGTGAACAAACTCATTGGTGGAACATGAAGACCCTGGGACCCTGGGACCCAGACCTTGAGCTGTGTAAAGGACCCCCAAAAAATGCAGCTGCTTCCCTTTCTCCCAGAACATTGATTTTTGTGACCACAGTTACAAACCGCCTCCAGAGAGCCTGTTCTGCACCAGACCAGTGGAGCCAGACTGCAGCTAGAGCCCATCATCATCCTCATCTGGTTGTAAGTAGGCAATCTAGTATATTATTCGTGGCACTAAGCTCTAATTTACCTCACATTAAAGAAACACTATAGTCCCCAGAACCACTTCAGCTTAATGTAGTGGTTCTGGTGTCTATAGCCGTCCCTGCAGGCCTTTTAATGTAAACACGGCGGCACTGCAGCACTGGCGCTAGTTAACATGGCAAATCATATGGGTGGGGCATTGTGATGTCACATGGGGGGGCGGCAAACTTTACTTTTGCCTAGGGCGGCAAAAATCCTTGCACCGGCCCTGGCTGGAGGGGGCTGTGTGAGCTGTGGCCGCACAGTGTCCCATGGTAGTTAGGGTGCCGTGCGGCCAGTACAGCTCACTCAAGCAAACAGCTGATAAACTGGCCGCACGGAGGAAATGTGTATGTGTGACTGTCTGCCTGTAACTGAGTGTGTGACTGTCTGTCTGTAACTGAGTGTGTGACTGTGTCTGTAACTGAGTGTGTGACTGTGTCTGTAACTGAGTGTGTGACTGTCTGCCTGTAAATGTGTGTGTGGGGCTGCAGGGATTTTGTAGAAGGGGGTGGGGGTTTTGTATTGGGACAGGAGTCTTTATAAGGGGGGATAAGCAGGGGATTTGTGGAAGGGGGTTGCGGGGGTTTTGTAGATGGGGCAGTACAGGATTTGTAGAAGGGGCAGGACAGAGGTTTTGTAGATGGGGCAGGGCAGGACAAGGGTTTTGTAGGAGGGGCTGACAGCGGTTTTGCAAAGTTTACAAATTGTAAAAATAAAAGAAATAAAACCTTTAACATTTTTTACAGGTTTTTTGTGCCAAGCACAGGATCCGCCCCGGGTGCCAAATGCTCTAGGTACGCCCCTGCTTAGCGGATCTCATAGAATGGATGAATGCCAGTTGGCTAAAAGCCCAGCTGATCTCAGCCAATCCATAGGGAAGCACGGGGATGCTTGTGCGCATGTACATCAAATCGCTGTTCTTACCAGCAATTCTTCATAACAATACTTTGAGTCAATGCATCTCTATGGGGAGCGTTCGGTGCCCCTATGCAGAGTGTGGACATGTTAACCGTCAGTCCTGCAGTCTTTTTAGAACCTCGTCCAGGAAGTCCCTCTAGTGTTTGTCATGTGACTGATTGATTGTCCTAGTGACAGCCACTAGAGGTGGACTTTCTCAGAAAAGGCCGTTTATACACTACTACAGGGACAAAACCATTTCATTAAGCTGTAATGATTGTGGTGATTATAGTGTCACTTTAAATTAATTAATGTTTACATGTGTAGATCAGGGGCCAATCAATATAGGTCTAAAATTGATGTATAATTGATGCTACACCATGGGTTCACTCAATATTATGGTGGCATTTGTGACTGGTAGTTACCTGCTCATTACCCCAGCTCTCTAGGCTAATGGATGAATGAACTACTCTCATTCTACAGCCCTAAATAAATTATACTATTATCGGACATATTGTATATATTGTGTGTGTCCATGATTTCATAGACTAGAAGTGTTGCTGTGAAATTCAGTCAGCATTATTTCATTTTCACATTATATAAAAATGAACTTGATGCAATCATTGATTTTCATATTACATTCTAGGCTTGTTTAAATGAAAGTTTGACTAGAAAAAAATAAATCAAAAATATAATAAAGTCTTGTATAAAAATTAAATAATTAATTAATGGTGCAAATGATTAATTTTCCATTTATTGCTTGTGTTAAAGGTTAGATTTTCCACTTGGTGTATTGTAATCGTGTAACAGAAACAAGATTTCTGCGGAATACACATAAATCAGTGTGATTGGCAGAAAACGTCAATATGTCTCCTTTGGATAACTGTGTTTAGGTTCTGAGTATATACCATTTTGCGCTTTTAAAAAAAATTTAAACAAAATCTGTGTTTATATGTAACGACTGTCCGTCACAGTTTAACATTTTGTAGTATGCCTTTTCCTAGAAATGGCTGGTAAGAGTACTGCAATAATTTCAAGACCACCCACAGAATGTATACATGGGAACATAAACTTTAGAAGGGGGATCAGGGATAACGAATGGTCTCCCCCAGATATTGCTGCGCTCTCTGAAGATCCCCTTGACATATACACAGACATAAAACATTCCCTTAAAGACCATGATTTATCTCCAGTGCTCTGAATATTAGTGGGATTGAAAAGAGAGCTGGATGGGGGGGAGGACATAACTCCCATAAACACAACCTTTTAAAGGTTTACAACACCCATAATCCCAAATACTATGCTTTTAGACCTTTACGGAAACATCGCAGTAATGTACACTCCCAAAATATCAATGATTCCACTTATTTTATATATTTTTTTAATAAATTCTCTTCATTTAGAGCAAGTTGTGCAAAGGTGGCAGTCAATGCAAATTATACAGTTTAACACAATTTAATCATGGTCAGATCCAGAGCGTGTGTGCGCATGCGCACACACACACACACCCCCCCTCCATCATTGAGAAGCAGATGTCGTTTATATAAGTATCCACTGAGTATCTGGCGCATGTAGAATCAAGAATGGTACATGACCATCAAAGGTCTGGAGGGAGGACAATTCATGTACTGAGAGGCAATTTAAATGTATCTCTAATGTTTTGTGGTAACTATCTAAAGGAGATCACTGAGAACAATAATTTGATATGTTTTCCCTTGAGATATCTTCGTCACTGTGCCACCGGCTCAGTGTACAGGAGGCAGGCATCTTGGACTGATGGACCCTGCCTTCAGATTCTATTCAATGTAGGGGACAAGCGCAGAGGCGGGCTCAGGACAAGAAAGGGAATAATTAGCAGCAGTTGCAATAACCGGCAGGGGGGGCAGGTTTTTTTGCACAGGTAAAAACAGTCTCTAATAATAACTAGCTATTCACAAAAGGTATTAAACGGTTTTAAACAAAATTAGAGTAAATGTAGGCCATTTCTGCAAGCAAATATAATGCGCAAACAAGCCCAAATTGTTCCTTCCACATTACATATGGGAGTAAAAATGTTTACTGCATTATGAGTCCAGATTCTCACCAATATCTCTGTTGCTTGAAAGCCAGGATTTGAGTCTGGCTATTTAAATATCTAAAAACTTGAGAACATATATTTAGATATTGATTCATGTGGATTTTCCCTTTGTTTTGTACTATTACATTAGCTATATATTGCACTATATACGACCTCTGCTTTCTTTTAATTCATTGTACTGCGCTGGGGAATATGCTGGCGTCTTAATAATTAAAATGATTGTCACAAAATGTACCTCTTTAGAAAACAAGCCATATATCTAGAGTCCCATATTTGGGAGTTGAAATGATCCACGATACCTGCTTTACCTTTGCTGTTGCCCAATACACAAGAACTGTGATAAACTGGTGCAGATCTCCAGTGCGCCCCAAACCCCAGTGACTCACTCACACTGTGCATTATTATAAAGTGTTATTATATTTGTGCATTTACAGTGGCCTTTTAACTCCACAAGTATAAATATTCTGGGCTTTAAGGTCTTCGCTGAATTTCGTGTGAAAATTGCTAAAAATTGGCATATTTAGCTTTGTAGCTGTGAGGTTACAGATTGCTTTTAGAGAAAATCCTATCAAACACCGGACTAAGAACGGCAGAATGTAACTATTCATAAAAGAGACTTTCTGCAAGCCCAGAACACATCTTAGTGTTCCGTCTTCCTAATCCCGTCCCGGTATAAATGTGCTTGCTTTCCAAGGTGTGTCATTACATGCTGTATTTGGACAGACTGTAGCATTTCCTAGATAATTACTGAAATTCCCTCAATGCACAGCTGGAGAAAACGTCCATTTATCACCAAAACACCATAATAACTTCCTATGCTTTCACTCTTAACTTTGGTCTTAGACAGGAAAACCACACGTCTCTGAGTCACTATTTGTCATTTGAGTTTTGTGCCAATGCGCCATTCATAAAATGCCAGCGGAGGGGTTGGGCATTTTATTTGTATCTCTTTTGTTTTACGACATGACACATAAATGCCCTTTTAAGTCTGGAGTCATAAATCAGTATTTAGGTTGGTTGTGGGCCAGGAAATAACCCGTGTACATGGGCACTTTGCTTAAAAAGGAAATCGTTTTTTTATTTTGTCATTTGCAATATTTTCGTGCACAAAATTCAATTGTGAGTTTTTAGCAGCAACGCTGTATATTTATACTATTAACACAGCTTCTGTACAATATACTGAACCCCCTCTCAAACTGTCAGATTGGTAAATATATATGTATTTTTATTAAAAAGTGAACTGTAAACACAAATCTTTTTATAAAGTACTCGTGCAGATGTAGTTTATCTTGTAAAGTGTGATCAAATTATGTTATTTTATTATCATTAAAAGAGTGTGTGCCATGCATCTTATTTAAGACGGTGGTGGCTAAAAAAAAGCTAATTTTATAAATAAAATAATTATTTGATACTTAAATAATTTTCTTTGCAGAAAAAAAAGTCAAATATCAAAACTAATTTAAATGAATCTCATTTACAAAAATACTCCAGTGTAAGTAAAGTACAATAGGAGTCTAGATATTGAATTAATATTTCAGGAACATTTTGTGAGTGATTTGTATGGGATGTAACATAGTTACATCGATTCGCTACATAACTGAAGAGAGACATGCGTCCATCTGGTTCAGCATCACATGTTTTTGTGGTTGATCCAAAAGAAGGCAAAAAGCACAATCTGAAATGCTCCCAATTTTGCAACAAACTCTTAAAAGAAATTCTTTCTTGAAGTCAAAATGGCAATAAGATATCTCCTTGGATTAAGCGGTTATTACCCCACCAGTTAGAAATCATATCCCTGTATGTTATATTTTTGCAAGTATTTATCCACTTGCTATTTAAACATCTGTATGGAGTCTGATAAAACCACATCATTAGGCAGAGAATTCCACGTCCTTAGTGTTCTAACTGTAAAAAAACAAACAAAAAACACTTTCCTTTGCTTTATACTAAATCTTCTTTATTCCAGCGAAAAATGTGTGACCTCGTGTCCTACCCATAGTCCTGTTTATGAATAGATTTCCAGACAATGGTTTGTACTGGCCCTGAATATATTTGTATAATGTTATCATATCCCCTCTGATGTATTTTCACAATTTGTATTTCTGTCTATTTTTCAATCACTGAGACTGTATTAAGGGGTCTCGCTTACTGAGAGATTGTGTAGATTCCATACCATTTCATTTTGTTTCTGTTCACGGATGATTCTGCATTGGGCCCAGTGAGAGTAATCCTGTAGGGGTGCAGGCCATGCAACCCTTGTTTGATAGTATGCAGGAGTGATGCTCTGCCAATGCTGAACAAGTGCTCATCTTACAAGCTTCACTGATCAAACGTACCACCCGTGTTTAGGATTCAAATTGATTTTTATATCTCCTGCCAACAAAGGACTTCACGTGGACGGTTTAAGTATTGTTGTTAAGGTTTTGGAGTATAAATGCCAGTCGGCACAGAGAATTTACAATTTAATTATCTCTGTTTGCTTTGCTGTTAATATATTTTAAATTTTTATGTTAGGGTTTAGTACTTTTTGCAGGTTTTTGAGTTAAAGGTACAGTCGGACGTTAAGGGTTAGGGCTGCTAGTGAATTGACATTTTGGAAATTACCTTCACCCCATAAGAAGCCATGGAAATGGGGGCGTGGTCTGACTGTCGATGAGACCAGACGTGTTTCACTAGAGCTCCGTTCCACCGGCGCCATAAGCTACAAAAGTGACCTTTTATTGAACAATTTCCCCCCCATCTAATACCCTATTATGGAAAGGAGACTCCCCAAGAAACAGGCTAAGAGGACCACGGAGTCCGGAGGCTCAGTTCTAGACCTCCTTACAGCACATCGGCACAGCCGAGCCGACAGCCAAGATGGCGACGGGGGCTCCCCGCACACATCGCCTGGCGCAGACAGAGAGGCCCTCTCCGCGGAACAGAACACTGTTCTGGCTAAATTGGCAGAAGTAAGATCATTCCTCGCAGGGGAAATAGCCAAATCAATGGCCGTACTGCAGACAGATATATGCGCCCTGGGAGAGCGCACTGCTAAGCTAGAGGACCGCATGGAAGCGACAACTCAGGCCCACAATGAGGTAGCCGACAGAGTGAATCGCATGACAGCACATGTGGTCGATATGGACCTGGCCCTGGAAGACATAGCCAATCGTTCTAGGAGAAATAACCCCCCCCTGAGAGGCTTACCAGAAGGGACAGACGAAGACCTACAAGGGCTTTTACTATCAATCTTTAGGCCTCTTCTCCCGCACATTCTGGAGGAACAGTGGCACATGGAGAGAGCACATAGGGCCATGAAAACACAAAGACCCGAAGCTAACAAACCGAGAGAGACGTTATAATAAACTTCCTCTATTACAAAACAAAAGAGGCCTTGATGAAGAGGGTTAGAGATGGGCCTATCCGGCATGACGGAGCCCTGATTTCACTCTATCAAGACTTGGCCCCTTCGACATTACAAAGGAGGAGGGACTGGCGGCCCATAACTGGGGCTCTGCAAGGGGCAGGCCTGAAATATGCCTGGGGTTGACACCAGGAGGAGACCCGAAGCGCCTATTCCAGGGCCTGGGACTACAGCCTCCCCCAGACCTGCCTAACTTGGCGATGTGTCCCGAGGAGCTTCCACACCTTCAAGCAGAGTGGTGTGGAGTGGGACCCAGAAGCCAACGCTGACAACTAGCGGTATCGTATACCACTCCTATACCAACCTAATTTGCCCTTATTGTGGGTGGTTGAGACTCTTGTTTTGTTGGGCGGGGGGCTCGGGCAGAGGGATTCAGAAGCGCATGTTGCGCACGGGCTTTGCCACTGTGCTTGCCGTCCGCCTCATTGCGGCCAGCACGAGGGACTCTCTCTCTCTGTGACATTGAGAGTGTGAGGTGTGCCGTTTGGGTGGGGGAGAGGTGACGGTGGGACAGATTCTGGTTTTCTCAAGTTTTTTGTGTTCTCCCCATCTTTGCCCCCCTCCCCCCCCCCCCCCATCCTCAGGTGCTTATGGTCTATCCGCCCCCCTGTTGGGCCCCCCGAAGGCACTTGTTTTCACCAGCCGTTTTCCTTATGGAGCCAAGGGCTAAGCAGGGGATGGTCCCGGATGCCTCCCGGCACCACTGAAACTCCTCCTGGAGTTGGGACACTGGCACTTCATATTTCTTTGGGCGAGGACCGGGGAGAGGGATTACCTAAGGGGCACTGAAAACCCAGTACAATCTCTGCTTATTGTATGTGTTGATGTCCCACTGATGTAACTGTGCGGGACGATTTATGCTACCTGGGGGGCGCAGGGGACATCACCCGACTTTCCTCCCCTGATGTATTTTTCCCTTTCCCTCCCCCCCCCCTTTCTTATTACCTAGCGCCCAGGTATTGTACAAAAGATAAATGTTATATGGGTGTACTCTTTAACCCCCCCGGGGCAGGATAGACCAAAAAAAAATAATTATAACGTTTAAACACTAAGATAAAAAGGTATAGGAAAATAGAAAAGTAGGGCATAACAATTGTTAGTTACTAGTTATCAGAAAATAACAAAAGATTGTATTCAGAACCTGGTAATACTCAATTTAAGTTTACCACCTGAACGGAGCTGGCATATTTAATAACAAAATCTCTATGCATTGCCAGAGTAATAGTACATGTAGACAATCACCTTCCTCAGACTCACTAGATATTCACCCCAACTCGTTACTTTTAAAGGTGGAAATAAACCCCTGGCAATCGTAGACCCATATAGCTTCCTCAAATATGCAGTTTGGGACACAAACGCTGGGGGCTTACCACCAATGGTATACCATAGTGAACGTTGCTTCCTGTGCGGCTACTTGTCTCCACTGGCCGGACCTGTGACCGTCCCGTAGGAGGTCGGCTGGGGGTGGCAACTATCCAGCCGGGCAGTCAATAATCAGGAAAGTTAGAGGGCTGGATCTACTTGACTAAGCAGATGAGGACAGGTGCTATGAGGGCACTTGCACATATTACGTTTTTGTTTGTTTCCTATTCTGTTCTTATTCTTTGTGGTGATAGATGCGGATAAATATGTTAGGACAAAAATAGCCACAGATCTGAACGCATAATCCTCCACCTTAAGATCCACAACCAAAGGTAGAAGGGCACGAACAACGCGTGGACAGAGGAGATAGACCTTCTCAACAGGGGGAGCTTGGATGGTGTGGGGGTGGGGGAATGTGGGAAAGTGAGGGAAAACCGAGAAAAAAGTAAAAAACATGTAAATTCACTACGCTAGCACTCCATATTAAACGTAACGTGACCAATAGCCCACAATGCTAATGTTATTAGAGGATTGATTTGTATTGTACTTTATTCCAGTTGTCTTAACGTGTGGGGGCATGTGTGGAGGGAGGGGACCATGGCAATGGGGGGTAAAGGGAGCAGTTATTCTTACTTTATTAAAGGGCCCACGGTGGGAGGAGACTGGCACTGGGATCCCCGGGCAGAACCAGAACTACTGTAGGGAAGGGAATGGGCACCAATAGGCTATATAATACAATTGCATTACCGGTTAATATAGAGGTCCAAGTATCTAACAATTGGCACCTAAATGGAGGAGCTCAGGATTCCATTGTTCCTCCCAACGTTGATCGTGGCAGGGAAGTGGGATGACGTTCCCCACAATATTCTGGCAATTGGTAAGACCAGAATTTCAGTGCATCGGACTGTGTCCAGATGCAGCACTTATTCTTTACTTTACCTTCTCTTTACCCTTCCTTTTTTTCTCTTTACTCATATCCGGAGGGACGGCGAGGGCGGGGGACTAGCAGCAGGTTTGTCCCGGCGTCCTGACAGGGAGCGAGACAGGACAAAGGTCATAGGAGATTTATGTAGAGCCTCAATCATGTCACCTGATGGAGATTAAGATCATCTCTCTAAATGTTAAGGGCCTTAACGCTCCAAAGAAGCGTAGACTCCTGTTCAAAGAACTGAAAAGAATGAAATCGGACATTGCGTTTGTCCAAGAGACCCATTTGCCAACACAGGCCAAGTTCAGGTTGAGAGACCACGCATATGCTGGCTCATACGAACCAGGTCCCATCGTAAACGAAATGGGGTGGCGATTCTTATTAGAAGTAGCTGCCCCTTCCGTAAAACACATTATGAAGCAGACCCGGAAGGTCGTTTTGTTATTGTTTCAGGCGTCCTACATTCGCATACCATCCATTTGATCAACATCTATGCACCGAATCAGCCGGACCCAAGGTTTTGGGGAAGGCTTCGGGAGAAAATCCTGGGGTTGCCCCATGGAATGTTATTTTTAGAGGGCGATTTCAACGCAGCCCTGTGCCCGGCCGTGGACAGGAGCTCGCGGAAAGGTACACCTAGGTCGCAGGGTAGGGGCGGCCACTTAAAGACTTCATAGCCGAAACAGGACAAATAGACATATGGCGAGCTCATCAGCCAGGGGATAAATACTACTCTTTTTACTCGGCTCCCCATGGAACATACTCGAGGACAGACCTCTTCTTGGCTAATACAGCGGGCATGTCCCGAACAGTCGGTTCACAGGTGGGCAATATATCTTGGTCAGATCATGCAGATATATCCATCACGTTGGGCAACCTATGCGTTGCCTCACCATGGACGTGGAAATTGAACACGTCCTTGTTTCGAGATCCAGAGATATTGGAGCAAACCAGGAACGGAATCACAGATTACTTCGAGTTGAACACCACCCCCGAGGTGAACGCAAGCACGATTTGGGCGGCCCACAAAGTGGTCATTAGAGGGACCCTGATCAAACTGGCCACCAGAAAGAAGAAAATGAAACACCAGAAGCTGGAGATTTTGCTGGGACACTTGAGATCCCTGGAACAAAAACACCAAACGGTGCCAACGGAGGGCACCCTCAGGCAATTGAAAGCAGTAAGACGGGACATCTGCACTTTACTACTGGACGATACGGCTAGATCCATGACCTGGTCAAAAAGGACATTTTTTGAAAAGGCGAACAAGATGGACACCCTCTTAGCCAGGACGCTTCGGCCGAGGCAAGAGAGGTCCCACATAACGGCAATCAAACATCCGGATGGCACGAAGAGAACAAGACCAGTTGAGATAGCGGAGATCTTCAAGGATTTTTATAAAAGATTGTATAATCACACACCGGACGGAAGCCCCCACGGGGAGCATGAGGAAGAGTATATCTTGCAATACCTGGACAAGCTGGGGATGACTAGATTGAGTGGAGAGGCAGCATTCACCCTGGCGGCAGATATTTCGGAAGACGAAGTGGACAAAGCTATTTCGAGTCTGAAAGGCAATAAAGCACCGGGGCCAGACGGTTTCGACGGCTCATATTACAAAATCTTCAGAGAAGAGCTAACACCACATCTGGTCTGACTTTTTGATAATTTACGGCAGGGTGGACAACTAGACCCAGACATGTCACTGGCGACCATAGAGCTCTTGCCCAAGCCCAGAAAGGACCCATTGTACCCAGAAAACTACAGGCCCATATCGTTGATCAACCATGATCTAAAGATCTCAGCGAAAATACAAGCAGACAGGCTGAACCCGTTGTTGAACTCTCTCATCCATGCAGACCAGGTTGGGTTTATCCAAAGCAGACAATTGTTTGAAAACACTAGAAGGAATATAGATTTGATTTGGAAGCAAGTGGCCTCAGGGACCCCCACATTAGTGGTATCCATAGATGCAGAAAAAGCCTTCGATAGAGTCCGGTGGCAATTTTTGTTTCCAGTTTTGAAGAGTCTGGGCTTCCCAGAAGAATTCTTAACGATAACGAGAGCGATGTATCACAACGTATGGGCACAAGTGCAGATATCGGGAGCCCCATTGCACCCTTTCAAGCTATACAATGGAACAAGACAGGGATGCCCTCTCTCCCCCCTTCTTTTTGTCTTAGCACTGGAGCCCTTGCTTCAAGCGGTACGTCGACATCCAAACATTGCAGGTGTTAGGGTGGGGGACAAAGAATTTAAAGTTTACGCGGACAATGTTCTCTTGACCATCACGACCCCACTAGAATCAATGGTAGCAATACAGGAAGTTATATCAGAATACGGTATGGTATCAGGATATAAAGCGAACATTCAAAAGTCCAGTGCCCTCCCATTATGCCTGACGCAAGCTGATACGGCTAGGTTACGACAGCGGACCCCGAACATTTATACTTGGCTAACTACGCCCCTATGTTAAGAGAGCTGATGGGAGACCTAGACAAATGGATAGAAAAACCCATATCCTGGATCGGCAGGATAAACTCTGTAAAGATGAATATCCTTCCACGCATATTATTCCTTTTTCAGGTGCTCCCCATCTGAGTCACAAAAACGCAACTGCTCCCTCTACAAAGATCAATAGGAGATTTCATTTGGCAAAACAAGAGACATAGAATCTCCAAACAGGTATTATACAGACGTAAAGACAGAGGGGGCCTGGGCCTTCCGAACCTCTACTTCTACTACCTACCGGCACAACTGACGCAGATAGCCATGTGGCATTCCACACCGGATGAGAGAAGGTGGGTGGAAATAGAGTCCATGATGGTGGGTGTCGATGTCCCCCAGTTTACGATATGGGTCCCCAAGGAACACAGACCGGCGATACAGATAACATGCCCAGCGATACTCAACTCGATCCGAATATGGGACACTTATAACACCAAATATGGACTGGCATCATCCCCTTCCCCTCTGACCCCAATTCTTAGAAACAGAGAATTCCCACCTGGTATGACCCCTAGGGATTTCCGCAACATCGAAAGAACTGGGCTACAACGGTTACATCAGCTATATCACAATGGAGAGGTCGTCCAATTTGCAGACCTCCAATCAGGTAATCACCTAACCCCTGCAGGTTTCTTTAGGTACGTTCAAATACGTGATTTTGCCAAAAAACCACATATTAAAACAGCAGCCTCGGGGAAACCCACCTTTTACGAGAGGATATGTTCTGAAGGGGTAACCCCCAAGGGGTTGATCACACTATTATACGCTCACCTTAGCGAAGAAAATGGAGATTAACATACACTGACCAATGGGAGACCGACCTCGGGGAGACTGTGGAGGGGGTCGAGTGGCAGGAGATTTGGGAAGCAAATGCCAAAGTCCCAATATGTGTCACCTTTCAGGAGCAGACATGGAAAACTATGTTCAGATGGTATACTACCCCAGTCAAACTACATAGAATGCACAAACGGGAGACTGAAGATTGCTGGAGAGGATGTGGAGCCCGAGGGACATACATACACATGTGGTGGGAATGTGGTGGGAATGCTACATGGATTCTGGAGGTCGGTAGAGGATCTGTTGAGACAGACGCTTGATAGACCCCTGAGAATGGACCCGTGGATATACTTGTTGAATAGATCTATGGACGGAACAGAAATTAGTACACAAGATTACTCTGTGTGCGCGCCGAGCAATAGTGACAGCATAGCTTACACCAGAGGGCCCAGAATTCACAGGGGTTATATCCAGAATCAAAGAAGGTAGAATTATGGATGACCTAACTTTAAAAAAATCTGGGACCCATGGGACAATAGTGTAGTTGGCTCAAGAGGAGAATGAGGGCCTTACCCCTCCAAGTACGAGCCAAAACGGTGAACACCCTCACTAGACGGGACTCCGCTGTCAACGAAGTGGCTGTGGAACCTCCGCCCTCCCCCCGACCCCCCATCTGCCTTCTCTACCTCACTAAATTCTTCTTACTATATCTCTTTGTTTCATCTTCTCTTTCTTTTCTTCTTTCTTTGTTCTTGTTTTATTTTTTCAGGCTAGATCATACGGTCGGAGGAATAATGTAGCAAAGGTATGAGAATGATTAACAAATCTAATGGCTACTTGTCATGCTAATCTGCCTGTTCTTCTGTTAAACATAAAACACCTCAATAGACAGCGGGTGCCAAACATACAACAAGAAATGGGCTTGCAATGATAAAGCTGAATTGTATTCTCTTGCACTGATATGTAACAATATTATTGGCTTCTTTATAAGCCCAAACGTGAATGTATACCTGTTATGTTTATTGAAAAAATAAAGAATAAAAAAAAAAAAAAGAAGCCATGGAAATCTGGGGCAAAGAGATAAAGGGCCAACAATTCACAAAGTGAATTGAAAGCTAATTTCAAACTTAAGGTCATAAGAGCAGAACTGGAAAAATTATATAATTTAGCTATGCTTTCGGCTCAACTTCTTTGGCCTTAAATGTGAAATTCTCTTAATTCAACCTCAATTCTCACTTTTGTGAATAACCCGGAGAATCTTTTCCCAGAAACAAAGCCAATGTAAGTGTGAGTTCCACCTGTACAGCACTCAGATTTCATATCTTTGCATATCTGTTGTGTTAAAAATTAAATACAAATATCATTTTATGATGTCATACACCTGTCACAGTGAGCGAGTGACATAATCAAGAGTGTGTCACTACCAGCCACTCTCCACACTGTGATATAGACGGGTCAGTGGATATTTAAATTTTTTTATTTAATTTTGCGGGATTCAGAATTGATTTATTTAATGGGGGCTCCAGGATTGTTTTTATTAAATGAGGGGAGCCAGTGACTGTTTGGTTCACTCATCTAGGGATAATAATTGGATCCACTAGAGTCACATTTAAAGGGGATTCAAACGGGAGAATAACAAGATCAGGTCAGGGTTCACTCAGTTTGAAGGATGGTAAATGCAGTCTGTTTCCACTGAACGTTTTCTTCCAAAACGTCCAAAAATGATTTGCCCTAAATTTGCTCAAAGAATTCAGAGCTTAATAAATAAGCCCCAAATCAGTTTTCAGTCTTGCCGCTAAAGTGCCACGTCACAGATTCCAGAAACTGGAAAACAATCTACCGTGGCTCCATTAATTGTCCAGCTCTATAAATCCCCCATTGTTAATCCAGTGTCTGAGCACTGTTTGAAGATATCAGTGTTCCTCATTAATGAATACCCCAGCCTTTCTACCCAACTAGAACCCGTCCTTTCTGTTTCTGAAGGTGAAATCCAATCTGCTCCCAGAGGACATCTCTTTATCATCTGCAAAGTCTTTTCGGATCACAAGTTAGACAGAGAACCCTTTGTATTGCCCTTTAATACATTTGTATAAAGTAATGCAATCAGTTCACATGTGCATAGGCTCCAAGAAAAACACAAAATACCCTGTTTGGTGAGACTTTTATCAAGTTTAAAATCTTCAATTAATTTTATTTATCACATGGTCAGAATTCTCTCCAGTTACACGTCACACTTTCTATACACCGGAAAACCTATATGATTAACTGTCACAAGAGGGAAATTTTCACTACATACCAAATGTAGCAATTTAAGTGATTACCAAAAATCAGCTAGAAGTTTTGATTTCGATAAATTCTCTATCTGTGCTATCATCACAGCCTAAACTTTGCAATTCAGCTTTCAATGCACTACAATTTGCTGATTCGTTGGAAAACCTCCAGGAGTTGTGATGAGCTTGTGATGGAATAAGGCTTTCCTTGCAGCCTACTGACACTGTGCACTAAATTGCATACTCTGTTATTCGCATTCAGATATCAGTATTCTCTAGGACAGGTAATATACATACAAGCATTGTAGAATTACAGAATCTCACTTTGTTACACCATTAAAATATATATATATATATATTTATTTTTTTTTATTATAAATTTTTAAAAAAGATGTATTTTATTGAAAGTTTTCTTTCAGCATACAACCGTGCAATAGTATGGTGAGTATAGTAGATACATGTGTAATAGGTCGTCGCTGACTTGTTGCTGCGAGCTCATAGCTCAGCATATAGTCTTGGTATATAAGACAGTTAATATAATGTAAAAGAAAGCAGATGAGTAAAAGGGAGGGAGAGAAGCATGGATTAAAGAACATAATCATAACAAGCATTATCATTTGGGAGACACAAGGGGTATGGCAACAGTTCGCCCCTCTGTCCGGTCTGTGGTTCTCCTTGTGGAACTAGGTTCCTCATCTGTGCAGGGAGTAGTCCCGGGTGAGCTGAGCTGCCCCCTTGCTCCGGCTTTGCTAGGTCTTGTGGAAACATTGGAGTTGGCACATGTTCATGCTCGTGGTTTCATTCGTGGAGCTAAACGGCTCTTCGTGCTGTTTGCATCCCCTCCTCCCATAGTGTTTTCTTCTTGTGGCGTGCGATCCTTGGCTAATTTTTCCCTTTTGGAGGAGGCTTGTATTTCTAGCATGTGGAACAGAGTCACTTGGTCATCTGTCGAGGAGAAGGTGAGTGTTGTGTCATTGTGAGAGATTTCAAGTGTTCCCCCTGGGGTCCATGTATACCTGATTGAGTGATCTCGTAGTTTCTTGGCTACTGGTGCCAGTTTTTTTCCCTTTCCACAGGACTGTAAATGGAAGGCCATTGTATATGGACACTATGCAATCCTCAAAGGTAACTTTACCCAATGATCTGGACTTGTTCATTATTGCTGTTTGCACTGTTATGTCCCTTGTAATGGCGATGGTGTCTCTAGGGACCTCTGCCAGTACCACCGCTGATTTTCGCACCCGGTAAGTCAGGACTATTGGGGGACCTGTGTTTCCATTAAAGTCCATATATGCCATCATTCGCTGGATAAATGGAAGCAGGTCTCCCCCTGCAATTCTTTCAGGAATGCCGCGTAGGCAAATGTTTCGGCGTCTATGGCGAGTCTCCAAAGAGACCACTTGTGACAAACTCCCCTGTCCTTGTGAGTTTGCCACGAGCTCCTGGAGGAGCCTGCTTGCCAGCCTCCTGCCCACCGACTATGGGCCAGGTCAGCGACTGTAAAGACTCATATTTTATTCCCCCTGGTTCAGCACTTTCCATTCGCACACATACAACCGAATGCCAGCTCCCTGGCGGCCGTTTGGTCCCTTGCATGGACCAAACCCACGAATAAACTTCAGGGGGACTTAGCTGCAAAAACCCTGGAACTATTTATGGCATGAAGATTTTGCGGTTCTCAGTCGCTCCCCAGCTGCACTTAGCCGCAATTCTATGGAACTATTTTTGGCTAGGGGAACATGCGTGCGGTCGGTCAAATTATGACTTCCAGGAAAGTCCTGAACTGATCTGGGTGATTTTTGCATATTGGTCGCCTAGATCAGGGCTATCAGGGGATGTAACTCGTGGGGTTTTATGTATTTTTAAGGTACTTTTGTGGTGTTTGGGAAATGTGTGTTTTTTTTGTGCTTGGAGATAATAGAGTTTAATACAGTGCATGACTTAATTATCTCCCAGGCACAGGGGAGGGATTATCTTGTTTTGTATGGGAGTGTCCTGGACCTGAGAGCCAATGTAATCGTGTGTATGTTTTTACTGTAGACTACTCTCAGGTCCAGGGGGGAGTGCCCCTTGCATGGGGACCTGCATATAAAGCCAGTTGTGGCTACCATTAAACGTATTCCAGCTTGTACTCCCAGAACTATGTGTTGTCTGGTTACTGGGAGGGGAAAGGGCTATACCTTAATCACTGTTCCAGTGTGGAGGATTCAACTGGGAAAGTTATTGTAAGGACAAGAGCTCCCAGTGTTGTCCAGTGCCTGGGGGGTCTAGAGCGAATTCCCCCTTTGGATCCAGTAGGGAGCAGTTCCAGGACTAGAATTCCTAGGACTGAGTAACGGGGGTTGCTACAGCGAGTTCCCCATTCGCTCCAGGAGAGAGCAGTTCCAGACCCCCAGTCAAGCCATGGCGACTGTGTGCAGAAGTGTTGCGGTTTGTCCCCTGGTCCTTGACACAGGTACCCAGCCAGGGCTACAGGGAGCTCCGTTACATTGGTTGGCAGTGATGGGATGGCGTCCTAGCCTTGGGAAAACCAGCACTACTGCAGTATGGAAGGCAAGTACTACAAGGCATTACCCGGCTTCGATGCCAGACTCCAGCAATGATTACAGGATGTGCTGCGCAGTATGGGGTACCCTATCCCAGAGGTTAGAGACACAGAGTGGAGGGTGGCGCTTTGAACCGATCTCTAGAAGGAGAACCTTGACGAAATTCGACCCTTCCGAAGTGAGGAAATCCTGACCACCAACCAGCGCCAAGCGGAACAGCTAGAGCTGCGGATGCCGTTCTTGGGAGACCAGCCCTCAGAGAAATGGGTAAGCGAACTGGAAACACTTGTTGCGACCAAGGTGTGGCTAGAGGATTCATACCTGGCCCTGCGGTGACATGCCTACCACTTCTACCTGTGGCTGGTCAAGAGTATTGAGGGGGGATACTATGATGGCTCTAGTTTGTTGTGGGAGTCTTTTGAAACTAGTCTGAGGTTCGGAGAATCCGACAGTGCCTGCTTCTGGTCCATCCAAGCTGAGCGGGCAGACAACTGGGACCTTACATGGTCTCTTTCCCCAGCAGCAGACAGAGTTACAGGAAGAGAAGTGTGTCGTCCTTCCTCCCCAGCCGCAGAATGTGTTATTGGGAGAAGAGACGTTCGGTCTCTCTCCCCAGCGGCAGTGTATTATGCAGTCTATCTCCCCAGTGGCAGCCAGAGACACCTTGAGAGGGGACAGTCGGTCCCCCTCCACAACCACGGGGAAAGATATAGGGAGTGGAGAGGGTCAGTCCCACTTCCCAGCAGCTGGGGCTGTTTTCCAGAGACAAGCCCCCTGTCGTGGATGGTGCAGATGGGACCCAGATCCCCAACCATGTTCCAGGTGCAGTGGAGGCCACCAGGCCACCTCAGCTGAAGCGCTGGCTACAGGGCAGAGCGCCGCTGACCTATGACCATCAAGCACGAATGACTTCATAGGTGAGATCCAAGGAGAGGAGAGTTTCTCTCCCGAGCGACAGTATGGGTTACAGGGAGAAGGGACAACCGGTCCCTCTCCCCAGTGGCAGGAATTACCCCCTTGAGTGGGGAATTGTACCCTCCATCCCCAGCGACAATTTGGTCCAACCGGGGAAAAGTGCAGCTGAGTTGTTTCCCCGCAGGACACTGGATGTACAAATGGGCACTTGTGGCAGGAGGCCTTCTGGACAACTACGCCTTTTGGGAAAAGCCACCAGACTATCACAGACCCCGATCAATTGGACGTCTAGGGTCTGGATAGTCTCCCCGGGAGGGGGAAGATATGTGACAAACTCCCCTGTCCTTGTGAGTTTGCCACAAGCTCCTGGAGGAGCCTCCTGCCCACCGACTATGGGCCAGGTCAGCAACTGTAAAGACCCATATTTTATTCCCCCTGGTTTGGCACTTTCCATTTGTACATATAGAACCGAACGCTAGCTCCCCAGCGGCCGTTCGAATGGACCAAAAAAACAAATAGACTTCAGAGGGATTTAGCCGCAAACTATTTTCAGCATGAAGACTGTTCCAGTGTGGAGGATTCAACAGGGAAAGTCCTAGTAAGGACTAGAGCTCCCAGGACTGAGTGTCGTCCAGTGCCTTGGGGTGTCTAGAGCGAATTCCCACTTCAGCTCCAAGAGGGCGCGGTTCCAGGACTAGAGCTACCAGGTTTGAGTTTCGTCCAGTGCCTGGGGGTTGCTAAAGCGAGTTCCCCATTCCAGGTTCCAGGAGAGAGCGGTTCCAGGGCCCCAGTCAAGCCACGGCGACTGTGGGCAGTAGTGCTGCGGTTTGTCCCCTGTTCCAGCTAGAAAGCGGTCCTTGGCGGAGGTACCCAGCCACGGGTACAGGGAGCTCCGTTACACCACTGTTTTCTGCAACTGTTGGCTTTGAGTAGTGATGTTTATTGTTTGTTTTGTGTTTGAGTGTTCCTGGCTTCTTCCCTCTCCTCTACAGCAGCCACTCTCTGTTGCAGTTTGCCTACTTCAGTCTGGGTCTATTTCAGGTCTGTCTTCCAGATTTGTCTCTGGTCTGCTAAGAGCCTCTTAATGTCCCCCTTTGTAGAAGGGGATGAGTCTTCGCCAGAATCAATACTGAAGTGCTCTCTACTAGAGCAAGGTAAGGTACAGGGTTCCTCTTCATCTCCCTGTGAGTCCTGAGGCCTTAGAGTCTTTTTGGGTGGTAGGCGCCATCTTGGCTGGTGTCGGCGGTGTAGGCCGTTCAAACGATAGCCTAATGTCGGGGAGTGCGGGTCTTTCTACTTGAAGTTGCCAACCTGTGCTTGCGCCCCATGTTGTCAGCTGTGGGGTGGCATACAGTTTGTACTTTTAACTTGCGGTATTCTGCAGTTTTGTCTCTGTAGGGTCCTGACGGAGCTCCACATTAACATGTCTGGCTTGGTGCCACACCCCCTCACACTTAATATTTTTATGGCTAATCAATAGAAAGCTGACCATTAAATACAGATTTAGGAAAATGGAATTAAAAGAAGACAGAAGACATGGATTGTTCTATATTAGACAGACTAGGATAAATTAAAGATCTGCCTGCGTCAGAATGACACCTAGGACCAGCAGTGTCCTAAGAATGTGAGACAGGGATGGGGCAATAGAGGATGTGAGCTAATAGCCAATTTCACACGTTTCGGAGCCATCTTCCAGTCTCCAATTTGGCCAGACTATGCTCAGTAATACAGGTGTAAGTGCCCATTTCAAACTCATCTTGTGTATGTTAACAGACTAATCATCCATTGAAATGTGTTAACTGTTGTCATGGAAACACAGTTTCATTGTGTATCTCCTAAAATGGATGGAATGTTCTTTGTACATTTTGTCTATTGGACTGCAATTGGATGTAAAGTGCTTTGTTTACTGTTGCGATGGAAAAAGTCATATAAACAATAGTTATCCATAAATATTAAATATACATAATGATATAGACACCTACATATAAATGCATAGAAGGTGCACTTTCCATCATATTGTATTTATAGGTGATAAAAATTAGAAATTGCAAGCATTGCAGCTATATACGCCCGACTTGTCTTATTGTATATTGAGATGTATTGAGATGTAGGTCTTATCCTATTACGTAACATTTGTTATGAGTCTGCCGTATAATTCATTCCCTCAGATATCTGTTCAGTTTTGGGAGGACATGCACATATAACTTATTTTACAGTTTTAGGATTTTTCTCCCTGTATCTGATGGGTTTACAATTTCATATAAAATAATTCCATAATTGTGTTTTTGAAGTACTTTTTGTTGCGTTAGAATGATCGGTTACCAGTTACTGTACATCGTTAGGAAAGTTCAAAAAAGTAATGGACACTACTCTAGACACCAGAACCCCTACGACAATGTAGTGATTATGGGACAAGTAGAGGCACTTCCTGGATGTGGTGCAGCAAAGATTTCAGGGTGGACTTTCAGCCTTCCCACGCTTTGCATGTTCACTCAATGTATCGCTATGAGGAGATGCCGATTGGAGCATTGCACTGATTTACGGTACATGTACTAGCTTTCACCATTGCTTCCCTATATGGAAGCATTGGATTAGCTGAGATCATTAGGGGTGAGAATCTCAGCCAGTGGAGGAAGTGAACCAGGGGATATATAAGGCAAGTAAAATGCTCTATTTAATGGATAAAAGAGGGTAGACAGGCAATAAGCCAAACAATTAGTATAACAAGCGTTAGTAACACATGTTTGTATTGATTTCTACAATCAGGGAAGAGATCTCTAACCTCTTTCCCTCCCCTTCCAATACATCACCCAACTCCACTCACTCCACTGTTCTATGCACCGTTCCTAAGAACGGAAGTGGTTTCTGCTCTGCTCCGGTCCTCCCGCCCCACCACCTGTTCCCTTGATCCTATTTCCTCATATCTCCTCCTCACTCTGTCTCCTTCTCACTAAAATTTTCAATCTCTTCCTTTCCTCTGGCACATTTTCTTCACCCTTCAAGCATGCAACCATAACGCCAATTCTGAAAAAGCCCAACCTTGACCCTAACTCCCAAACCAACTACCGCCCTATATCGCTACTGCCTTTTGCCTCCAAGATCCTTGAGAGAGTTGTGTATGCGAGATTGACAGACTTCCTCAAATCCAAATCTCTGCTTGACCCGCTTCAGTCTGGATTCCGCGCTCGTCACTCTGTGAAACAGCAGTGACCAAAGTATCCACCGATTTAACTGCTGCTGCCTTTACTCCATCCTAATTCTCCTTGATCTTTCTGCTGCCTTTGACATGGTTGATCATCAACAGCTTTTTCTCATTCTCCATAATCTCAGTCTACGAGATACTGCTGTCTCCTGGTGCTCCTCCTACCTCTACCAGCACGTTTTCAGTGTTTCTTTCTCTAGCTCTGCCTCTTCTCCCAAACCCCTCTATGTTTGTCCCCTACTGTTCTCCAGCTATACTGCTTCCCTTGGTAAACTCATCAGCTCCTTTGGTTTCCATTACCATTTATATGCAGATGACCTGCAAATATACCTGTCCTCTCCTGATTTCTCTCTGTCCATCTTGACTCGTGTCTCTGACTGCCTTTCAGCGATTTCCAACTGGATGGCTGCTCACTTCCTTAAACTCAACCTGTCCAAAACAGAACTTCTGGTCTTTCCTCCCTAAAGTGTTGCTACTCCCGTGTCTGTCTCCCTCCAAGTCAACAGCACCACCATCACCTCTACCTCGCAGGCTCGCTGCCTAGGTGTTCTCTTTGACTCCGAACTCTCCTTCACCCCTCATGTCCAGTCGATCGCCAAATCCTGCCACTTACATCTCAAAAACATAGTTTGTATCCACACCTATTTAACCCCAGACGTGACTAAGGTGCTGGTCCACGCCATTGTTCTTTCTCGTCTTGAGTACTGCAATCCCCTTCTTAGTGATCTTACGTGTTCCCAGATTGCACCTCTGCAATCTATAATGAATGCGGCGGCGGGGCTCATTTTTCTGTCTGCCAGAACCTCCCACGCCTCCCCCCTCTGTCAGTCCCTACATTGGCTTCCAGCTAGATATAGGGCTCAATTTAAGATTCTGCTGCTTGCTTACAAGTCCCTTCATATTTCTGCTCCAACCTACCAATCATCCCTAATACACAAGTATGTCCCGTTGGGGCCCCTGCTCTCTGCCGAAGACCTACGTCTATCCTCTGTCCGTACTCCCACATCTGATGCTCGCCTCCAACACTTCTCCAGGGCTGCACCTTTTCTGTGGAACTCCCTTCCCTTCTCCGTTAGACTTTCACCCGGTCTCCACTCCTTCAAAAAAATCTTTGAAAACACACTTCTTCAGGAGAGCATATCATTTAAACTGTTTGCTGGTTTCCTTTCCCCCACCTAAGTTCTCAGTAAATACTTTTCCAGCAACCAATTCTTTTACCCCTACTTATACCTTTTGTATACCCACAGCATAAACACTCGTCATGCACACAAAGGATAAATCATCTTGCACACACCGTCCATGCACGTACAGTGTAAACCCTGGCCATGCACACACCGTGTAAACCCTTGCCATGCACACACCATCCATGCACACACAGCGTTAAACCCTGGCCATGCACACACACCGTCCATGCACACACAGCGTAAACCCTGGCCATGCACACACATCGTAAACCCTGGCCCTGCACACACATCGTAAACCCTGGCCCTGCACACACACAGCATAAACCCTGGCCATGCACACACCGTCCATGTAAACACAGTGTAAACCCTGGCCATGCACACACCATCCATACACACACACAGCCTAAACCCTCGCCATGCACACACTGTCCATGCACACACACAGCCTAAACCCTGGCCATGCACACACCGTCCATGCACACACAGTGTAAACCCTGGCCATGTACACACCCAGCCTAAACCCTGGCCATGCACACATAGCATAAACCCTGGCCATGCACACATTGGCGTACTAAGGGGGGCGGTCCGCACCGGGTGCCATCAGGCAGGGGGGTGCCACCAGGGCTGGCCAGGGTTGGGAGTCTGTGAGCTGTGTGGCTGCACCGGGCCAGGTGCAGCCAACACAGCTCACACGCAGGGGCTGGGAGCAAGCAGGAAACCTGGCTCAGCTGGCTGCACGGAGATATGGGGGCGGAGCTAGAATGGCTGTAGAATGGCTGTAGGGGCGGAGCTAAATGCAGCCTCTCTCTGATCACACAGAGGGGAAGCAGGAAGGAAGCACGGGAGCCAGAGGGACTGAATCCATTCCTCCTCCAGCCCAAGCTTACTGTAAGTGAGAGAGAGAGAGTGTGTGCTGTGTGTAACTGTGATTGTGACTGTCTTTGACTGTGTGTGTGACTGTGTGACTGTGTGAGTGACAGTCTGCCTGTGATTATCAGTGTGACTGTGTGTGTGTGTGTATGTGTGTGTGACTGTCTGTCTGTGACTGTGTGTGTGTGACTATCTGTAAGTGTGTGTGTGTGTGTGTGACTTTCTGTGACTGTGTGTGTGTGTGTGCGACTGTCTGTCTGTGACTGCCTGTAATTGTGTGTGTGTAACTGTCTGCCTGTGATTGTGTGTATGTGTGACTGCCTGCCTATGATTGTGTTTGTGTATATCTGTGTATGTATTTAGTAGATAGCTCCCTTATTTGGTGACTGTCTGTGACTGTGTGTGCAACTGTCCGCGTGTGTGTGTGTGAGAGAGACCGTCTGCCTGTGATGGTGTGTGTGTGTGACTGTCTGCCTGTGATTGTGTGTGACTGTCTGTGACTGTGTGTGTATGTGTGACTGTCTGCCTGTGATTGTGTGTGTGACTGTCTGCCTGGGATTGTGTGTGTGACTGTCTGTGACTGTGTGTGTGTATGTGTGACTGTTTGCCTGTGTGACTATCTGCCTGTGATTGCGTGCGTGTGTGTGTGACTGTCTGTGACTGTGTGTGTGTATGTGTGACTGTTTGCCTGTGAATGTGTGTGGGACTGTGTGCATCTGACTGTGTCTGACGGTCTTCGCCCTGCAGTGAGACAGCAGCCTGGATATGGTGTCATCGCGGCCTCTGCGTCATTACAGGGCGTGCGAGGGACCTGTGCAGGAAGAGCACAGAGATCCCAGCAGCAACCACTGACCACCAGGGACTGAGGATCCACTAGAACAAGGTAGGGAGGCTGGGTGGACCTCTTATTTATTAAATGTGTGTATGTATGTAATGTTTGTGTGTGTATGTGATTGTGTGTCTGTGATTGTATGTGTGTGGGTCTGTGATTGTGTTTGTGTATATCTGTGATTATGTTTGTGATTGTGTGTATCTCTGTGTATGTGTTTAGTAGATAGCTCCCTTATTTGGTGTCCTTAAATATTGCAATCTAATATAAGGATAACAAATAAGGGATTTATCTACTAAACAACTGAAAATAAGAAAAGGGCTTTTTAATTTTGATCCTTTAGCTGTTTAGTAGATAATTCCCTGAATTGGTGCCCATATGCGAGATTTCCATATTTAAAGATACCAAATGAGGGTGCTGTTTAGCAGATAGTTCCCTTATTTGGTGTCCTTAAATATTGCAAGCCCACATAAGGATAGCAAATAGGGGAGTTATCTGCTAAACAAAGATCGAAGTTAAGAGGTGTCAGCCAGCCCACAACAAGAAATCTGGGTGGCTAATGTGAATTATATGCAAATGTGTTGTCAGATGCCAGCATGCAGAGCACAGTGTTTCTGCGTGTGTGTATATGTATCTGCATGTGTGTATGTCCGTGTATGTGTATATGTGCAGACATCTCAAAATCTCGCCAACACTACACACAAATACACTCATGCATTTCAACGTCAACACTACATACAAACCCCACCATTATATATAACCACATCACTGCATTAAAATACCACACAACACACAAATGCATGCTTGCATTCAAAAACCAACACTACATACAAACACACCACTACATTCACTCACACATACTCCATACAAAAACATGCATACATTCACACACAAACACTGCTCAGTGCTAAATACATTAAAAAATTGGGTTGTTTTTACATTTAAAGTTGGTGCCAAATGCTCTAGGTACGCCCCTCCATGCACACACTGTCCAGGAGCACACAGCGTGAACCCTGGCCATGCATGCACAGTATACCTTACTAATACTATTTTAACCATTGCTGCATTTGAGAGCAACAAAACACAGCTTTCAGAAGCAGGATTTAAAGAAAGCACATACATATACAGTAAACACTACATACTTTAAATAACACAAGGAGACCCACAGCGAGGCCCAAAACAAACAAAAGGAAGAACTACTTAAGCTAGCGAGGCCAGGCACACGGCTCCCAGTCTCTTTCTGCAGGTTGAAGGTATGAACGGATGCTGGACTATAGTTACACAAGCCCATAGCTCAACAGAGACCAGGATTGGCTAATATTGCTGCTTATTGGGGAGAGACGTTTGCTGGCTCCATTACACTTTTATCAACCCGGACATTCTTGACTTTTTAGTTTGTATTCTTACTTTTTTGTTCCCTCTGTGTTATTTTTACATATAAAAGTGTTCTTCAAGGTATATTACAGGCTTTGGGCTCTGATAGATCTGAGTCCAAGTAGGAATTGATTATTTGTAATAATACCAATAATTGATGTAATAATACCTTTCCTTTGACGTTGGTTCTATTTAGTGCTCCGTTATATCATCACTGGTAGAACAGATAGTTAACATACCATTATTTTTATTGTTCATGATACCACCCTTTTAATGTCAGGGTTTCTGGAAATACAGGATAAACGCCAGGGTAAAAATGGAAGATTAAGAGACAGTAAGTAATTTAACTCCCTTCCTGGTCAGATACAGATACCCACACACAGACTTTACGTTTGGTAAATTGCAACACGCGAGAGCATATTCAACACAGAATTAGCCTATATATACAAACGTCACAAACTATAATCCCAAAATGTGACCAGATTTAGAGCATGCACCACTCCCTAATAAGAAAGATATTTTCATTAATTTTCAAATGATTGAGTTGAATAAAAATACAGAGTACACTAATTCATTGCTCGCCTGTTTGGGGGTTGGAGCGGGAGGGGGTGGAGCCCGATCCAGGACTAATCAATTTTGCCAGATACTTGATCAATCTTAAATAAAAGAAATTTGTCTGGGGTTCCTTTCTTTTATCTGCCGTTTATGCTTTACCAAACACAAAAAAATGGCAGGTAATAAAAGATTAAATTTAAATAAATAAATAAAACACAGAGGATTCCTGATAAATGTCAACATTTCAAAATGTTTAACAAAAAAAGTATTGCTGCAATAAATCACAGGAAATAGGACACACAAATACATAGTTGTGCAAAGCAGTAATTTATCCAATAATACATTTAGTTACGGTTACTATACTTGTCAAAAACAAAACGTTAGCTTTTATCATAATAGGTGAAAACATGAATTTTCTTTTGTTAATACAATAAATAATTTTTATGTTTTTTTTCATTAGATGAATCACAATATTTAAAACGAGGCACAGGGTTCTAGTTATAAATAATAGTGTTATATTTTCTGATGTATGGATGTACAGTCACACCACGAATAAGGAAAATGAGCTAGAATTATATTTACAAAGAGAATTGCAACATAAAACTTAAAAAAAAAATCGATTTGAATGCTATAAAAACAGGTATTTTGGGGATTTAAAGTACTGAACAAGGTTTTTTCCTTAGTCTGAAAAAAAGGAGTACAAATCAAGAACGTAAACTGAAATGTAATGTTTGAAACAGCAATGTTGGTCAGTGAAACAGAAAACCTTGTTTGTTTCTACATGATAATCATAGCAGTGCAGGAACAAACTTACTGTCCCCTTCGCAGTGAGATGAACCAATGGAGTAATACGCAAGAGTTATGCAGAATATTAACACCTTGATTATGGATTGCTTTTCCATTTAAAAAAAAACAAAAAACAAGTGCAATATTCATTTCAATCTTGGAATTAATCACTCGCACCAGAACTGAAAAAACTGGATCCTTCGCACTCTATATATTTTCCATCTTTTCCACATTCTGATCTAACTTTACCATTCCTTCCCCACTATATCTCTTGCCTACACACTCCTTCACCTTAAAAAATGGACATTGTTCGACCCCGCTTTAATGCACCCTATGGCACAATGCAACACGGACTATAGATGCTGTCGGGGGAAGTACTGGGTAGGGCAATCACCGCAGTGGATACCTAGCAGCCTGGGGGATGTGTAAGCTGACAACAGCGGCCAAGTTGGGTGGAGGGAAGGTGGGCCGAAAGGCAGGGAATAACCCGTCCCCAACCTAGAACACTCAGCTAACACGGGCGGGGGAAGGAAGGGGCGACAGCTTACTCAACTAGACGGCCCCTAAACAGCAAGACTACAGGTATCAGACTCCCAAAAGATACGAATGTAAGGACAGATCACCGGGGCACAGACAATACCACGCACTGCACACACTTCAACATAGGGATCCAAGCTCATAGGACTCCCATAGTGAGCATATAACAGTCCTACCCCAAGCCAACCACACACATTCCAAGGCAGACGAAACTATACCCTAGCTTCCGGCTAGACAGCAATGACAATGCAATGTATCATATATATGATGTGATCACGAATGTCCTTGACTGATGTATCGTTCATGTAACATTGCAAACTACTGTACCAAATGTGGAAGTAGTGGAAACCTGCGAGTCTACCAGCTAGACTTCCTATTGTACCATTCTCTATTTATGAACAAAATAAAAAACTACATTTCCTTAAAATGACTGTAAACGTTGTTAAAATGTTTTTATTTTTTTTTAACAATGTATTGTTTTTTTCCATTGCAAAAATATCAAGGGAAAGAAATGCTCTAGAAATACAGTGCAGCTTATCGCTCAGTGCAGACTAATTCTGAAATATCATAAGGATAACATATTGCTGTCACATACAATAGGTGTGATTATAAACAAAATAGCCTTAACCAGCTACTAAATATACAATGAGTGCAATCAGAGTTCTCATCACTCCCTGGCTGCCAAAATATAACTCTGTATATATGGAGCCTTTTGAGCTCCTGTACAGTTGTGGGGGCAGGGGGGCTTGTTTCTTTCCCTAACACAGAAGGGGTGAATGAGGTCCTGGCAGGGAACCCATTTCTTTGTCAAGTGAAAACTATCCTTTTAGTAAAGGGGAAGATAAGTGGTGATCTGTGTATTTACGAGTTTGAAAAAGAAAACAAAAACTGCCTCTTTATGCTAGCATTTTATCCTGAACGCAATGTTGGAAATGTAATATCTCTTGCTCCTTAAATCTCACCATCTTTGCACCTACAAACAATTACCATTAGATCCCTTTTAGTAAGCAATACAGGTCTTCACCATCACATCCATAACCACTAGAGCCTATTGAATGGATTCATTTGGCGGCAGCGGTGGTAGGCAGTGAGCGCGAGTCTAAGCCATACACCTATATATCACCAAGCCAGAATGGTGTATTAAAAAATGTCACGGTATGGCCATGATCAGCTATGTCATATACGATAGCAAACACATACTCCATAGTTAAAAATATGTTATTATGTTATTGTAGAAATCATTGAAAGTAGAATTGTCATGTCTGGGGTTTTTGCATTTAGTGACAAGTCCTCTTACATGCTAGAACTTGTGGGTAGGTAGATAAACTTACCTGAACCTCTCCCTTGTGAGCCCTTCCATCTCCTTGGAGTAAGAGTCTGGATAAAATCCTTCTTGATGCCATGGTTGCCTATTGTGCATAGTGCATGACTGCTGACCCAACAGTCTAAACCAACAACCCGTTGCCCCCCAATAATACACGTGACACCTCATTCTTGTGGATAAGGGCAACGGCCACAGCTTTATTTAAATTAACAATTTAACTCAGTCCTAATCTGCCAGCTGTTGGGTGTTTGCCCAACAAGCAGTTCTCACACACATTCGGTGCCATGAGCCTCGACAGCCAGCTCCTCGCCATCAGCTGTCGTCTCCCTAATGTTCCTTTCTTCCTCTGCGCTGTCCAGGGAAACCGCCAAGCTGTGACAACACAAAAACAACAACACAAGACACAAGCCACAACACCAGAAACAGGGCGGGAGGGTGGGAAAACAGTCAGGAGCCCTCAACTGATCCTGCCGACTGGTAAGTCCCCTCCCTTTCCCTTCCTTAAGAACCCCCAACATTGGCAACATTGTATCTTCCATGATCCATCCCACAATCTTGGGAAGCAGTCATGTTCCCCCTTCCTTATTGTTCCAGGGGAATCTAGAAGTTCCACTCACACTGTGGTATACACTGGTAGAATCTCGAGGCTCTGACCCATGACGCCATTGGTCTCCTTGCCCATTATACAAAGTGGCCCCTTCTTTGTCTTAGGATATCTTCTGATCGTTTCAGTTTTATAAATTTTTTATTTATCTTCATAAAAATGGCAAAAAACAGGATTTTATTATTTATTTATTTATTTTTGAGTTTTTCATTTTTCCCATAATACTCTACTGCACAGGGTCCCCGCCACATTGTTTTAGATGATCAATTATATAGACTGGTGTTTTCCTTTGTTGCAAAATTTGTGTTAATATTCTATTAAACAGTAATGGCGATAATCTACAGAAAGAATATGGCTGTGCACAATTTGAGACGCAGATCAGGAAAACAATTAACAGGTAAGTAAACCTAATTCACAAATACCCCTATAGGATATATATTACCTATGCGGCATTACAATACGATTAGAATTTAAAGAGGCTTCAACTTGCTCTTTAACACTTTGAATAGTCAATCAATCATTTATAGCGTGTCAAAGCAAGGATTACTTTCTATTCTGGTCTATAGATTTATAATATAAATTACTTGTAATGATTAAAGCAATAGTTTCAGTAATACATGCGTAAAAACAAAACAAAGAATAAAACCAGCACCAGACTCGATAGTATCTGCTACTAGAAAATGCTAAAACGAAAAGACGTGCCCCCACATTTAGTTCTTTCCTTCCCATTCAGGACAAGAAATATTTAAATGTAATTGTCGTAGATTATACTAAATGATTTTAGCTGCAGATTTGTCTGAGATCGTATTGCTAAGATCAGAAACCTGCAGCAAATTGAAAGTAGAAGGAAGGGTTTTTGCTCAACGTGTGAAGCCTTTTGAAATTTAAATTGTAAATCCCATTTAACTAAATTGTAAGTACTGTGTCCTTCTCTGTGCCTCTTTTCACTGAATTTAATCCCTGATTTTTTTATTGCGCCTGTGGGAAAAAGAAGAAAAATCGCATCCTATATTTTGAATTGCTTTACATGCCACAAATTCAACGTCTGCATAAAAAAGATAATTGCCGCTCTATTGTCTGCTGCAAGTTACTGTAAAATACTTTCAGCTGCCACACTGTTTAAATCAGCACGGAACACATTTACTGTAACGAGAAGGAGGTAAATTATGGTAATGACTTGGACTGCTTAACTAATTAGCATTTATTGGCTGAATTATGAAAGTGTGTGTGTTTAGAAGCTAAATTACCAATAGCTGCTCTTTTGTACAATTCGCACAGAACGACTGGCACAAAAACAAGTTTTTCTATGTAGAAAGAGGTGAAATTATGCTATAAAATAATTTGCTTTACTAGAAAATCCATTGTTGGAATTTGTATAAAATAATGCTGGCTGGAGTAGTCATAGTGTATGTTTATTTGCACAACTTATCCATATATCTACGCGTGTATCAGATTTCTAAGGATTATACATAATTTTATACTTTTCTCTTGGGCAGGAATTATTAAGACTTAAAATATAAATTGTGGAGCAGAGGAAAAAAGAAGGGCAACTCTACTTTATGGGCTGGTGGCGTTGGGAACTCGATGGTGAGAAGTCTATGTTATGGGCTGGTGACGTTGGTAACTCGATGGCAAGAAGTCTATGTTATGGGCTGGTGACATTGGGAACTCGATGGCGAGAAGTCTATGTTATGGGCTGGTGACATTGGGAACTCGATGGCGAGAAGTCTATGTTATGGGCTGGTGGTGTGGGGAACTCCATGGTGAGAAGTCTATGTTATGGGCTGGTGGCGTTGGTAACTCGATGGTGAGAAGTCTATGTTATGGGCTGGTGGCGTTGGGAACTCGATGGCGAAGTCTATGTTATGGGCTGGTGACATTGGGAACTCGATGGCAAGAAGTCTATGTTATGGGCTGGTGACATTGGGAACTCGATGGCGAGAAGTCTATGTTATGGGCTGGTGGTGTGGGGAACTCCATGGTGAGAAGTCTATGTTATGGGCTGGTGACGTTGGTAACTCGATGGCAAGAAGTCTATGTTATGGGCTGGTGACATTGGGAACTCGATGGCGAGAAGTCTATGTTATGGGCTGGTGACGTTGGGAACTCGATGGCGAGAAGTCTATGTTATGGGCTGGTGGTGTGGGGAACTCCATGGTGAGAAGTCTATGTTATGGGCTGGTGACGTTGGTAACTCGATGGCGAGAAGTCTATGTTATGGGCTGGTGACATTGGGAACTCGATGGCGAGAAGTCTATGTTATGGGCTGGTGACATTGGGAACTCGATGGCGAGAAGTCTATGTTATGGGCTGATGACATTGGGAACTCGATGGCAAGAAGTCTATGTTATGGGCTGGTGACATTGGGAACTCGATGGCGAGAAGTCTATGTTATGGGCTGGTGGTGTGGGGAACTCCATGGTGAGAAGTCTATGTTATGGGCTGGTGACGTTGGTAACTCGATGGCGAGAAGTCTATGTTATGGGCTGGTGACATTGGGAACTCGATGGCGAGAAGTCTATGTTATGGGCTGGTGACATTGGGAACTCGATGGCGAGAAGTCTATGTTATGGGCTGGTGGTGTGGGGAACTCCATGGTGAGAAGTCTATGTTATGGGCTGGTGGCGTTGGTAACTCGATGGTGAGAAGTCTATGTTATGGGCTGGTGGCGTTGGGAACTTGATGGAGAGAAGTCGATGTTATGTGCTGGTGGTGTTGGGAAACAAGCAGACAAACAGATTCTTAAAATATAATTTCATTAAATAATGTTGTTTGGCAATAAACATGTATTTATTAAGCAGCCTAATTAGCATGCACTATCTTTATATACATCTCTACTCGGAGACCGCAAAGACTGCTAGTCACATGCTCTGCTCGGCAGTTATAGTAAAATGGAAAAATGCCAGTTTGCGCCTCCTTGTGTTAAACTGTGTTTTAATTCTCCTCCTCTTTCAACTTCCATTTATGCAAGGATACGGGCTGTAGCACCATTTATTGCTTACAGGATGTCACCATATCAGGTGTGTGCATGTGTAGTCATGTTATAATTGTTTATAACAATGCTGATGATACTAAGATATGTAACAGGGTTGATGTTCCAGGAGGGATAAGCCAAATGGCAAATGATTTAGGTAAACTAGAAAAAAGGTCAGAATTGTGGCAACTGACATTTAATGTGGATAAGTGCAAGATAATGCATCTTGGACGTAAAAACCCAAGGGCAGAGTACAGAATATTTGATAGAGTCCTAACCTCAACATATGAGGAAAGGGATTTAGGGGTGATTATTTCTGATGACTTAAAGGTAGGCAGACAATGTAATAGAACAGCAGGAAATGCTAGCAGAATGCTTGGTTGTATAGGAAGAGGTATTAGCAGTAGAAAGAGGGAAGTGCTCATGCCATTGTACAGAACACTGGTGAGACCTCACTTGGAGTATTGTACATAGTACTGGAGACCGTATCTTTAGAAGGATATTGATACCTTAGAGAGGGTTCAGAGAAGGGCTACTAAACTGGTTCATGGATTGTAGGATAAAACTTACCAGGAAAGGTTAAAGGATCTTAACATGTATAGCTTGGAGGAAAGACGAGACAGGGGGGATATGATAGAAACATTTAAATATATAAAGGGAATCAACACAGTAAAAGGAGGAGACTATATTTAAAAGAAGAAAAACTACCACAACAAGAGGACATAGTCTTAAATTAGAGGGACAAAGGTTTAAAAATAATATCAGGAAGCATTACTTTACTGAGAGGGTAGTGGATGCATGGAATAGCCTTCCAGCTGAAGTGGTAGAGGTTAACACAGTAAAGGAGTTTAAGCATGCGTGGGATAGGCATAAGGCTATCTTAACTATAAGATAAGGCCAGGGACTAATGAAAGTATTTAGAAAATTGGGCAGACTAGATTGGCCGAATGGTTCTTATCTGCCGTCACATTCTATGTTTCTATATTTCCACCTCATCCACATGTGAGCCTATAGGGCTACTCCATACATTTGTTAAAGAGAATAAATATTGACTGATAATGTTCTGCCACTTCCTTGTTGCTGTCTAAATGACTTTAGAAGTTTCAATTTCAAGCAGGTACTTATCTTCCAATACTGGAAGATTGACTTGTGCATTCCGTATTAAACGAATTGTGATTGGTCTGAATTTGGGGTGATACCGGTGATACTTCTGAATTCCATAAATCCAAAACGCTATGTGGGCAAATCACAAAACAAAACAAAAAACCAGACAATACACTAACAGTTTTGTGTGATTCATGATTTAGAGTTCTGTTCATGTTTCAAAAAAGATGACTGATGGTTAGGGAACAGCTACTAAATGGTGATTTTATTCCCAAATCAGGTGAGAAGTGATCAACAGAGGGAAAAAAGGAATAATAAAAAATAAACAAATTTCATAATTATAAACTATAGATTTACTTTTTTTTTTATCAGAAATTTGTATTGAGTTTTGAAGACAGAAGCAACTCACTTTCCAGAGAGTATGATTCCACCGTGCTTTTGCTGTAACCAAAGCATTGCCTCCTCTTTCCCAATTCTGTGCTTTGTGCCAATGAAGCCACTTCTTATCAGCAATGCTGGAACCAGGCCGGCCCAAGACCACATAGAAGTCCAAACCATAGATTCCAATGATTGGGTCATATTGAATTCCCAGATCAATGTGCTACTGGATTCCAAACCCAAAGTTCCTGGTGTCAGAAAAGTTATTTTTCCTCAATTCGTATTCTCTGACCTACTCAACTTTGGCTCCTCGCACTGTGCAATAAACAGCAATCTTTTCATACCTCCTGATACCAAAGGATCTGACAGTGTAACATACTTAGGAGAAAACAGGAGTCTGACTGGCGAGCTGCACTTTGGCTGCCCGGGTCAGTCTGTCACCGCTCTCACCAACACAGATGTTCAGGCACAGCTTGCGGATCCTCAGTTTGCGCATTGGGTTTTCTTTCCTAGATTTATCCGCCATGTTGGGAGCAGAGGAGAGCATAGATTTACATTTTTACAGCTCCTTTGTTATTAGTCTTCTGACTTGATCTATGAACCAAATGATGGGAAAAGACGCCTATTATGGTACTGCAAAAAAGATACAGAATATTTACATTATATAAATATATTTACATTAAATTTATATTCTGTATATTTTGCAGTACACGGCTTGGCCCATTAAATGATTGGCTATAGTATAGTTGTAGTGTAGGGGTTAATGATTGGCTATAGTATAATGGTAGTGTAGGGGTTAATGATTATAGTGTAGTGTAGTGTAGTTGGGGTATTTATTGTAGTGTGATAGAACAGGAGTTAATGATTAAGGGTACTGTAGCCCCAGTGCTGTCTAAGATTTGTGGCAGTTGTAAGCCCAGGACTATTTCAGTCATTACAAATGCTGCTCAGGAGCAACTCTCACTAATATTGGGCAGAGTAAGACAGTATGTGCTGGTTTTGCCAGAGGCAGAAGCCGCAGACTTTACAGAGGATCTGTGCGAATTCTCAGGTAGACCATGATGTGATAGAGATTATATATATATGTGGTTTTACTGAAAATAATGACATCTTGGAGGGATTTAGGCGCAATCTTTGCTCACATGGGGTACGAGATCGCTAGCAATATTTTCCCATAATACACACGATATATATTTATGTATTTGTAGTCTGGGATATAAGCCATTATAATAAGGAATTCCAATAATAATATAATTAGAAGTAAGCACCAGTCGGTTGTGGTGTGCCGTAACCGACGTATGGGGTAGGCCTGTAATAAAAGAGGGCTAAAAGTTGATGTATACAAATAACCTTTATTACATACATGTAATAATAAAATAATAATAATAATGTTAAAAAACTAAGCCTTTAAATGCTAATCTCAATTCCTGTTCTGGCTGTGGTATATAACTGGTATATGCTGCTGATTTCCAGCGTCCTAACCTCTTAATTATATGAGCAGTGACCTTGTGGCTTGATGCCGCGGAAGCGGCCCCAATTCTGAAGGTGTGGTCAGAAAAGGCAGAGGGGTCAAGACCGAGTCTAATGAAAAGTGTTCTGATGTCTAATATGAATTTAGTAGTGGTCAGAGGTTTGCCATGTAAAAGGAGTAATGGCATATTTGGGTTAAGACCGTCTAGTGTTGAACAATATATGTAATATGTATTATATATATACAATTTAACTGGACACCAGTGATTACCGGTGGGGTAATCGCATACTTTAGTAGGAGGGCCTAACTGGTTTGTTTTAGTGTGATCAATAGTAAGTACGTAATATAAGATTTCTATTAAATACTGTTAAACGGAAGAAATACATTGCAGAAAAAAACATCTCATGATAAATAAAAATTAAACTGTGAAACAATCAGGAACCATAAAAAAAAAAAAAAAATCAAAGATTTAAAAACCAGGGTTTTAGCCAAGAAAGGTTCACAAAGGATTTCTAAATAGAGATCCTGCTTTCTCGTGCTTTTGTTAAATGCCAACAGGTTTGTGAGCTGCTTGGAGCGTTTCTGCTTCGGGAAATATTGAACGCAGTGCTGTCCTCGATGAACTCAGCAATGAGAAGGGGGAGGGGAGGGGTGCAATGCTCTGCTTTATACACTATCTACATCATTCTTAGATGATAAATGCTTGTTGGTTCCCCCATTTATTCTGCTTTTCGCCTTAGAATGTTAGGTGTTGGGAGGGACACACTCAGGACACAAGTCGACCTGCTATAACACACTATCCTCCATGGCTGAAGCTCTTCTCGCAGTCTAGACTCGCACAGATTGAAGCAGGCAGCAATTATGGTATTCATGTTAGCGAGCTGCACCAACGCGCTCAGAGAAAGGAGAGCCATGAAGCTGCAGAATAGGGAACACAACATGGAGTCGAATTCACTAAACAGCAATTTACAGCGAATGGAAAAAATGAATTTCTAGAATATAATTACAATTAGCCAAGCTGAGACGGGGAATTTTTCGAAATCAACTATTTTAGCCCAAATTATGTAATTTGGTTGTTAATCTCCTACAGATCAGTGTTTAGCAGACAAACCCCAACAAATTGTATTTTATGTGACTATCGATGAATCGGCAATCACAAATAAATCTAATAAATCTAATAATAGACCTTGATGCTGTATAAAATAGGATGTATTTGATGATTAGAACTTGGATTAGAGTTACAGGCTGGATCCACTGTCATGCCTTTAGTAAAATGGGATTTAATAAAACAAGGAATTAAACATATATGGAAAGCTTGATCTAGTAAGGTACATTTATTGTAATACATAAATATTTCACAATATTTCAGATGCATTTTCTTAGCTCTGTCCCAATGATTGCATAGTGTTCTTCAGATTTTTGTTTTAAAAAGAAAATAATAATTATGATAATTCAAATTAAATTGTTGTGACAAATCCTAGCTGCACATGGAGTATTGGAAATTTTTGTTCCCCAGTATAAGAAAGTATAGTTTCCCAGTATAGGAGAATACCGGAACCTTTATTCCCCCAGTATAGGAGAGGACCTGAACCTTTATTCCCCCAGTATAGGAGAGAACCTGAACCTTTATTCCCCCAGTATAGGAGAGGACCGGAACCTTTATTCCCCCAGTATAGGAAAGGATCAGAACCTGTATTCACCCAGTATAGGAAAGGATCAGAACCTGTATTCACCCAGTATAGGAGAGGACCTGAACCTTTATTCCCCCAGTATAGGAGAGGATCAGAACCTTTATTCCCCTAGTATAGGAAAGGATCGGAACCTTTATTCATCCAGTATAGGAGAGGATCAGAACCTTTATTCCCCTAGTATAGGAGAGGACCCGAGCCTTTATTTCCCCCAGTATAGGAGAGGACCGGAAGCTTTATTCCCCCAGTATAGGAGAGGACCTGAACCTTTATTCCCCAGTATAGGAGAGGATCGGAACCTTTATTCCCCCAGTATAGGAGAGGACCTGAACCTTTATTCCCCAGTATAGGAGGACCGGAAGCTTTATTCCCCCAGTATAGGAGAGGACTGGAAGCTTTATTCCCCCAGTATAGGAGAGGACCGGAGCCTTTATTCCCCCAGTATAGGAGAGGATCGGAACCTTTATTCCCCCAGTATAGGAGAGGACCTGAACCTTTATTCCCCCAGTATAGGAGAGGACCTGAACCTTTATTCCCCCAGTATAGGAGAGGACCTGAACCTTTATTCCCCCAGTATAGGAGAGGACCTGAACCTTTATTCCCCAGTATAGGAGAGGACCTGAACCTTTATTCCCCAGTATAGGAGGACCGGAAGCTTTATTCCCCCAGTATAGGAGAGGACCTGAACCTTTATTCCCCCAGTATAGGAGAGGACCTGAACCTTTATTCCCCAGTATAGGAGGACTGGAAGCTTTATTCCCCCAGTATAGGAGAGGATCGGAATCTTTATTCCCCCAGTATAGGAGAGGACCGGAGCCTTTATTCCCCCAGTATAGGAGAGGACCTGAACCTTTATTCCCCCAGTATAAGAGAGGATCGGAACCTTTATTCCCTCAGTATAGGAGAGGACCAGAACCTTTATTCCCCCAGTATAGGAGAGGATCGGAACCTTTATTCCCCCAGTATAGGAGAGTACCGAAGCTTTATTCCCCCAGTATAGGAGAGGATCGGAACCTTTATTCCCCCAGTATAGGAGAGGACCAGAACCTTTATTCCCCCAGTATAGGAGAGGATCGGAACCTTTATTCCCCCAGTATAGGAGAAGACCATAACATGTTTTTCCCCCAGTATAGGAGAATACCGGAACCTTTTTTCCCCCTATAGTACAGTCCCAGAATATTTATTCCTATCAGTATTGTACAAGAACAGTTTTTCCCAATATAGGAGAGAGAGCAAGCAATATTATTACCCTAGTAAAAAAAACAGGAGAGTAACATTTATCTCTGAATATAGCAGAGTACCAGAACATTTATCTCTGAATATAACAGAATATGGGAACATTTATTTCAATCCATTGAGTGTATCTAGAAGTATATATTATATACACTGCACAATATACATACAATAACAGACAGTCTGAAATCCTCTGATTTTATTTGAGATTTGAATGAGCTAAAAGTGATCTTCAGGTTAAATTAACCATATTCAAGCCCTGAGAACATAACATATTCCTACCATCTCTACAATTAGTGAAAGAGAGCATTGTTTGGGCACCGAACTGAGCCGAGAAAGAAATCATAATAACGAGATTTACTTGTCAAGATGAAAAGTTTCATAAACAACAGCATTCAAACTGCGCTGGATTTCCATCGTCCTGCGGTAATTGCCTTCTGCATGAACTTACTCAATGGAAATTCCTTAGCTGGCCCTTGAATTCCTGCTAATTAAGCAAATATCCCCCGCTTGAGAATCCAGGTGCATTGCTGGTGTTTTCAATACATGTCGCGCCTACTCAAACTAATATGAGCTCATGGTGAACCCCTCAATTAGCAGCCACTTCACCCCACCGCTCGCTGGGCGCAGGCGACAAGGAACAAAGACTGGGGCACCCAGACATTCAGCCCAGAATATGGAAATTCATATAGTGTCTGTCATGCAAATAGAAAATTGTGAATTTGTGGTTTAAAAAGGACACTCCACGCACCATGCCTATCTGTACTTCATGGAAACCCCCGATCTAACTGCACAGTTTACACCGATGCAATTAAAAGACCTCACACTCACTAAGTGACATCACCATTCTTGTGAGACAAACTGTGCTGCTGCTGCTGCCCCGAGTATGAGTGGCTGCAGCAAGCTTAAAAGAAGAAAAACGAATGCATCTCTACAACAAACTAGTGGGAGCAGCACTACAACTTGTTAGCTTCCCAGGAAAATCTTTAGGAGCAAAAATTGCAAAAGGAACAGAAAGTGTGAAAAATTTATTATGTTGGTGCATTGTAGATAAGACAGAAAAATGTATATATGGTCTAGTACAGTTTTATTACTAAAACAAAAGAAAATAAATGTATATTCAAAATATTTTCTTTTTGTGTTATTTTGATATAACCACAGCTTTTTATTTATTTAAAGGAACACTATAGGGTCAGGAATACAGATATGTATTCCTGACACTATAGGTCTAAATAGCTGTTCAGGTGACCGGCCTCCCTTGTCCCGTTAAAAAGGTGATTTTACTTACCTTAACCTAGCGCTGCGCGGGTCTTCTGGCAGCTTGCTTCGCCACCTTGGCTGAGATCATTAAACTTGATGATCTCGGCCAATCCAGTGGAGAAACATTGGGAGGCTATAACCCTGCACTGAGCCAATCAGCATCTTCTCTGAGATGCACTGAATCTTTATATCAAGCATTCAGCATCTCCATGGACAGAGTGGAGACGCTGAACGTCTGTGCTGCACAGTGTGGACACTTTAGGCGTTAAATCACTGTTTTTACAGCCCGTATCACACCTCCCTGCATGTGACTTACACAGCTTTCCCAAACAAGTCCTGAAAAGTAACCTAGATAGACTAGGTTACTTTATTGTACAGTCGGTTTAATTTAGAATTGCTTATCTCCAGCTTTGTTAATCACCTTCTTGACCAGTGGTTCCCAACACAGTCCTCAAGTATCTCTAACAGTGCAGGATTTAGGGATTACCCAGTTGTGTCTAAGGTGTTTTTTTCTTTCTTTCTTTCTAAAAACACATTTCACACAACCGGGTAATGCTTGAGACACTCAATACAAAACAATCAAAAGTATAATTACAGGTATACACATACAATCCCATACATGTTCACCCAGGACATACTTGAAAATGAGAGAAATCTCAATGTATCTTTCCTGGTAAAATATTTTATAAATAACATAGACATACTCAGATATATACACATACACAATCAATCACATACACACTATCACTGGCATACACACACAAAAATCACATTTAGAAATTAGGAACCTTAGGGAGGGCTGGAGAGGATGCTCTCCCTGTTGGCTAGTGGTTGCTGCTTAGTGATGCCAATGCTGGAATGACATCATACCCAGCCGCCAACTCACTGCAGGGCACGCAAAGGAGCTGTGCAGAAAGAGCACAGTATGTAATTGGTTCCCTGCCGCCCTCACTGCCAGGCTGCCCGGAAGGCAACTGGACCACATTACAAGCAGTACAGGGCCGCAAGTTGGACACATCTGATCTACAAACTAAAACTGCTTCATTAAGCTGAAGTTGTTTTGATGCCTATAGTATACCTTTGGTTTATACATCTGCTAATTTTGGCAAAAAATACATAGCATAATGCAAAGATTATATTTCATAATTTGCCTCAAGGGGACCTTGTGATCGAGGTAAAGTACAAATCTGCTTATAAGGGAATTACACTGATACATGTGTCAAAAGCATAAATTACTATTTTATTATTTTAAATTAAGGGAATGCAACCTATTGCAAAACACAAAACAAGGAAATGAGAGAGATTGGGGAATCGACTGAATCTCGCTCTATACAGTTTTTCATTTTTTTTTGTTAAAGAATGGAATTATAAACTGCAAGAGAAAAAAAAGCGATAATGAATAGTCACAATCTGCTACCTATGTGAAAATGTAGACAATGCGATAATGAATTAATTTTCCAAATAAAGAATTTTTCCCATACAGAGAAACGGAATAAAAAAAAAACGCGACTGGTGCATCAGCAATGGTTTGTTAGTGCGCAGACAAGAAAGGTCTGCGATCCATTCCCCATGGAAACAGTGACAGCAAATAAAGTGACAGCGCCAGACATACAAAGCAGCCGCAGGTCACTGTTACTGGGACACAGACACCTTCAGGCTCCGTCCAATCAATACAGTAAATATCCAGACAGCGCAGGATTTATACCAAAAAGATAGCACGTAGTATTATCACAGGACTTTTCCAGAAACTCAGCTAAACACATCACGTCCGATACATGTTCCCAAATGGTTCTATTAGTAACTCTCCTTCCAAGCATTCGACTGCGTAAAGGTTGAACTATCTGTGAATAAAAATTGGAAAGATGGGAAGAAAAGACCCCTGGACCAAGAAATTGACTTAACCCCTTAAGGACCAAACTTCTGGAATAAAAGGGAATCATGACATGTCACATGTCATGTGTCCTTAAGGGGTTAAATGTCTCCGTGCCATCAAAAGGACAAATCAATAATTAACTCTCAGTATCAGTTAAAATACAGGATTTTGAATTTTTTTATAATCAAACCTGTAACATGCTCACGCCATGTCTTTATAAAGATAATCCATTAAAAATTAAAGGAAAAAAAATGTGTAATCACTGTTTAGTAGGACTGCCTGCAGCCCCCCCACAGGGAGTGCCTCATTCTTACCCGACAATCTTGGCTCAGGAAACATTTATGGGGCTATTCGTTTATCCTCAATGAACAGTTCCGCTCATGTCATAAGATGATTGGAAGTATTTTCTAAAGTGATAACAGCCACAATGTAGTGGCTCTTGGTTTATTCATGTTTAGTGATTCACGTCACTGGATTCTGTGCATGCGCAGTCCAGTAAACAGCCCAAGCTGCGTAAAACAGACACAGGCATGAGAGACAGTTTTAAGGGGCTGAATTATGGCTGTGTAAACATTGCTGCAATTGCCAATACAGCGTTATGGATCCATTGTCAGCGCATCACTTCATTAAAGGTACGGTGTAGGCACTATAACTATTTCATCTCATTGAATTAGTTCACTTGTCTCAGCCGCCCATTGCTGGTCAGGCTAGTGCTTCAACATTAGTACAAGCAGAACAGAGGGGATCGGCTGCTGGGGACTAATGTAGCATTAAAACAACAAGTTAACATTGATGGAAGGACAGCACCAGGGGACTTCAGACACTATAACCACTTCAGTGAGATGAAGCAGTGACTATAACACTGTATGACTAGATCACCTTTACCGAATGATTATTAAAGACAATACATACACTATGGGCGGTTTAAAAAAAAAAGAAAAGTGGAAAATATTAGATATAGCCAATTAGATTGTCATGTCTTCTTTTTCTGTGCATATCATTTACAAATACTAGGCGGTTTAACTACCATACCGGTAAAGTATGGAGAATACGAACACGGCACAGTATGAGCATGTTACATAGAGACGTGTGTCCATCAAGTTCAACCTTCCTAACATGAAAACAATGAAGATAAAAATAAATGCTCAGTGTGAATGCGGGATCTTTGGGAACATAGTTTAAAATGTAAGAATTTTCCAACTTTTCTGTGTGAATCACTGATGTCATTTAATTTCCACTCTCCTTTTCCCTGATTACATACATCGTAATGTAAGTGGGTAGGTGGTTACATTTCTTATGTGAATTTCTCAGAGATGTCCACTTTAGAAAATGTATACTTTGACGCATTTAATTCATTTACCATTTATTTATCCCTAAACTGCCCAGCAAAAACAACTCAAAATTCCATAATGCCAAAGTGCCTCCCAATCAGGTGACAGTCCTGATTTGGCACCCGTGTCCCACAGCCTTGGGTTACTTCCCTGGTGTTATTTTTAAGACACCTGTAAGAAGCCTAAAATTTTTTTTAATAAAAACACGCAGAAAAATTACATAATTCTACTCACTCTCTGGACCACTGACTGTGTCTGCATTGCTCCCCACCGAGACAGCCGGCAATGGCTGACAGTGTCTGCATCGCTCCCCATCTAGGCAGCCGGCAATGGCTGACAGTGTCTGCATCGCTCCCTACCTAGACAGCTGGCAATGGCTGACCGTGTCTGCATCGCTCCCCACCTAAACAGCCGGCAATGTCTGACCGTGTCTGCATCGCTCCCCACCTAGGCAACCGGCAATGGCTGACCGTATCTGCATCGCTCCCCACCTAGGCAACCGGCAATGGCTGACCGTGTCTGCATCGCTCCCCACCTAGGCAGCCGGCAATGGCTGACCGTGTCTGCATCGCTCCCCACCTAGACAGCCGGCAATGGCTGACCGTGTCTGCATCGCTCCCCACCTAGACAGCCGGCAATGGCTGACCACATCTGCATCGCTCCCCACCTAGACAGCCGGCAATGGCTGACCACATCTGCATCGCTCCCCACTTAGGCAGCCGGCAATGGCTGACCGTGTCTGCATTGCTCCCCCCTAGACAGCCGGCAATGGCATGGGTAACCAACCTTGGCACACCAGATGTTGTGGACTACAACCCTCGTGCTCTTACATCCATAATGCTAGTACAGGGGGGATGTAGCCCACAACATTTGGAGTGCCTAAGGTTGCCACCCGCTGTCCTAGACAGCTGGCAATGACTTTCTGATGGTGTTATTTTACCAGATAAACCATATTCTTATTCTCTCCTCTTAAGAGCTCACTCACTATTGCTTTTTTCTGCATGCCTTTCTCTACCCATTCTCGAATCTTAGATTTGTTCTTCCCCTCATCATTACCTCTTCTCATCTCTTCCCTTTAGTTCACCCTTCTATGTTTGATGGTCACTATTTTGTTTCTCTAAGCAGTGTTAGTACATATCACGACACACTTTGTGCACAATGAGTTACTCGAAAATAAATTTCAACTTCAAACTTTATTCAATTAATTCGCTCAAGAAGGAAAGTCCTGATCATGTGATCCATATACATACACCCACACCAGCACTAACATTGCTCCAGTGTTAATAACTACAAAATCAGATCTACGTTATATCAGTATTGAGGAGTTTTCCTCTACGGCTCCTGCCTGGTCACACTATACAGGCACTAATTAAAGAGAATTTCAAATGGCCAGGCCAAACGCCGCTCAACTCACTAAACCGCTCATTTCAGCAAATGAAATCCAAAGGCAAAAGTTAAGTAAAAAAAAAAGCTGCTTTGGAAACAATCTCTGATACGGTTATTGTCCCAGTTTGACTATTTTAGCCTCCGTTTTGCCTTTCGGATTAAAATGTGCTAAAATGTTTAGTGAATAACCATGTTTTATTGTGATATAACAGACTATAAACTAAAGAACGATGTATCATTCAAACTAGGAAGTAACAAATTATGAAATCATGTTATTTCACATCCCAAACATTGTAATTAAAAAAAAAATATGTAGAAATATACAATTAAAACAATTACAGTGCTTGCCTCCAGCAATACAGGATTCCAAATCATAGAAATGCAAACACATGGATCCCGGTCATTATACAAATACGGACCTAAATGAAGCCCTTTCACCTTTTAAACGAAGAAAATACCTCTCTCTGGAAATTGTATGATATTATATAAATTTAATAAAACATCAAAAATCACATACAACTAGTATTAACCTTTTCTTTTTTTATGAGATGTGGTTTTCATTTAAACTGAAGATTAAACAAATTACATCACAATCCAGTACAGCCCTGGCACAGCCAAGGCACAAATTTCAAATGGGGACAAGAAATTGAAAAATTGTTCCTGTCAAGTGTAAAGGACAGAGCTTGCAGCAATGGTTGGCAGGGAGCTAAGATGGAGGCGCCCAATTTAGGAGAGAAGTAAATATGCCCATATGAATTTTTACATTTCATTTTTCACAAACACATTATTTGTTAAATGTATTGGATTAATAAATAGAGTATTATACATGTAGTTTCTCTTTAAGAATATTACAGTAGCATCATGCATTATTTCAAACCATATCACATTGCCAGGTGCAAATATGCAAAAAAGAAAAATTAGATTTAAAAAAAAAAGAAAGAAAAAAGGGTCAGTGATATCTGCAGATCATTCATTACTAAACTGTATCCAAGGCCTTTACCAAGACGTTAAGGTTCCAAGCCTCCTCCTCAGAGCTTTACTAAAAGACCGGCTCCTGATACTTTGGCTACTTTTACTTCAACATATTGATGTTTACTCACTTAATTTGAAGTTGTGGATTTTTAGAACCAAATAGTAAAGTTTTTCCAATTTGGTCAAAAAAAAAAAAAAGAAAAAGGAGCAATTCTAATTTTACTGACTAACTTCCCCCTCTATTCTACATGTACATCCACCAACATTAAATGTTGCCGAAGAACAGAACACGATAATTTATTACGTATAAACAGGCGTACATTTTTGTTTGAAGTTTCAAGGCTGCAAAAGTCAACACAAATTGCGCTGCTTAACATGTGTTACAACGCCACCTTTGTACTACAATCTCTCCATCAATTTTATTAATAAGAAGGAAATAGGTGTTGCAAGTTATTAGCCAACATCATTTACATTATTCGGATCATCTTACGGAAACCCTCACTTGTTCTGAGAAAACCTTAGTGTCTATCTGAAGCGTCAGTAACCTGGGTAGTGATGGCAGCCATTTTAGGTTATTCTTCCTGCAATAAAGAAGTGATTTTGGGAGCAAAGCATATTATTATTTTTTGTTAATAAAATCAAGACATTTTGTCGCATTGTAAAGCTCACAGTGTTGGATTGATGCTTACGGTCTCCTGTGAGGTGCGCATAGCAGGTATTTTAACCACGAACAAAATCAGAGAAGATGGAGTGGATTTATTTATCAGACAGAATACACAGCAGTATTACGGGAGCAGTAAAGGCAGGTTTTCTGTTCTCTTGCAATTTTCTGAACAAAACAGTTTGATTCTTTAATGGCAGGTATGAGGCATGCTGGGAATTCAGATGAGATACTATGAGGTCAGGCCGCAATGTACCGAGCGATTTAGTCTACGCCTCTGGGTACTCTGCTCTGCTCTCAAAGAAAGAATTAAAAAAAAAAAAAAAAAAAAAGGAGGTAACAAGTCCTCACCAGGCGCTCGATCTATTGTATCGCTGCTCCTCATGAATATTTTACACCCACTGCTTTTGTTATCTCCCCCTTCACAATTTTTTTTTCCAGACAAATAAATTATGCTCCGCAGAAGTAAATCACAAGTTGGGAAAAGTTGGGGAAAAGTTGACAGGTGGTATTTTCAGATGGCAAAGGTTATGTTAATAATCACAGAGCTCCCTAAACCCAAGGCCTCCCCTACTCGTAGAGCGTCAGACTCTCCTGATCCCAGTCTGCTCTCCATTCCAGAAGCACACGCACACCTCGCAGCTCCCAAGAGCCTAACCCGTGGATTTTAAACGCCAAACATCACAAGTTAGGGTCTCAGGGATTGAGAGGGGTACATAGACAGGAAGGTGCAATGTCACATTCAGAATTGTATTTAACTCCATATCTGCCAGAGGACACAGCAGCACATTGCACAGGGTGACGGGGTTAATGGGGAGGGAAAGGGTTACAAGGGGAGGTGGGGAGGGGGGGGGAAGAGAATGTCATGCAAATACACTGGGAATGACAACGAAACTTCTAAAAGCTGAAAAAAATAAATTTTTAGTGCACAATTTAACCACTATGGAAACACGTTCTGCGCTCAGCTCGTAGTGGCTGCCTTCAGGTTTTTTGGGGGATTAAAAGTTCAGGCTGGGAGATCCAAAGCGTCATGGTTCAATAGTAACTCAGATTTAAACTCACCATGATGATAAAGCAGGATATTCTCCCTCTGGAGCCATTGGGATAAGAATTATTGAAGGCACACGGATTTTAACATCCTTCAGCGAAAGCACTTTAAGGTGCAATAACCTAGCAACGGCGAAGATCTGTTATTATTCAGGCATTCAGTATGTGCGGCGCGCACACACAGACCCTGCACGCTCGGATGCTGGGCCTCTCTGCCTCCTGGCTGAATGTCAAGGAAACGATCAAACGGAGCTCAGTCTGTCATCTGGTATGCACTAAACTCAAAGGAGCGATGGGAGGAGGAGGGGGGAATCAGGAGAGATGTAGTTTCCTATCCAAAGTTAGCAAATACCTGCACTTCCATCAAAAAAACATTTTATATAGGTGTGCGTATTTTATGTACAAACACACACACACATATATATATATATATATATATAGATACAAACACACACAGAGATATATATATACACAAATACACACACATATATTTATAAATGTATAGATACAAACACACACAGACATATATATACACAAATACACACACACATATTTATATATACAAACATTCACACATACATACACACATATATATATATATAGACACACCTTTAACTACTTGCAAGAAGAATCACAGCAGCGCCGCGCATTTTTGCCGGACACTGCAGCGCATGTGACACCCCCACCCCCACCCCAAACTCCCCATATTCCAAGAAAAGCGGGCGATCCCAGATCTCCTTTCATTTAATCCGGGGGGCCCTGCAATGGGCATCTTCATGCGCAGACCTGGGGGGAGGAAGGAGGGGTGGGGGAGCAAAATTGGAAATGCACAACTTGAGAGAGCACAAGACAAACAATATTTGATATGTACAGTATACCGTATAGCACATATACACGTAGAAATGCTTGTAATAAAATCACTTATTAAAAATAAAAATTACACAGGAATGATGCAAAACGTGATTCCTTTAATAGTAAGAAAGGTGAGATTGCAAGCTCTGTGGGCGATTAGTCTCCGATTTCCATGCTTTCACTGGTCGATGAAACATGCATCCAGCCCTCTGCGCATCCCAGATATATTAGCCGTGTTTCCTTACCTCCGCTTCACGCAGCAAATACAGCATTATCCTCCGCTTGTTCGCAAACGCCATCTCCCTCGCTCTCCCCAGATCTTATCCTTTCTCCCCCCCACCCACTCTTTTTCCTTCTTCATATTTTTTCTTTTTTCCTGCATACAAAGACGGGCCCCGAACCACTAGCTGTGTGAAGTGAGCGCCTTACAGAATGCACATTCACTCTTCACTGAGTCCCTCTGCTTCAGCAAAAGAACTAGACTGGGTGCGGGGGAGCGTAGTCAATGGGAGGATGCGGAGGGACAGCAGCATTGGGCACAAATCAATGACAAGCTGAAGATTTCCTAGATCATACTGCCCCCTTTCTGTTCGAGTGTGTGCTCATGCAAAGCTGCAGCAGGGTATCATTACACAGCTCCCACAGCCAGTCACAAAACGGATTCCATGCATGCCGGCTAATTCGCCAACAGTACACGGAGCCGATATCTGCCACAACTATTCTTCTCAAGGCCCTCAATGCCCCCTGCACTGACACTATGGCATGATATGTATTGCATGACCCATCAGAATGGCAGGTCCCTGTGCCCAGCGAGTTGCCAATTCCACTAATATAGTGCAAGGAAGCCTTAAATATATTCCAGTTTCCAGAAATACACCCTGACGGAATTAAAGAACCTCCCAGACGAGACAGTGATTCCTTCTGAATCACGCAGACGCTATGTAATATAAAGTAGTTTAAGATTACGGTTGCGCGCAACGGCGCCTGTTTTTAACGTACGTGCCAATTCGTATGAAAAAGCATTTTAATGCTACATAAATTACAGAATATGTTGTTTAAGCAGAATATAGTTGACTCCATCTATAATTCTGTATTCAAGACACTGCTTAATATATAAATATATATATTATATAGAAATATTTTTTCTCCTTTCTTTTCCAGAAACATAATGTGTAGTCTGCCGACATAACCGCCGCCTGCTGGACACAGAAAGTGATAACAGCAGGGATTGCTGTGGAGCACGGCGACAACAAAAAGATAGACTTAACCCTGCACATGCCAGACGAGACAGAGGCTGCAGGGTGTGAGAGGGGGAGACAGTGTCTTCTGGGTGTGAGAGGGGGAGACAGTGTCTTCAGGGTCTGCTGGGTGAGAGGGGGAGACAGAGTCTGCTGGGTGTGAGAGGGGGAGACAGGGTCTGCTGGGTGAGAGGGGGAGACAGGGGCTCTTGGGTGAAAAAAGGGGGAGCAGGAGCTGCTAGGTGGGAGAGGGGAGGCAGTATCTGCTAGGTCAGGCATAGGCAACCTTCGGCACTCCAGATGTTTTGGACTACACCTCCCATTGCCAGCATTATGGGTGTAAGAGCATTATGGGGGATGTAGTCCACAACATCTGGAGTGCTGAATGTTGCCTATCCCTGTGCTAGGTTAAAGTGGAAGGGGCTGCTGGGTGGGAGAGGGGGGATGGGGTAAAAAACCCATACATTTCAAACTACATTTTATATCTGTAAAGTTTCCTCCCCGATCCCTCTTTCTTACCTTGAGCATTGGAGCTAGGGGGAGGCAGGGAGGAACCATTTGCCCTGGTGGTCCAGTGGATGAAGAATTTGTTCTACACCCCTTGGCAGGTGTAGAGCATGTGCACAGGGTCTGCACTGTGCATCAGTGTGCAGGCTGGTGAGTGAGATCTTAGATCTCCCCACTGGCCACAGAGCTCCCTCTATGGGCTGGAGGTCATGCAGCACCAGCTGTAAAGGGGCTGGCAGGGGAGATACCCTGTTGGCCTTAGCTCATTGCTATCGCGGCCCACCAGGCATTAGCTCATTGCTATCGCGGCCCACCAGGCATTTGCCCGGTTTGCCCATCCTGGCCTGTTTATAGAAGTATCTTAATATTATCACTTGCTTGTTTGCTATACTGATTGTGACCTTTTGATATCAAGGTTTTCTCTGCATTCTAATAGATGATATTTTTTTGACTGGGCCCTGGGCACTCGGACTATGACAAAAAAACAGCCAAGGCATTTAACGGCAGAGCAGCCGTAGGAGGGGCGCAACCTGTGAGGTTGCATGTTGTGTCATCATCAATGACATGCATGCCTCTCCAAAGTGGGCATATATGTTTAATCTGATCTTTCCTGTCGGCCTTGGCTCTTTGTTATCACGGCCCACCGGGGATTTGCCAGGTTTGCCCGATGGCCAGTCCAGGCCTGTACACATATTTTGGGGTTCTGCTTTGGTTGTATTATACAGATTCACTATCACCACAAAAAGGAGCTTGTCCTACCATAATCTGCCCCCCTTTTTAAATATTACTGCTAAAAGTCTAATCATTTTTTAGGTACGTGCACCGAAATGTTAAAGTACCTGTGTTTCAGTCACTGTGTTCACAATGCTTTCCTAGAATCTATAATGCACATTCAGTATTAACTGCAAACCTTACCGACAATCTGCCTTGTAGTATCTGCATCCGTTGCAGTACTCTCCGACTCCTAGCTTTCTGGGATATCATACGCACAACAACTGACTCTGCATTTTAAACATCGAAAAGCTCCCAGACTGATTTGCTCAATTTATAACATTTACTCAAACCTCCAGCCAACTAATCACTTCCATCGAACGCACCACCTCATGAGACATTCAGTGACAGTGTTAACATCTCGGCAAATGGCCTAGTCTTTCAGGACTCCCATAAATTCTCTACCCATAGCATAGTCCTGTGACACTTTAAAACATTCTCAATTATTTACACTTGTAAGGTAGGTGGACATCCAGTGACCCCAGCACCCCTAAATTCATTGAGAGGAAGTGTCCCTTTAATCTCTACAAATTCATGGCTCTGCAGTTAGGGCCCTCCCAAGTCCCACTCTAATTCTACACCTTCTCCCTCCAGTGGTGTCCACAAAAACGTAAATATCTTTAAAAAAAAAAAACAAACAAAAAAACGCTGATTATTTTTAGCGCTAAACCCCATTGCTGCTTTATAAACCTTACAGAATGTTCTCCTTCAATCCCACTGCTAGGAAGGGTTTCTCTTTAAGATCTGCCTGGTATGTACGAGCTTGTTTGGGTTATCTCCAGCTGCAATATATGCGACCATACAGCTATAATGCACACTGATCGGCTGCAACATTAAAACCACTGACAGGTGAAGTGAATAACATTGATTATATCATTACAATGGCACCTTGTTAAAGGGTAGGAAATATTAGGCAGCAAGTGAACAGCCAGTTCTTGAATTTCAAGTGTTGGAAGCAGGAAAAATGGGCAAGCGAAAAGATCTGAGTGACTGTTACAAGAGGCAAATAGTGATGGACAGGCCATCGGGCATACCGGGCAAATGCGATGGCCATGGGCCGACAAGGGAGCGCAGGCCTTGCTGTGTGCCTGCATGGGCCGGTGGGGAGATCAAAGATCTCCCTCACCCGCCCACAGGCACTTTACAGGACAGTGCGGAGGACCTGGAAGCTATTAGCTCACAGCTCCGCCGGGTTTCTGTCGCTAGGTTGGAGTGTTGCCATGGCAATGCTCGGATTTCACGAGATTGAACTCCAGGAGCTGTGAGCTCACTCACCACTGTGGCCACCATGGATTTCCCACCGGACCACCAGGGCTGGCAGCAAAATATAAGCTATATATATATATTTTTTTTTTAAATAATAATAATAATGCATATATATATATATTTATTTAACTCTAATCTTCCCCCCCACTGCATCCCAAACACATACATTCACTCTAACTGCAACCCCTCACAAACACACACACACACACTGCACCCAAACATACACACTCTCTAACTGCCACCCCTCACAAACACACAAATCCTGCACCCCAAACATACACACTCTCTAACTGCAACCCCTCACACACACACCCTGCACCCCAAACACACACACACTCACTCTAACTGCAACCCCTCACACACAAACACTGCAACCTAAACACACACACACACTCTCTCTAACTGCACCCCTCACACTCACACACACACACTGAACACCTCACATACACACAATGACTGCACCCTTCACACACACACTGCACTTTTCACTCACACATACACACACACACACTAACTACACTACGTTTCTGGCATACACACTTTGAATCCCCTGTGCAGGCACTAGAACCCTTGTAAGCAAACACACTACATCAGGGCCGGTCTAAGGTGATCAGGCACCTTGTGCAAGCCCAACACATGGCGCCCCCCCCTTCAGCAAAGCCCCTGCTCCTTCTACAATAACACTGTTCCGCCTACTACAAAACCCTTCCACAAACCCCCTGCCCCCTTTCTACAAAAACCCTGCCCCCCTTTTTACAAAACCCCTGCCCCTTCTACAAAACCCCTGCTCCCCCTTTAACAAAACCCCTGCCCCCTCTTATACAAAGTTCCTTCTCCCCCTTTAACAAAACACATGCTATCATTATATATATCTACTAACTAGTACACAGTAATGTACACAGAATATCACTCCCCCCTCCACCAAAACCACTGTCACCCTCTACAAAAGCCCTGCACTCATTCTACATAAACCCCTGCTGCCCTTCTACAAAACACCTCCCCCTTCTACAAAACCCCTTGCCCAAAACCCCAGCTAGAGAACCTCTGTTTCCCCTTCTGCAACCCCCCCACACACAAAAACACCTGCCACCCTTCAAAAAACAAACAATCTATTTACCGTATATACTCGTGTATAAGTCGATCTCATGTATAAGTCGAGTGCAGTTTTGTGACCAACAATTGTGAAATATGCTATGCCTCGTGGATAAGTCGAGGGTAAAACTTGGGGCTATGAAATTCTGTGATTTTTATAATTATATACACACACACTCATACACACACTCTGCATTATATACACACACACTCATACAAACACACTCTGCATTATATACACACACACACTCATACAAACACACACTCTGCATTTTATACACACACTCTGTGTATATAATGCAGAGTGTGTATATAATGCAGAGTTTGTGTTTGTGTAGTGTGTGTGAACTGGGTGGGGGGAGGGCATTTTTATTATTTTAATTTTTTTTATTTTAATATTATATGTTTTTTATTTTAATTTTTTTTTTGTCCCCCCCTCCCTGCTTGTTAACTGGTCAGGGAGGGGGGCTATCTTAATCCCTGGTGGTCCAGTGGCATGGGCTGTGAAGTGGGGGGGCCGGCAGGAAGCATTTACTTACCTTTCCTGCAGCTCCTGTCAGCTCTCTTCTCCTCCGTTCCAGTCAGCTCCACTGTAAGTCTCGCGGTCTGGTTGCCGCGCGGATCGTTGCCATGGCTCTGACGGCCGCGGCTCTCTAAGTTGCCATAATACAGACAGTGACTCGAGTATAAGTCGAGTGGGGGTTTTTAAGCACAAAAAATGTGCTGAAAAACTAGACTTATACTCGAGTATATACTGTAATAAAAAAAAAAAAAGCAATAGTAAACAACAAGAATAAGCAGACTCCAATTAAAGCTTGCTGCGGCCTGGACCCTCCTGACAGTGTCCCAGTCTGCCGACTTTGATTTCAAAGCACTGGCCTCACACTCACTGTGCGGATCCTTCCGCGAATGACTGAAGGCGGAGCACACTCTTCCTTCGTGTTCTTGACCTCCTCTCTCTCCCGGCCGCTGCTCTCCTGATAATTTGTAAGTCAAGTGCACAGCACTATGCACTTGACTTGCTCTGCACAGCTTGCACACCCCTATGGCCGGCCCTGCACTACATTCCCTAAATACCACTCTACAACCCCTACACATATTACATCACCTACACATACATATACTATGGCCCCAATGCACACACTTGGTACATCCTCTATACACACTATGCACCCTATAATATACACACACACACACACACACTTTTTTTTACTCTCTACGGCACTTAGCCACACTTATAACAACACAACTAAAACTGACCTATTTACACAAAACACCACACCCCAGTCGGCTCACTCTACACACACGCAATCCAACAAGCAGGCTCCAACACATGCACAATTCCCTTTCCTGGCCCTTTTGTCCTCTGGTATCCCACTTATGGAGACACCGAAGACAAGTCACAAACCAACACAGCGCAAGCATGTTAATAAATTTACTTGGGCTACTCAGAACAAATACAGGGCCTTTTTCTCACGCAAGAACTCTTCACCAAGGCTCTGCGCATGGGCTGCCCTGGAAGAGCATTGAACCAACATGCGCACTTTGAGAGGGGGCGTGCTTGTCATTGGTGATGCTGCTTTTATGGATAAAAATGGAAATCACTAAATTTATCATCACAACTGGATCCCCTCACACTGGGAAATACCGAATTTAGCCAGGTTAATTCTAATGTCTCTGCTGACTTGTAGGTCTCCTCCCCACTTCTCTCCACCAAAATCCCTTGCATTTGTAACAATCTATCCATGTAAGACCATGGGCAGCAGTCATGCTCCCCTTCCCCAAGTTTTGCAGGGGGAAACTCATTGTGAAGGAATAGAATTGCATTCGCTGGGCACCAGATTAAATGGCAGCTTAAAGTGGCACTGTCATGCCGAATTTACGTTTCTTTAAATTATTCCTCTTCTCTCCCTCCATCAGGATCTGTTCTTCATTTCCAGTGGTCAGAGCAATTTTCCCACAATTCTCACCTTTGATCCGTGATCTTGCAATGCTTTCTGTCAGTATTCCCGAACGTCTTGTCACTTAGACAGAATGCTGGCAAAACTATCGAACTTCATCCTAACAGAATGAGAACAGTTTGTTCATTCATGTTAGGACACAATTGGGCATACGCAAGGAGGGGCATGTCTAGTAAGCAGTGTGGCTGCTCACTGTTAAAAAAATGTAAAATAACCCTCCCCCTCAATAAATGGCCCCATGGTGGGTCATCTCTTAAAGTCACCTATGTAAAAAGTATTTATATATATTAAACCCCGCTTCCGTATGCAGTGGTAAATACTGCATTTTTGTCAGTTCACTTGCAAGAAGCAGGTAAGTGTAAATGGATGTTTTGTAACACCAAATAAAAAAAAACAAAATAAAAAAAACAAAAACACAAGAGGTAATTTTCTATTTGATAAACACCCAAGTTTATATATATATATATATATTTTAATTTTTTTTATTTATTTTTTTAATTATTGTTTTTATTTTTATTATTTTTTTAAATTCCATACAGTAATGAATTGCTCCGAATTGTAACTGAATGCACAGGACTAATTTCAAAATCAGCCTCTGAACTCTTATTTATATTAACCAAGTCTCAAATTTTAATTTGGAGTTTGTAATTTAAAGCCTTTTTGGGAACTTAGTGAAAAACCTGCAAGGGGGTTCCTAATGCAGACCTGGGGGGCAGCAGACAAAACGGAAGAGGATTAAAACAATTGGTTTAATCCAAACTCAATGAATGAAGGATCCTACTCACACATGGCACCGAGTACAACAGTAAGTTCTTCCAACCTAAACTGTTCAAATGCCCAGCACACAACTGGGCAGAGGTGGGGTCTCCTGTGGTCCCCTTTCAGAGTCGTCAGGAAGGATAGCAATAACTAGAGATAGGCAACCTTCAGCACTCCAAATGTTGTGAACTACATTCTCCATAATGCTCTAACACACATAATGCTGGCGAAGAATCATGGGAGGTGTAGTCCAAAACATCTGCAGTGCCGAAAGTTGCCTATGCCTGAACTAGAATCTACATAATCATCGAAGGCATATGGCTACTGCTTTCCTGTAACATTTAGATAGCAGCACAATGATGAACAAGGAAAGTTTAAACAAACTTGTCAATATGTGAAATATGAATGTGATTGACGAGATCACCTGGGGTTCTGTCTCTGCAGAGTTGCGTTAACCCCATTTTGTGTCTGGATGCTCATTGTGGGCAAGATCATTCTAAGATGCTAACGGTATCGCTCTAGTGCTACAAGTGACCAAACACTCACCTCTGGTGCGACTGGGGACTAACCAAACGGTAAGGAACTTCTCTGTTTATTATTGACGCATAGAGTCCGAATGTGTCCACTGATCTGCACCAGCATAAAATATGCAGCTTATATGCAGGTGTGCCTGAGATGCACCATAATTCAGAGCTATCTATCTGCCAGCGTTTTAACCATGTGTCTCACAAGGCACGCTGCGCGTCCTGTTAGCAGCCCGCACCCCCATTTGTTATTTCACAGACAGCATAAAATGCCTGGTTTATAAACAAAATGTCACAATGTGACTAACAAGTGAGCCAAAATAAGCCAGATTTCAAGTCATGCTAAAAAAAAAACAACAACACATTGCACAATCTATGTATTTTTGAACTTCTGAAAACTGTAATACTAAATTGATATTCAATGTTGAGGTTCTCTACATGGAGCAGTCAACTGGGACATTCCATTGGTTTCCATGGCAATAACACCACTTTTAGAACTCTCTTCATAAGGGACAGAGAGGGCCTTGTGTATTAGCTATTCCCCTAACGTGAAATATTCCAAATTGCTATGTTTGTCTGAATTAGATCATTTGCTTTTTTGTTTGTTTTAATTCACTACATCGAATAATACTATCCAAGCACATTAAATCAAGTTACCAAGAGGTGTTTAATTTGCATACACTCATCAGTAAAATGACTGAAATGGACAGCTACTTATTATATGCCTTCAGATACGCACTCACATAATGGGTTTAACTATTTTAAAGTCTGTTAATGTTCCTCATTGGTGAACATACATCTCCCTATGTAACAGTTGCTGATATAACATGTTGTGTTATCTTGGCCATTAGACTTGTGTTTATCAGATAAGACTTTCTCAATGAGCCCAATTTATGATTTATTATTCCAGAGTGGTGTATAGTAAAATAACACCTGTATATCTAACGTATACACAATGAGAAAATATCATGCTGTAAATTCAAAATGACATGAAATGTACAGCTTCCTGCTCTCGGTATCAATTAGATGAAGTGGTCTGGGTGCCTTTAAGGACACACAAAATACATTTTCTTTCATTCGGGCCTTTAACTTTTGAAGCTGTGTCCTTAAGGGGTTAACAAGATTCAGTGAATACATGACACTAAAATATTGTTGATAATTAAATATATAATTACACATTAAATACACTGTTACACATGTACATATGATGTATATAGCTTGAGCACATTGTTTTTATTGAGAAACATGCTGTGCCTTTAAGAAATTTTTTGGTTAATTCGGCTGCGTTCACAGGATCTGAGCGCTTTTTGGATATGTTGGGCGCTCAGATCCAGGCTATCTGGGAATATAGACTTGAGGGGATACCTCACTGGTAGCTGTATGTTTAGGGCGTTATTACTGTATATGTCCTGAACCTGAGAGTTAAAGGACCACTCTAGGCACCCAGACCACTTCAGCTTAATGAAGTGGTCTGGGTGCCAGGTCCAGCTAGGGTTAACCCATTTTTTCATAAACATAGCAGTTTCAGAGAAACTGCTATGTTTATGAATGGGTTAAGCCTTCCCCTATTTCCTCTAGTGGCTGTCTCATTGACAGCCACTAGAGGCGCTTGCGTGCTTCTCAATGTGATTTTCACAGTGAGAGCACGCCAGCGTCCATAGGAAAGCATTATGAATACTTTCCTATGTGACCGGCTGAATGAGCACGCAGCTCTTGCCGCGCGTGCGCATTCAGCCGACGGGGAGGAGAGGAGGAGGATCGGAGGCGGAGAGCTCCCCGCCCAGCGCTGGAAAAAGGTACGTTTTTACCCCTTTCCCCCTTCCAGAGCCGGGTATGTTTTCCTGGCACTATAGTGGTCCTTTAATATAATTATGTTGTGTATTTTGTCTCAGTCTCAGTCTACTCTCAGGCCCAGTGGGGAATGCCCCTGGAATATGTGTCAGGAAACCCCTTGCACATAAAAGGCTGTGTGTGCCTCCATTAAAACCAGTTATACCACCAGAGCTGAGTGTCGTCAGGTTGCAGGGGATGAGGTGGGAGATTCCCATTTAATAATTAAATGATCACCTTATAGAAATATGGTCTCAAAGGATATTAGATATCAACAACATACCGTACATAGTCATTTGTGATACTTCACTTATATTATGGGATATATTATATGTGTGACGTTGTGCCTTCAAGATTTGAGGCATTGTTAATTGTTTTTTGAGTGTATTACGGGTTAATCAATCTGAGATTCTGATTTCAACACATTTGGAAATGTTAATGAAAACACACCCATGTTAAACGATTGTTAAATATAGCACGTGTTGGGGGGCGGGGCCGGACCGCCTGGCTGAACGGATGCAAAATGGAGTAGCTCCTGAAAGAATCTCCAGTTCTAGCCTTAAAATGACGGCTTCAAGCTTACCCGACAACTGGCTACTGAACCCTGGCATGAGAGCCCACCCTGGTCCCGAGGAGAGGCTTGCTGAGAAGTTTTAGTCCCTCGGAGGGGCGATCCCTGTCGCACGATGAGGACCGCTCGGGCGGTGAGCGAGGTAGACGGCCGCTGCCCAGCTATCCTGCCCACCAGCGGGGCTAGGAGGGTCCGGTCCCATGTCCCCCCCCCTCTGGGCCGGCGGGGGTGATCCCGGCCCCCACCCCGTGACCCATCGGAACACCACAAAGCCGGCAATCGGAGCGGAGGCAGAGAAGGCCCAGCGCACCAGCCGTCCTTAAAATGGCAGAAACCACATGGCAGGTGACCCCAATCACAGACAGGCGCACTCACCTCTCCTACAGCCACACAAACAGACCGCTGAGCGGGAACCAGCGGAGAGGGAAATAAGACCTCAGGAGCCGAGTTAATGAGGAACTGTCACGGTACAATGGCCTCCCTGCCACACTAATCTGCCCACCGTGAGGGGGCCGCAACATACGGACTGACCACTCCTAGCAGATTTAATTCCTGTTTCCAGTCCAGAATAAGCACCAGACCGATCTGCCCACAAAGGGACCATAAGCAGTACAGCAGCCACAGAGCTTCCCTTACCAAGAACAACATCCTCGCTGCAGAAAGGCCGGTCCCCTGACGGGCGAAGACAGACCCTCGCCTGGCTGACATGGGACTCACTTGGGGTGGATATTCTATTGTCCAAGGCTGCTTTGGTGTTTACTGGAGCCACTCAAGTTCTAGTCCAAGTCTAGCATAACTTGTAACCACTCTCTCATAGATCAGGCAGCCAAGAAAGATGTATGCTCATTAATCTTCACCTAACCTACGTTAACTATGATTTCCTTTTGTTATTCACTGTTTATATCGAGCTCACTAACTCAACTAATGTAACTAAACAAAATGAACATGCTATGTATATGCCTCCATAATTTATCCCAGCGGTTACCTAATTAGCAAGAAGCACTAAAAATGTGACCGTGTATCTCTTAACACATATTTTGCAGACTAGCACACTAGCGCTCAGACAACTCACTCTCTACACGCATATCACACAACCAGCGAACATAGCTCACGAGAGTAACATCTGCTATCAGCTACTGCTACACACATCACCACGTGAATTGCTAACCTTCACAATGTTAATATGCTATTATTTCATTCTCTATCATCACACATTGTGCTATACATGTTCACCCTAATCAAGGAGTAGAACAGACAGCAATGTTGATAGCTAGCATATACCACTAAGTGCAATCTGCCTTGCCATGTTATAACCACGTACTCCACAGTGACATGTCATATTTGTTCATCCTGATTACTTACTTAAAAATGTGCAATGCTTTTAATGCCATAATGATATTTTCTTATGTATACAGTCCAGTTTGCTCCAGCTGTTGTGGCACAGCAAACGTGCTTGTTATCCATATGCACAAACAAAATAAAGAATTTAAAAAAAAATATAGCACGTGTTTATACCCACCTGCATATTGCTGTGTTGTACACGTGAATTTATGGTTGAGAGAAACACTACACAAGTCGAAACATTGACTTTGGGGGAATGGGAAGGGGAGGGGGAGGTGGGGGGTGAGCTCAATAAACCAAAATCCGAGTCACAAGGTTTATTAACTAAACAGAAAGGTGGAATTCAAAACTGACTTGTAAAATATAAGTGAAGATAGCCGATTTCAATTCACTACAATTCACCGTTTAGTAAAAAGTAAAGTTTCAAAACTCCTTCATGTAACAACAGATCATTTAGCAGCTGAACAGGTTCAGTGGCCACAATAGTCTAATGGGGCTGATAACGCTGCCTGGATGCCGGCTACTGGAGCGCGCAGGTAGCTGGTGATATCAGACAATGAACATCGAGGACCAGGTAGATATGAATAGGCATCTTATATGAGTTAATTTAGAAAATACTGCCATCTACTGGACAGGTTTCATTAGAAGATATAGCTGTAACCCATCAAAAACTAGTCACTGGGGAAGAGTCACTTTTTGGAATTAGGTTTACTCTTATGTAGAAATCAAGAAATAGATTTAAAAGTAGCACAGTTTGCTCAGTGAACTGCAGTAAAGTAAAAACTGAATGGCAAAGTTCAGGCTAATATAGACACTCTGTAGCTATAGCCGGTGCAAGGATTTTTGGCTACACAGGCTGAGATGCACTTGGGAGAGGGGGGCAGGGGCTGCAGAAGGGGTGACAAGTGCTGTGGTGGGGACTTAAAAAAACATTTAGATATCATTTAAAAAAAAATAATCTAATGTGTATCCCCCCTCCGTGAGGCTTTTACCTTGGGCCAGGGAGAGGGAATCCTTATCCATGGTGGTCTGGTGGGCCAGGGAGAGGGAAGCCTTATCCATGGTGGTCCGGTGGGCCACGGAGAGGGAAGTCTTATCCATGGTGGTCCGGTGGGCCAGGGAGAGGGAAGCCTTATCCGGTGGGCCAGGAAGATGGAAGCCTTATCCATGGTGGTCCGGTGGGCCAGGGAGAGGAAAGTCTTATCCGGTGGGCCAGGAAGAGGGAAGCCTTATCCATGGTGGTCTGGTGGGCCAGGGAGAGGGAAGCCTTATCCGGTGGGCCAGGAAGAGGGAAGCCTTATCCATGATTGTCCGGTGGGCCAGGGAGAGGGAAGCATTATCCGGTGGGCCAGGAAGAAGGAAGCCTTATCCATGGTGGTTCGGTGGGCCAGGGAGAGGGAAGCCTTATCCATGGTGGTCCGGTGGGCCAGGGAGAGGGAAGCCTTATCCATGGTGGTCCGGTGGGCCAGGGAGAGGGAAGCCTTATCCAGTGGGCTAGGAAGAGGGAAGCCTTATCCATGGTGGTCCGGTGGGCCAGAGAGAGGGAAGCCTTATTCATGGCGGTCCGGTGGGCCAGGTAGTGGGAAGACTTATCCATGGTGGTCCGGTGGGCCAGGGAGAGGGAAGCCTTATCCGGTGGGCCAGGAAGAGGGAAGCCTTATCCATGGTGGTCAGGTGGGCCAGGGAGAGGGAAGCCTTATCCATGGTGGTCCGGTGGGCCAGGGAGAGGGTAGCCTTATCCCGTGGGCCAGGAAGAGAGAAGCCTTATCCATGGTGGTCCGGTGGGCCAGGAAGAGGGAAGCCTTATCCATGGTGGTCCAGCGGGCCAGGGAGAGGGAAGCCTTATCCATGGAAGTCCGGTGGTCCAGGGAGAGGGAAGCCTTATCCATGGTGGTCCGGTGGGCCAGGAGCCTGCGGCCAGCACACAGAATCCAGTAATGTCAGCCAGGAAGAGGGCGTGACTTTCTTTGCTCTTATCCCAGACTCCCCAGCGGACCTAAAGAGTCTGTGAAGAGCAGTGGGAGTCACACCCTCCTTCTGACATCATCAGAAGAGCCTGGCCAACTTCAATAGCAATCTGCTGAGTGCTGGCTGCAGGGAGAGTCAGATGAGTTGAAAGATTTGCGTCCCTAGCCAAAGGCAGGGGTTCTGCTTTTTGTGTCACCTGATCTGGCGGCCGTCTGTGCCACATTATGGACGCGCCGGCCCTGGCTATAGCGATTTCTTCTGATTCAGCTCTTTCTGACTATATATCGATTCATCTTTCAGTTCACTATCATGGCTCTTTAGGGAAGAAACCCTTGGTGATACCGCTGGTCATTTGGTGGAAACGCTATCTGTCATTGCTGGCTCACTTTAACAGACAACAACTCCCATTGAATTAAATACAGGATTGATCACAATGTGTTTGAATTGGGAGCTGATATCTTGTTACTTACCTGCAGCTCTTTCCTCCAGTGACATGCTGTGTTCAGTGCGCCCCATAATTGAAGATTATGCTAGCGGTAGTGTACTTATAATCTTAATTTTAATAATGACAGGAGGTGAGTATTTTGCATTAAACTCTCTTTACTAACTCCACTTAGCAGTAAAGAAAAGTGAAAACATTAACCAATCAAAAATGCAGTAGGAGGTATAGTATTCACAGTGATGAGGCTCCTCCCCCTCTTTCGAAAGCGACATCAAATACAAATTTCCAAAGGGTCCAAAGTCTTGTAACATGCACTAACGGGTGACTTTCCAAAACACGAAGTTCTAGTGGCTGAAGGACGGTCCAAACATGTCCATCCTGAGCGTGAGCTGTAATGTCTCGAAGTTACGCTGAAAAAGAACGTGGAAAAGGTTAGGTACTGATCTGACAACTGTTTGCAGTAATGTAATAGACCCAACACAATTTCCACCGAAATGTCGTAAAACTAATATCAGTATTGACAATAAACGATAACAATGTCATAAATAAACAAGGTACAAACATGATCTCATACAGGGTGAGTAGGAAGATAGTGGAAGGAAGGAATATCCAGAGCATGGGTATACTTACGTGAATCCTTATCCCTCGAGGGTGTGGAGGGTGGGAAAATACTCGCCTCCTGTCATTATTAAAATTAAGATTATAAGTACACTAACGCTAGCATAATCTTCAATTTTACCACATGACAGGAGGCTTCATATTTTGCTTTTATTTTGCTGATGAAGGAGAGACGTGGCTGCCCCCTAGTTCGGGCGGAAGTAGAAGGTCCGAAAGGTCGATTCTCGTGACCAATCTGCGGCCCGTAGGATGTCTGCCAGCGACGCGCCCGCGGCGAAAGCCGATGAAGCTGCCGCTGCGTGGACGGAGTGAGCTCCAAAGGTCTCTTCCACACCTGCCAGAGAGAGGATCCATCTTACCCATCTGGCGAGGGTGGTAGTAGAGACGGGTACATGGGGTCTAACGTAGGACACCAAGAGTTGGCCACAAGAAGAGACCCGCAGTAAGGATGTGACCTCCACGTACCGACGCAGAGTACACACCATGCAAACAAGCAGTTCTGTAGGGAAAAAGGGGTAGAAGACCGACAAGGAGTCGGATTTCGTACGACGTGAAACTTGGAAGGTAACTCCCTCTGGGGAGACCGAAAAAGCGTTGATGTCGAATGCCCGTATGTCCGATACTCGGCAGAACGAGATCAAGCAAAGCAGGAGCCTCAGTTTGGCCGATAGCTGTCGGAGTGAGAATCTGTTGTTTTCTGGCCAGTCCCTCAGGAACTGTAGGACGACTTCAACGTCCCATAACCGGGAGTATTTAGGTCTCGGAGGCCTCTGTAGTCTGATGCCCCTTAGGAGACGGCATACCAATGGGTCTTTCCCGACGGGTATCCCCTGAGCCGGCACGTGGGCCGCCGAAATCGCGGAGCGCACGACGTTGAGGGATCGGTAAGACCGGCCCGTGGAAAAGAGATAGGAGAGAAAATTCAAGATGGTTGTTATAGGTGTAGTAAAGGGATCGAGGTTCCGCTCACTGCACCAAGCGGACCAGGAATTCCATGCTGATAGGTAACATCGTCTGGTTCCTGGTGCCCACGAATCCCATATGAGGTCTCGAGATGTTTGCAATAGATCTCTGGTTTGCCAGGCGCCCCTGAAAGAGTCCAAGCCACTAGCGTGAGGCGGTCTTCCAGGATGAGAGGGTGAGGGTTCCCTCTTGGGTCTGTGAGTAGCGTCAGGTAGGACAGTATGAGGAGAGGATCCCTGTAGGATGATGCTAGAAGATCCGGGAACCATGGTTGGCCCTGCCATAGGGGTGTGATGAGGAGCAGAGATCCGCGTTGAGTCTTCAAGTACTGTATCGTCCTCGCTACCATGGTGAATGGGGGAAAGGCGTACACACCCAAGGGCGGCCATGGTTGGAGAAACGCATCTACTGCTTTGCTCTCCGGGTCTGGTAGCCAGCTGAAGTACTCGTCTGTCTGCCTGTTGTTGCGTGATGCGAAGAGATCCAGGTGGAGGGGACCCTTCCTGGCCGAGAGGCGGTGGAAGATCATTGGGTCCAGTCTCCAGTCGCTGCTGTCCCGCTAGTGGCGTGAGAACCAGTCTGCTGTCAGGTTCGTTTCTCCCAGGAGATATTCTGCTATGAGGGAGATTTTCCGGGGTAGGCAAAATTTTCCTTCGTAATCTCTGAGAGGAGTCTGGATCGGGCCCTTCCCAGTTGATTGATGTAGCGGACCGCTGAGATGTTGTCCATCCGGAGGAGGATGCAGCAATCCGTCCGGTCCCTCGCTAGGCTGCGGATCGCGAACGACCCCGCTAGGAGTTCTAGGCAGTTTATGTGAAGGTTGATTTCTTGGGAAGTCCAAGTGCCTCCTGTCGATCTGCCCTCGCCTGTGGCGCCCCAGCCCCAGAGGCTGGCGTCCGATTCCAGGACTATGTCGGGCGTGTTCCCGAAGATGGCTCGGCCATTCCAAGCTTCCATGCTGTCCAACCACCATCCGAGTTCTTCCCTGACTTCCTCCGTTACCGGAATGGTTTGGTCGTAGGAAGGGTTCTGGCGGAGAAAGGAGGCCTTCAGGCGTTGCATCGCCCTGTAGTGGAGTGGACCTGGGAAGATTGCCTGGATAGATGCGGACAGCAAGCCCACGATCCGAGCCAGGTTGCGGAGTGGAATGGTGCGGCAGCGGATGACTCTGCGTAATTCCTTTTTGATAGCTGTGATCTTTGAGGTCGGAAGCCGTAAGGTGCTGGTCTTGGAGTCTATCTCGAAGCCCAGGAATTGTACCCTCTGGGCTGGGGATATTTCCGACTTTTGGTAGTTCACCACGAAGCCTAGGGACGTCAGGAACTGTGTGGTATATCGTGTGTGTTGCGTTAGACTGTACCTGTCTGAGGAAAACAGTAGCAGGTCGTCCAGGTAGGTAATGCACCGAATTCCTTGAGTTTGTAGTCGTGACACTACTGGCTTCAGCAATTTGGTGAAGCACCACGGTGCTGAGCTGAGGCCGAAGGGGAGGCATGTGAACTACCAGGGTTGGTTTTGCCATAGGAATCTGAGGAATTGGCGGCAAGATGTATGGACGGGAACCGACAGGTAAGCGTCCTTGAGGTCCAGCCTCGTGAACCAGTCCCCTTCTTGGAGGAGATCTCTCAGAAGGTGAATGCCTTCCATCTTGAAGTGCCTGTACATTACAAAAGCGTTGAGCCTCCTCAGGTTTATAACCGGACGGAATTCTCCGGATTTCTTTTTTACTAGGAAAATGTTGCTGAAGAAACCCTTTCTGTCGTGAGCAGGTTCTATCGCTCCTTTCGCCTTGAGCTCCTGTAGTTCGCCGTCGATTAGGCGCGGTCCTCCTCGGAGCACTGAATGGGGTGCGGAGGGGCGGTCTGGTATGGTAATACAGTAGTTTGGTGAAGCACCACGGTGCTGAGCTGAGGCCGAAGGGGAGGCATGTGAACTGCCAGGGTTGGTTTTGCCATAGGAATCTGAGGAATTGGCAGCAAGATGTATGGACGGGAACCGACAGGTAAGCGTCCTTGAGGTCCAGCCTCGTGAACCAGTCCCCGTCTTGGAGGAGATCTCTCAGAAGGTGAATGCCTTCCATCTTGAAGTGCCTGTACATTACAAAAGCGTTGAGCCTCCTCAGGTTTATAACCGGACGGAATTCTCCGGATTTATTTTTTTACTAGGAAAATGTTGCTGAAGAAACCCTTTCTGTCGTGAGCAGGTTCTATCGCTCCTTTCGCCTTGAGCTCCTGTAGTTCGCCATCGATTAGGCGCGGTCCTCCTCGGAGCACTGAATGGGGTGCGGAGGGGCGGTCTGGTACGAAATCGATGACGTAGCCCTGAACCGTCTGGAGGATCCATGCGTCCGTGGAGATGGCTGTCCAGTTCTGAAAAGACAGAGCGATACGACCTGCAGTATATGGGGTAAGTGGAACTTGAGACACTATATTGCTTACCTGTGGGGAAGCGTGCTCTGCCATGGTTACGAGGTCCTCTGCCTCGGTCTGCTCCTCGGGTATAGGAGAAGGGCTGCCTGAAGCCCACTTCCGGGTAGAAAGGTTGTGGTCTGTGTGACCGGGGGCCAGAGGGCCAAAATCAGCTGGCTGCTCGGCCCCTGTGGCGGCCAGCCCGTCCAAAAACACCCGGACTGGGGTAGCCCCTAAAGACTCATTTCATGGAAGTCTGAGCCTTATTGAGGGACGTAAAGATGTTAACGTGTTTGTTCAATTCTTTTAGGAAGGCTTCCCCGAACAATTTGCCCTGTGCCAGCGGTCCTAACTCCTTGGTGCCCAATTCCACCAGCTTTCCGTCAATACGGAGCAATGCTGCCTTGCGCCTCTCAGAGGAGAGGGCTACGTTGGTGTTACCAACGAAACAGAAGCACCTTTGTGCCCATTCTCTGATGTCATGCGCCCACTCTTTAACCATGCTGGTGTCAAATTGATCAGCCCTTGTGAATGCATCATCCGCCAGATACAAGATGCGGGAAAGTGGGGCCATGGAGTCCAGCAGTTTGTCCTGGACCCCGTGGAATCCTTTTTCCACAGCCCGCCGAGGGTCGCGGCCACCTCGAGACATAAAAGGTGGTCATGACCTGGTCGAACTCCGGAGTTTGAGTTACATGGTCGGGGAGCGAAGGACGTGGGCATTCGGAGCGTAGGCGAGTGCGCACTGTTTTGTCTAGTGGTTTGCGAAGCCAGCGGTGCATGAACCTGGAGAGGTGGTCAGGGGGGTCCAGTCCCCAGAGCGTGGGTGGCGGATGTTACGAGGGTCGAAGAGACGTTGTCCTGTGGGGTCTAGGATGGTATCCCCTTCTTGAGTAGGTGCGAGGTCGTCTGGCAGCTGGATGTCATCCAGGAAGGTGCCTCGTAAGAAGCCAGTACGGGAGCCGGAATCTGTGTCCCAATCGTCATCCTGCGAATCAGAGTCCGTGGCTTGCCACTCGTCCAACACGGCCATACAGCGCGTGTGTTCTTCCCCCTCATCCGAGGAGTAGTGGGCGGGGGTAGGTGGGGCTGGTTTGTGGCGTTTAGATGGTGCCTTACCCTTGCCCGGGGTATCGCTAGCTTTCTCACCTTTCCAGTGACGTTTGGTAGGGCGTGAGGCCTCATAATCCTCGTCCTGTAGTTGGGCCTGCGTGGCTTTCTTGGTTTTGTCGGTTGATGTTGACATAACCCTGGAAAGCGCTTTCTCCAAAGAGGCGGAGATGGCCTCTGCAATCATTGTCTGGAAGTCTGCAGGGGTTTGGGATGCTTCCATGGTGACTTGGGGTGCTGGCACAGGGTAGTTGGGCTAGGGGTCAGGTAGTTGTGCGGGAAGGCAAAACTGAATGGTGGTACCAGTGGCACCTGTAGAAACCACAGCAGGGTGTGAGTATGGGCACTCACTAATAACACCCCAGCAGAGTGTATGGCAATATAGGTACAAATGGTACCAGAGACCCCAGCAGGGTAAATTGGGTTTTTAGCTGGGCCTCACCCAGAAATGTATATGGAAATGAAGGTGGCACAAAATCCACATGGTCTGGTAATAAAAGGGGTTCCCCTTATCATATACACATATATAGCTGGCACAAAATCCACCTGATGGCAGCAGTGAAAAGGGCCTCACCCAGTTATAATTATTAGGTGGCACAAAATCCACCTGGTGTATAAAAGTAGTGGTCTTACCACTGAGCAGGGCCAGCAGCCTCTGTATCCGTTTAGGGAACTAACCTGTGACCCCTGCCAGAGCCTGCCTTCCTCTATGGTAGTGTACAGCAAGGTAATCTGCATGCAGTGAGAGAGCAGCTTGAAAATCAATAGATTTAGCTTGATACACCCCAGCTGGCTGGGATGTGTATAAAAGTCAGGAGACCGGTTTGCGGTCAGGAGCCGGCACTACACAGACCGCGGGTCTCCCAAAATGGCGGCCGAGAATCTCGCGAGACGCGAGATCCAAGATGGCCGCCAGGAAGCGGGTTTCCCGGCGAGACAGAATGCGGCTGGGAAGCCGCAGCGGGGTAGAGTGAGCAGGGTGAGCGTTACCCTGAGGGGTATGATGCTGGGAGGCCAGCGGCAAGGTAGAAATAAAGGAGGGAGTAGGCGGAAGGGTCCCTGAGTGCAGGGAAGGGGAGAAAGGGAAGAATCCTAGAGGGGAGCTCCCAGATGAGAATAAAATAGATATAAAATGGATATAAAAGTAGGAACCCCCAGAGGACAGGAAGGAGAAACCCCCCCCCAAAGGATAAAAGAAGGAACCAATATATATAATAAAGTAAAGTAACATATAATAGAGAATATACAGTATATAAAGGGAAGAGCCTGAAACTCTGACCTGTCTGCTGATGGAGCAGTAAAGAAAGAGGGCGAGGAGCCTCATCACTGTGAATACTATGCTGCCTATTGCATTTTTGATTGGTTAATGTTTACACTTTTCTTTACTGCTATGTGGAGTTAGTAAAGAGAGTTTAATGCAAAATATGAAGCCTCCTGTCATGTGGTAAAATTCCCCAGTGAAGGTGAGGAACGCATCCTGGGTGAGTAATAAGGAGAAGGTGGACCCCCCCAGGGGAGGGTACTCTGGCTCCCACTGTCAGTCAGATCATGGCATTCTGTACCCTCTGTACCACTGGCACACACAGCTGGTCACTTAACCATATTCTATGCATGGTCAGCTAGGCAACTTACACATTTGTTCTTTTAGGGGAGAATTTAATTAGGTAATATTTCACTTGGACTAAAAAATCACAGCATACAGATACTAGCCTGACCACTAGAAAGCTATTCCATGTATCTACTACCCTTTCTATATCACTGCTAGCCTTTACTGCTTCCACTGGGAGACTATTCCAGGTATCTACTACATTTTTTATATCACTGTTAGCCTTTACTGCTTCCACTGGGAGACTATTCCAGGTATCTACTACATTTTCTATATCACTGTTACAGCTCCCACTGGAAGGCTATTCAAGGTATCTACTACCCTTTCCATATCACTGTTACTGCTTCCACTGAAAGGCTATTCCAGGTATCTACTACATTTTCTATATCACTGCTAGCCTTTACTGCTTCCACTGGGAGACTATTCCAGGTATCTACTACATTTTCTATATCACTGTTAGCCTTTACTGCTTCCACTGGGAGACTATTCCAGGTATCTACTACATTTTCTATATCACTGTTACAGCTCCCACTGGAAGGCTATTCAAGGTATCTACTACCCTTTCCATATCACTGTTACTGCTTCCACTGAAAGGCTATTCCAGGTATCTACTACACTTTCTATATCACTGTTAGCCTTTACTGCTCCCACTGGAAGGCTATTCCAGGTATCAACTACACTTTCTATATCACTGTTAGCCTTTACTGCTTCCACTGGGAGACTATTCCAAGTATCTACTACCCTTTCTGTCACTGTTAGCCTTTACTGCTCCCACTGAAAGGCTATTCCAGGTATCTACTACCCTTTCCATATCACTGTTACTACTCCCACTGGAAGACTATTCCAGGTATCTACTACCCTTTCTATATCACTGTTACTACTCCCACTGGAAGGCTTTTCCAGGTATCTACTACCCTTTCTGTATCACTGTTAGCCTTTACTGTTAACCACTGAAAGGCTATATACTACCCTTTCTATATCACTATTAGCCTTTACTGCTCCCACTGGAAGGCCTTTCCAGGTATCTACTACCCTTTCTATATCATTGTTACTGCTCCCACTGGAAGGCTATTCCAGGTATCTACTACCTTTTCTATATCACTGTTACTGCTCCCACTGGAAGGCTATTCCAGGTACCTATTACCCTTCCTATATCACTGTTACTGCTCCCACTGGAAGGCTATTAAATGTATCTATTTAATATCTTATTGCAGGGTTTATTTCCTGTGAACATTTCTTAGTATTCCATTCAGTACCTCATTTATACCACAAGATGGAGACCTGGTACTCATGGCACAATAGAGTCTGACTCTGGAGTAGGAAAACCAACCTTTTATAGGTGAAAATCAATTCAGGCTGAGAGGCTCACACTTGCTGTACCCAGTGGTGTATTTAGGATTTGTGCTGCCCTAGGCAGGACAGTGTTCGGGTACCCCCCCACCCCCACTAATTTAAATTTTCCCCACCCCTTCCTGTCAAGGCCGCACTTTGACTAACAGACGCTCACTCACTGACAGACACACACTCACTGACAGGCGCATACACTTATTGACAGACGCATACACTCATTGACAAACACACACCATCATATACACTGACAAACAATGACATACGCACACAATATTACTTGGACACACACTGACAGACGCACGCACTCACAGACTGACACATACACACTCACTGACCGACACACACACACATTCACTCACATAGATACACATACACATTTATCCCAACACTCACAAATTCACTCACAAATGTTATTTTAAATCCATCCAGCCTCCTTAGGAAAGCTAGAGTGGATTACTTACCTGTCCAGTGTGGCTGCTGGTCGGGCAGGCAGGGGGCGGACAGGCAGAGTAGGTGGCGAGGGAGCTTTAATCTTCCTGCTCAGCTCCCTCGCGCGCCGCTTAGTGATGCCGAGAGTGACATCATATTCAAGCTCCCGGCTTCATTAAGCGGCGCGGAGGGAGCTGAGCAGGAAGAGCTCAGGTGAATATGCTCTCTCGCTGCCCACCGCCCGCCTTGGTGGGGCTCAAAAGTGGCCAGCCGGCCAGCTCTTGAGGCCCCCCAGGACACGAGGCAAGCAAGGGATCTGCCTGGGCGTTTGGGGGCAGCTTTTTTTGCCGCAGCACGAATAGGATCGGAGTTATATTCATATGAATGAGATTCCGATACAAACAAAGTCCCAAATTATGTCCTAACATGAATGAACAAACTGTTCTTCAGTAGTTTCGCCAGCGTTCTGTCTAAGTGACAGGACGTTCGGGAATACTGACAGGAAGTATTGCAAGATCACCGATCAAATGTGAGAATTGTGGGGAAATTGCTTTAATCACCAGAAACTAAGCACACTTTGCTCCTCCGCTGGTCAAAGCTGGTCAAGCGTAGGAAACCTTCATAAGACAAAGTAGTCTCTACTTTGTCTTATGTTTTAAAGAAAATTAGAGCAGACAGGAAGAAATGAAGAACAGATCCTGACAGAGGGAGAGAAGAGGAATTGATTGGGGAAAGGTAAGTTCGGCATGACAGTGCCGCTTTAATAAAATTGCACCATTACAACCAGGTTCATCCTTGTCACACATTATTAACAGATTCTACACTACCTGTCGGCTTTCCTGTATGGGAGTGTTCCCTTCATTTAAATAAAGAGACAGAATTACTATTATTGAATAAGGAACCACAGGAATAATTCAGATATACTTACATTTCAAAATCACGCACATATACCTAAAATGAATACAATATTGTGACAAATGTAAAAATTACAGTGTCACCTAATTACTAAAACTCGTCAAAGAGATCACTAAAACATTGTGAGCACGGACCAGAGTTTTCTCCACCCACAGCGTTTAGAGTGATCTGAACGATAAACAGTATCACAAGTTTTTGTAAGATTTTGTAATTCTTCCAGTATATTCTATGTACACAAGCGAATACTGTCCGCCAAAAAGAGTTATTCTATAATTCTGCCTAATGACAAGTAATAGATGCCGGCACACAACAACATTCAGAAAATTAACCCAAAGCACACAAGAGTAAACTGCACATAAAAAAAGGTTTACTCATATAGTAAAATAATAAAAGTCATACAAACAAAGTGCAATGAACAGTACAGGCATGTAAACAATTGATACCATACCCATAACCACATCAGATATAATAGTAAGGAAGGATTTCCTGAATATTATCAAGGGTATATAAATAGGAACCAAAACCAGTCTGTTAGAGATCCCCCTGAGGAAGGCTAGACGCTGAAACGTTGGGCTTTATTATATGATATGATGCTCTAAGTCAGTATGCCTGTGATCAGGGCCGGTGCAAGGATTTCTACCGCCCTAGGCAAAGTTAAATTTTGTCGCCCCTTCATGTCACTCACTCACTGACAGACACACACTGGCAGACACACACACTCACTGACAGACACACACTCACTGACAGACATACACTAAATCACCGACACACACACAGAAACTCACTGACAGACATACACCCACTCACTGACAGACATACACTCACTGACAGACATACAGACAAACACTCATTGACACATACACTCACTGACATACATACACTCACTCACTGACACACACACACAGACATTCACAGACAAACACACAGACACACTCACTGACAGACATACACTCACTGACAGACATACACTCACTCACTGACACACACACACAGACATTCACAGACAGACACACTCACTGACAGACATACACTCACTGACAGACATACATGCACTTGGTGACACACACACACAGACACTCACTGACAGACATACAGACACACACTCATTGACACATACACTCACTGACAGATACACTCACTGACAGACATACACTCACTGACACACACACAGACAGACACACAGACACACTCACTGACAGACATACACTCACTGACAGACATACATGCACTTACTGACAAACACACACACAGACACTCACTGGCGCCTGGATCGACCTGGCGCTGCGGCCCAGGACAGGGGGAACCCACTAGGAAATATCCTGGTGGGCGCCCCCAGCAAGCTGGCGCCCTAGGCGAATGCCTATTTCGCCTAACGGTTACGCCGGCCCTGCCTGTGATACTATGGGTTTATAGGTTTCAATTTTGAGCACTGACTATTTTATCTGATGGGGTTATGGGTACGTTATAAATTGTTTACATACCTCTACTATTCATTGTTTTGTTGTTTCTTTTATTAATTCACTACAGGGAGTGCAGAATTATTAGGCAAATGAGTATTTTGACCACATCATCCTCTTTATGCATGTTGTCTTACTCCAAGCTGTATAGGCTCGAAAGCCTACTACCAATTAAGCATATTAGGTGATGTGCATCTCTGTAATGAGAAGGGGTGTGGTCTAATGACATCAACACCCTATATCAGGTGTGCATAATTATTAGGCAACTTCCTTTCCTTTGGCAAAATGGGTCAAAAGAAGGACTTGACAGGCTCAGAAAAGTCAAAAATAGTGAGATATCTTGCAGAGGGATGCAGCACTCTTAAAATTGCAAAGCTTCTGAAGCGTGATCATCGAACAATCAAGCGTTTCATTCAAAATAGTCAACAGGGTCACAAGAAGCGTGTGGAAAAACCAAGGCGCAAAATAACTGCCCATGAACTGAGAAAAGTCAAGCGTGCAGCTGCCACGATGCCACTTGCCACCAGTTTGGCCATATTTCAGAGTTGCAACATCACTGGAGTACCCAAAAGCACAAGGTGTGCAATACTCAGAGACATGGCCAAGGTAAGAAAGGCTGAAAGACGACCACCACTGAACAAGACACACAAGCTGAAACGTCAAGACTGGGCCAAGAAATATCTCAAGACTGATTTTTCTAAGGTTTTATGGACTGATGAAATGAGAGTGAGTCTTGATGGGCCAGATGGATGGGCCCGTGGCTGGATTGGTAAAGGGCAGAGAGCTCCAGTCCGACTCAGACGCCAGCAAGGTGGAGGTGGAGTACTGGTTTGGGCTGGTATCATCAAAGATGAGCTTGTGGGGCCTTTTCGGGTTGAGGATGGAGTCAAGCTCAACTCCCAGTCCTACTGCCAGTTCCTGGAAGACACCTTCTTCAAGCAGTGGTACAGGAAGAAGTCTGCATCCTTCAAGAAAAACATGATTTTCATGCAGGACAATGCTCCATCACACGCGTCCAAGTACTCCACAGCGTGGCTGGCAAGAAAGGGTATAAAAGAAGAAAATCTAATGACATGGCCTCCTTGTTCACCTGATCTGAACCCCATTGAGAACCTGTGGTCCATCATCAAATGTGAGATTTACAAGGAGGGAAAACAGTACACCTCTCTGAACAGTGTCTGGGAGGCTGTGGTTGCTGCTGCACGCAATGTTGATGGTGAACAGATCAAAACACTGACAGAATCCATGGATGGCAGGCTTTTGAGTGTCCTTGCAAAGAAAGGTGGCTATATTGGTCACTGATTTGTTTTTGTTTTGTTTTTGAATGTCAGAAATGTATATTTGTGAATGTTGAGATGTTATATTGGTTTCACTGGTAATAATAAATAATTGAAATGGGTATATATTTGTTTTTTGTTAAGTTGCCTAATAATTATGCACAGTAATAGTCACCTGCACACACAGATATCCCCCTAACATAGCTAAAACTAAAAACAAACTAAAAACTACTTCCAAAAATATTCAGCTTTGATATTAATGAGTTTTTTGGGTTCATTGAGAACATGGTTGTTGTTCAATAATAAAATTAATCCTCAAAAATACAACTTGCCTAATAATTCTGCACTCCCTGTATATGAATAAAAATCTTTTTATGTGCAATTTATACAGGTGTGCTCTGGATTTATTTTCTACTATGTCTATGGATCTGGCGAGGGAACAGGTTTTCCCACAAAACATCAAGAACCTTTCAACCGCACTATTTTGACTTGGGGTGCCTTGGAAAAATATTTAAATATTAAGGGCGCCTTGAACCTAAAAAGTTTGGGAACCACTGGTCTATAAATTAAAACGTCACCTTTCTAATTTAATTAAAAATTCAAAAGATATGAAATAACCTAATACCAATAAGAAAAAACACTCACTAACACATGTCTAAGTATTCTATTAAAGGGACACTATAGACACCTGAACCACTTTAGCTTAATGAAGCAGTTTTGGTGTATAGAACATGCCCCTGCAGCCTCACTGCTCAATCCTCTGCCATTTAGGAGTTAAATCCCTTTGTTTATGAACCCTAGTCACACCTCCCTGCATGTGACTTGCACAGCCTTCCATAAACACTTCCTGTAAAAAGAGCCCTATTTAGGCTTTCTTTATTGCAAGTTCTGTTTCATTAAGATTTTCTTATACCCTGCTATGTGAATAGCTTGCTAGACCCTGCAAGAGCCTCCTGTATGTGATTAAAGTTCAATTTAGAGATTGAGATACAATTATTTAAGGTAAATTAAATCTGTTTCAAAGTGAAACCAGTTTTGTTTTTTTCATGCAGGCTCTGTCAATCATAGCCAGGGGAGGTGTGGCTAGGGCTGCATAAACAGAACAAAGTGATTTAACTCCTACATGACAGTGAATTGAGCAGTGAAATTGCAGGGGAATGATCTATACACTAAAACTGCTTTATTTAGCTAAAGTAATTTAGGTGACTATAGTGTTCCTTTAATGTTTTTTCTTATTGGTATTAGGTTACTTCATATCTATTGAATTTTTAAGGTGAAGTTTTAACGTATTAACATTTCCATAGCCTCTACATTACACTCCTACACTTTCTGTGCTTTGCTTAGTTAAAATGAGGGTTAACCCCTTGTGGAGTGTTTACAAATCAAGCTATTTTCTATTTATCTTATGTAAAGATTTGTACTGTGCAATTTACTCCCTAAAATAAGTGAGAAGTGAAAAATGGAAATCTAGATTTTAGGCGATAACGAACAGAAATGGAACAATTATCCATCGAAGAGCTGGACCGAGTGCCTCTATTTGGGTTTTAAAAAAGAAATGTATCTATGGGGATATCTGACAATGGGAGACCGTTTTCAATAAATTCCTAAACTAAATGACATATCTCCATTTTCAGTTTATCTATTTATTTTCATTTATAACACAGTACTACAGTGTCTGATGGCTGGCAAAGGGAAATCCTATATTTCCTAATATATGCAAATCTAACCTTATTTACTGTATAATTAGATCGCCACCCAATGTTATGGTAAATGTCTAATTTCCGAAAATCACTTTCTTAAGGGAATATCTACTTCGGAAATCAGGCAGGTCAACACCTACAGACAGGTAGAAGCAGTTCTCAGAAAACTTTTATTGTTTTTTTTTAAAGGGTGTTACTTCCTCCACCCCACACACCGTCAGGCGGTTCCCAAAGAGGAAGCATACCTCCACACGCACTGTGTATAAAAATCCAAATCTCTAAATAGGGAGCACAAGACTGGAACAAGACACAGATCTCTTAATGCAGACAAAGGTGAGTCCGAATCGCATCCATTATTTATTCCATTATTCTACCATTACACTAATCTGTTACTGATAGTCGTCAGTGGAAAACTGGATTGAAGATGGAGCAAAGTACGAAATTAGGAGAAATGAGCTGACACGTTCAATTGGCTGCCATGGTCATTTCTACAGCTGAGAATTGCACAAGGTTTGACATTATAAATATATGATAAAAATATAAACAAACATGTCTTCTAGTGGGTCAAAGAATCAGCATGTTTCAAAGAACATATTAATCAATTTAAAATGGAAATCATTGCTTTGTAAATCTGCAAAAATGAAAGCAAATCGAAGGCAAATATACTGAACATGGAGCGATCCAACGTTTGTGGGGTCTCTATGGTGTCAGCTGATTGCATACACTTTGCACTTTACTCTGTCATTGCTCCGTTTATTACTGCTAAGTATGTTCCTATATGGGGGATGTAGCACACTAACAAAAATGTTCATTCACAAAAATTGTGGAACGAAAAAATGACTGGCTGAAAAAATGCCTATTCTGACATTTGGCATACAATTTGTAATCCCTTGTCAGTACTCCACAATTTCCTACAGAGAGATGGAAAAAGGAAAAGAAATGAACTGGATGCATTTAAATAGCAACTTTCCGTTTCATCCAAAATGTTTCTCACTTTTACCTCTATCTATTCAAACCCTTACAATTCTGCAGAAAGAAAAAAACTTTTGGCGTAGTTGGGACCTCAGCAAGTCATTGTACATCTTTTCTACATGTCAGTGTTTTTTATATTAGAGCCTGGCGTTACACTATACAGAGTCTGTTATTTAATATTAGAGCCTGGCGTTACACTATACAGAGTCTGTTATTTTATATTAGAGCCTGGCGTTACACTATACAGAGTCTGTTTTTTAATATTAGAGCCTGGCGTTACACTATACAGAGTCTGTTTTTTAATATTAGAGCCTGGCGTTACACTATACAGAGTCTGTTATTTTATATTAGAGCCTGGCGTTACACTATACAGAGTCTGTTATTTAATATTAGAGCCTGGCGTTACACTATACAGAGTCTGTTATTTAATATTAGAGCCTGGCGTTACACTATACAGAGTCTGTTATTTTATATTAGAGCCTGGCGTTACACTATACAGAGTCTGTTATTTTATATTAGAGCCTGGCGTTACACTATACATAGTCTGTTATTTTATATTAGAGCCTGGCGTTACACTATACAGAGTCTGTTTTTTAATATTAGAGCCTGGCGTTACACTATACAGAGTCTGTTATTTAATATTAGAGCCTGGCGTTACACTATACAGAGTCTGTTATTTAATATTAGAGCCTGGCGTTACACTATACAGAGTCTGTTATTTTAATATTAGAGCCTGGCGTTACACTATACAGAGTCTGTTATTTTATATTAGAGCCTGGTGTTACACTATACAGAGTCTGTTATTTAATATTACAGCCTGGCGTTACACTACACAGAGTCTGTTATTTAATATTAGAGCCTGGCGTTACACTATACAGAGTCTGTTATTTTATATTAGAGCCTGGCGTTACACTATACAGAGTCTGTTATTTTATATTAGAGCCTGGCGTTACACTATACAGAGTCTGTTTTTTAATATTAGAGCCTGGCGTTACACTATACAGAGTCTGTTATTTAATATTAGAGCCTGGCGTTACACTATACAGAGTCTGTTATTTAATATTAGAGCCTGGCGTTACACTATACAGAGTCTGTTTTTTAATATTAGAGCCTGGCGTTACACTATACAGAGTCTGTTATTTTATATTAGAGCCTGGCATTACACTATACAGAGTCTGTTATTTTATATTAGAGCCTGGCGTTACACTATACAGAGTCTGTTTTTTAATATTAGAGCCTGGCGTTACACTATACAGAGTCTGTTATTTAATATTAGAGCCTGGTGTTACACTATACAGAGTCTGTTATTTTATATTAGAGCCTGGCGTTACACTATACAGAGTCTGTTATTTTATATTAGAGCCTGGCGTTACACTATACAGAGTCTGTTATTTAATATTAGAGCCTGGCGTTATACTATACAGAGTCTGTTATTTAATATTAGAGCCTGGTGTTACACTATACAGAGATTGATCGCCAGGGTCATTCTATTGATTTCCAATAATCAATCACATTTCGATATTTCTCCCACACAGCCTGAGCACAGCAGCTTACAGGATAAAGACGTTTATTTCCAGTAAAAATCAGATGAGATTGGCGTGTGTTAAATACATCCCATAAATCGCAGCTCAGGGGATCATCAGAGAAATTAAATCCTGCAAAAGCAGTTAATTACTCTGACATACATTTAACACACGGTATTATCTGTGACTTAGAAGGTTATTTACTAAAAGCAGAATTGTTGGAAATTCTAAGTAAATTTTAAATTTAAGTCTAAAATAGCACAACTAGAGCTGAGGATTTTCTTTCAGTTTGGGTATTTTGGCCTCAAATTTGAAATTTTCTTTGTATTCCTAAGAATTCTCCTATTAGTAAATAACCCAGTTAGTGTCAGAGGCATCACATTTCAAAATAAATAACAACATTTCAGTAGAAGTGACAATATAAAATAATGAATCTTTAACATAGTAATCGTATGAAATAATTATCCGTTAACGTAATGATAATGGCTTAAAACAGGTAACCACATGCTGCTAGCCAGGCCGTAAACATTACTTATCACTGCAAGCCGCCGTGTACAAAAATCAGGGGTGAATTTCTACTGGCCGCGGCTGTATTTTCACTTGCCAATGGCTAGTGCTGAGACTGAGTACATTCTAAATTGTAAATCACAACTGTTTCTTGTCCCCCCATGCTTGCCACTCCTAGCAGTAAATACCTTGATATAATTGTTTATCTCTACTCCCTCCCTATGCCCATTTCCCATACCATCCCTACTGCAAGCCTCTACAATTCTACTCGGCTCAACCCGCCCTCCCAGGTTCCCCCTAAATTTATAGCATGCTCCTCTAGCTGTTTAAAATTATCACTCACTTACCTCTTCATTCCCTTTATATTCTACCAATATCTGCAACTCTCTGTTTCCTTATTTAGCCACCACTTCCAAATTTTCCCTGCTACCTCTTGTCTCAAATCCCCACGGTATCCCAGTATCCTTTAGATTGTAAGCTCACGGGCTATCTACCTATGCACTTTGTATAAAAGAGCTTAAATGGCTAGATCTCATTTTACGGGCAGGGCCCTCTCTACCTTTTGTATTTGTGTGTGTATATTGTATGTTCTCCACTTATTGTACAGCGCTGCGGAATCTGTTGGCACTTTATAAATACCAGTAATAAATAAAATAAATAAAGCTCCTTTAATAAGGGCTCTGATTCCATTGGAATTGCAGGTGACTATTGGGCTAGAAAAGCCTGCGCTGCCAGTATTGGGCTGAGATGCCTGGGTATGCCTGAGTGTGCCAGGGTGTGCCAGTACCATCCTCTGAGAGAGAAAGAGAGAGAGAGATGGATGTATGTATGGATGGATGGATAGATAGATAATGTAGCGATAGATAGATATATAGAGAGAGATAGATAGAGATAGATAACGTATCGATAGATAGATACTGTATACATATAGAGAGACAGATAGATAGCGAGAAAGACAGATAGAGAGAAAGAGAGAGAAAGATAGAGAGAGATGGATGGATGGATGGATAGATAGATAGATATAGAGAGAGATATAGATGGATGGATGGATAGATAGAGATAGATAGATAACGTATCGATAGATAGATACTGCATATATAGAGAGAGATAGATAGATAGCGAGAAAGACAGATAGAGAGAAAGAGAGAGAAAGATAGAGAGAGAAAGATGGATGGATGGATAGATAGATAGATATAGAGAGAGATATAGATGGATGGATGGATAGATAGAGATAGATAGATACTGTATATATAGAGAGAGACAGATAGATAGATAGCGAGAAAGACAGATGGAGAGAAAGAAAGAGAAAGATAGAGAGATATGGATGGATGGATAGATAGATATATATAGAGATATAGATGGATGGATGGATAGATAGAGATAGATAGATAACGTATCGATAGATAGATAGATACTGCATATATATATAGAGAGAGAGATAGATAGATAGCGAGAAAGGTAGATAGAGAGAAAGAGAGAGATAGATAGATAGATAGAGAGAGAGAGAGATATGGATGGATAGATAGAGATAGACAGATATAGAGAAAGATATAGATGGATGGATGGATAGATAGATAGATAGAAAACGTATCGATAGATAGATAGATACTTTATATATAGAGAGAGACAGACAGACAAATACTGTATAGCAATAGACTGACAGATTTTTAAGGTACTTTATTTGGATAATGTTTAGTCCTTCTTTGGCCTTTGTTTTACCTCCAGGTCGCTGACATCGTCCCCAAAATGAATGACAAACGGAAAACATGTATATGGTCTCTGGTCGTCCTTACACTCTTGGCGATTATTGTAGTTGGCGCAACTTTAGTTGGTGTTTACATGACTCAGAAACACACAGAAGCCGTGAGTTTTCCGAATTAATAACTGTATCTTTAATATGCTTTTCTAGAAAGGAATAAATAAATACTAGCAGCGAGGGACTCTTTAACAAAGAGAGATGTTACGATATAGGCCTCCATTTAATATTTTTGGATAAACGTGTAAAATTATAAAAAATACATCAATATTGTAAAAAAATATAATAAATATTAGACAGTGGCCATGATTGGATATGATTTTAGGTGAAATGAAAGGAAAACAAGATTTTGCTGGTATTGTTTCATAGCTCGTTAACGTGATGAATAAATTAGTGTAATTTACAAGGTGTGATTTATAGTATGTAGTAAGAGAGGATTCAATGCACGCAATGAATAGAGTTAGAACTAAATGTCTGTTAATAACATTTCCTGGGAGCTTTCTATATAATGAGATACCGGAGCGGAAACTCACCGGTTACTGAGCGGAGACTCATTGGTTACTGAACGCAAATCACCACTAACAGAGACTCACCGGTTACTGAGCGGAGACTCATTGGTTACTGAACGCAAATCACCACTAACAGAGACTCACCGGTTACTGAGCGGAGACTCACCGGTTACTAAGCGCAACTCATCGTTTACTCAGCGGGATTTTAAAGGAGGTTATTACCCAGACATCAATAAACTCACACTGTGCACAGTACTAAACTTGTGCAGCCACTTACTTGTACAGGTCCCAATGCGAAGACCAGACTTGTAACACTAACTGGTCACTGCACTAAAATACTGAAATTCCACCCCAAAAAAGCTTATTCACTAAACTGAGAATTTTAGAGAAATGCAAATAGAATTGGAATTTTAACACCAAATTCTTCTAGCTGGATTTAATGAATGACTTCTCTTCTCTGGAAAGTTTGGTCTGGGGGAGTTTGTCCGGTGCAGCCAGTATGGCCAGCACATTGTTCTTGCCAGTCTTGTTATTGGCCTTCACTGTAATATCAGAGTTTGTCCAGTGACTGCCTATTGACGATGCTAAGGCCCACTCGCTCTGTGCTCCGCAGGTGGTAGAGATGGCTTTTAACGCCAAGAGTGGAGAAAGAGTGCATCAGAGAGTGATGGTCAACGATCTGGAGAAGATTGCAGCCTTTTACGTGACGTCCAACAACATTTCATCAACTATTCTATATGACTATAACCATGTAAGTACCGGGTATGTTGCTGTGGGGCCCTGTGTCAGTCTGTCTAGTGAGGACCCGTGCCAGTCTGTCTAATGAGGTCCCCATGTTAGTCTGTCCAGTGAGGGCCCTTATGTCAGCCAGTCTAGTGAGGGCCCCATGTCAGTCAGTCTAGTGAGGGCCCCGTGTCAGTCTGTCTAGTGAGGTCCCCGTGCCAGTCTGTCTAGTGAGGCCCCAGTGTCAGCCATACTAGTGAGGGCCTTGTGTCAGTCTGTCTAGTGAGGGCCCTGTGTCAGTCTGTCTAGTGAGGGTCCAGAACCAGTGTCAGTCTGTCTAATGAGGGCCTAGTGTCAGTATGTCTAGTGAGGACCCTGTGTCAGTCTGTCTAGTGAGGGTCCCGTGACAGTCTGTCTAATGAGGGCCCGTGCCAGTCTGTCTAATAAGGGCCCTGTGAGGGTCCCGTGTCAGTCTGTCTAGTGAGGGCCCATGTCAGTCTGTCTAGTGAGGGCCCGTGCCAGTCTGTCTAGTGAGGACCCGTGCCAGTCTGTCTAATGAGGGCCTTGTGTCAGTCTGTCTAATGAGGGCCCTGTATCAGTCTGTCTAGTGAGGGCCCTGTGCCAGTCTGTCTAGTGAGGACCCATGCCAGTCTGTCTAATGAGGGCCACGTGTCAGCCAGTCTAGTAAGGACCCATGCCAGTCTGTCTAAGGAGGCCCCCGTGTCAGTCTGTCTAATGAGGGCCCTGTGTCAGTCTGTCTAATGAGGGCCCCGTGTCAGTCTGTCCAGTGAGGTCCTGTGTCAATCTGTCTAGTGAGGGCCCTGTGTCAGCCAGTCTAGTGAGGACCCCTGCCAGTCTGTCTAATGAGGGCCCTGTTTCAGTCTGTCTAGTGAGGACCCGTGTCATTCTGTCTAGTGAGGGCCCTGACAGTTTGACCTATTTATTTAGGAGATAAATTCTAGATAAACCCTTTACCTTGGGTTACCAGATCCACCATGTTTTCAGGGACAAATATAATTTTGCCAAATTTATGAAAATGCGTGAAAAGGGTTGCACTGACTGCACCATGTAAACGCATATTCTAGATGATTCCTAATTGCCTAATAGCCTAATCTTATACACCTTCTTCTGAAATCTACATACTACAGGGCAAACCTTTTCATGTGCTGCACATCAATCTATGTGCAAAGACATGGCAGATCTGTTAACCCTACCTTAACCCAATGTTGCAGCTCCTCACTTTGGGGCGCAGTCAGTTATACTCACAGTCTCAGCTTACTGTCCCCAGGGGTCCAGTTATACCCACAGTCTCAACATAGTGTCCCCCAGTGCTCCATAGTGTTGTGGTCCCTGATTCCTGAAGTGCTCCCTAGTGTTAAGGCCCCTGATTCCTGGGGTGCTCTCTAGCGTTGTGGTCCCTGATTCCTGGGGTGCTCCCTGGTGTTGTGGTCCCTGATTCCTGGGGTGCTGCCTAGTGTTGTGGTCCCTGCTTCCTGGGGTGCCCCCTAGTGTTAAGGCCCCTGATTCCTGGGGTGTTCCCTAGTGTTGTGGTCCCTGATTCCTGGAGTGCTCCCTAGTGTTGTGGTCCCTCATTCCTGGGGTGCTCCCTAGTGTTAAGGCCCCTGATTCTTGGGGTGCCCCCTGGTGTTGTGGCCCCTGATTCCCGGGGGCTCCCTAGTCTTGTGGCCCCTGCTTCCTGGGGTGTTCCCTAGTGTTAAGGCCCCTGATTCACAGGATGCTCCCTAGTCTTGTGGCCATTGATTCCTGGGGTGCTCCCTAGTGTTAAGGCCCCTGATTCCTGGGGTGTTCCCTAGGGATCAAGTATGGACACTCAGGGGATATTAATTTGGGATGTTATCTGTATCTTTCCATTCCAGGAAATTATCGGCTTACGGCGCATTAAAGGGGCAAAATGTTTTATTATAAACATGGATCGTGTTAACGTACCAACAATGGAGGACATTCTGCGGGGAATTAAACGATTCCAGCGGCAGGTAAGATTCTGTGTGAAATAGTCACAGTTTAACGAATACCTCATTCCAGGTGACCTATGGCGCTTCTTCCAAAACATGCAACAAGTGGAGAGGGGACCACAGTCACTGAATGGGCCGAGTGTCTCTTTAATGGATGTAAATTAATACATTGGGAATATTAAGATATATATCAACTAAGATAATTAATGATAATGAGTTGTTTTCCTGATAATGATCTTCAGGTAATAACTAGCGAAAAATATCCGGTTATGACGTTACCCAATAAATCAGGAATAATTGTCTTGATTGTGTAAATAAAAAAATAAGACAAAGCATTAAATCATAATCTGCAAAATATGTTGATACCTTTATAAATAAATATTAAATAGACTATGGATAGTTCATATTTATAATGTTTTCATATTTATCAGTAACACTGTCCTGGAATATGTGAAAGACCTGTTGTAAGATTGCTACCGTGCAGATATTTAAAGAAGGTATCTGGTGGCTAGTGTTTGGCCCTAAAGGATTACTGGTTACTGACATGTTAAGGTTACAATATGACATCACACCTTAACCCATGATGTCTTTCTTCTGAGGATTACCTGTCCCACTTGGGAAGGGCTGTGACAGAGCTCCCTGTACCCCGGCCGGGTACCTCCGCCAAGGGTCCCCTTCCTAGCTGCGGCTGGATACGGGAACTAGCTCTGCCCACTCCCAGGTACTGGACGGCACACAGTCCTGGGAAGTCCAGAAGTCCTTACAAGGACTTTCCCCGCTGCATCTTCCACCAGCTGCAACAAGCTGGCACAGGGATTAACCCTTTTCTTTCCCTCCCCCCCCCAGTAACTGGATAAGACCGAGTTCTGGAGGTACAACACTGACAATGCTTTATTAATACACACAGCTTTTATGCACAGACCTCGGCAGGGGGTCTCCATCCTGTTCCATACAATCCCAGGCTGGAGGCTGATGGTTTACAGATAACCATCTTCCACTCTGGGAGATACCAGCTGCACAACAATTACAAACAGTAAAACACATTACATACACTTAGAGGCTCCGCGCCCCAGAAAGGGAATAGGGTACACACATGAAACATATATCCATGGATAGCCCCGGGTCCCAGCTAGGACCCCTGCAAATAGCGGGGTTATCGGATGTACAGAGCCCGAGAAACCATCATACGAAGTCTGGGCTCTGTACATCCCCGAAAATAGATCCAAAGTGTTGCTTGGTTTAGTTTAATTCAAACTTCGCGTCTAAACCAATCAGCTGAAAGGTGCGAAACCAATTCGCCACCCTATCAGGAGAAAGGCCGCGAAACCCATGTGCACCAATCGGCGCTCGGGGAGGAGAGGGGTCTTGCTGCCTAATCGGGAAAAAGGGCGCAAAACCCTGTTTAAATGGGCGCTCCTTATCTGATTGGTCGCCTGCTCCCTGCAGCGACCAATCAGCGCTCACTCGTGCCAGCGCATCAGAAGAATGGCGTACACCCAGTTTGAATGGGAGCTCCCTCTCCTGATTGGTCTGCACAGACATCCATGAGGCCAGCGGGACTCTGCGGCTGTGATGATGACTCACAGCTCCAGGGTCTCCACTGGGGATCGCACATCTCTCCTGTGGCTGCCTCAACTTAGGCAGCACTGGGGAGAGCGCTCCTTGGGCAGCTACGAGCCTGGCCTCGTAGCTTTCGGGAGTGTAAGGCAGTGGATATAGCTCCATTGGGAGCAGGTAGGGCAATCCCCGACACGGACCTGAAACAGTGTGAGCAGGCCAGTTCGGGATACGAATGCTTCCCCTAGTTGGTGTTCGGCTATGTGAACCGGCGGCCACCCAGGGGAGCATTCGTTAATGATTTCCCTTGTATTTTCAGAATGTTCTAATGAGCGTTTTAAATGGGAAATCATGGTGGTCCCCGTTCGGGAGACGAACAGGTTCTGTTCGTATGAGCTCTCCCGAACGGGGAACAGGCAAGATACATGGGGAAACACAGAATACAAGGGGAAAAACACGAATAAGCAGTAGGCATGGTACTTAGTGATGGTGGTCCATCACAAGGGCACTTACTAAACTGTCCGTTGTGATGAATTGGCAGCTGAACTGCTTAATTAAGGATAAAATGGGAGACGCCTGAGCTATGATTGCTATTGTTATTGTCAGCTATTTTCCCTGTATTTTGCATTTCTCTGCAATTCGCTATTTAGTGATTAAACCTTTATTACTCATGGTGACTGATTATCGGGAATGTTTTTATATCACATTGACAGTAAAACGCTCAGCATAAGGGCAGGTTATAACCCCCCTCCCTCCATTTTGTGATATTCTGCATTCATTCATTATTATTATCATTATCATCATTATTTTTATATACATTTGTTGCCACAGAACAGCACAGCGGACACCGATCTGACCTATAGCATCACAGAGGGCGAGGAGGCCCAGCGCACTGAGCTTGGGACGGCCATAAACCTCCTCTGTAGTGACGTCCCAATTTACTGGGCCACCCCGGTAAGTGGATCATATTTTTATTTTTTTATTTGCATGGTAACAATAAATATGTGACATCCAACAATATTTCTCCTGCGTGGCTGAGACACAAGGAAACAGGCCAAACGTGGGGATTTATTTCAGTGAGCATTAACTGCATCGACTTCAACTAAGATTATTTATCAACTTACCTATGAAGTACTGGTACAGTGTTAGGTAGGTGCTCTTTGCCCATGAAGTACCATACAGTGTTAGGTAGGGGCCATTTGCCTATGAAATACTGGTACAGTGTAAGGTAGGTGCCTTTTGACCATGAAGTGCCAGTACAGTGTTAGGTAGGTACCCTTTGTCCATGAAGTACCGGTACAGTGTTAGGTAGGTGCTCTTTGCCCATGAAGTACCATACAGTGTTAGGTAGGTACCCTTTGCCGATGAAATACCATACAGTGTTAGGTATGTGTCCTTACAGATTGTATTCCCAACGAGACCCAGCTTGTAGAGTGATGGTTATGCTTTCACATGTTCTGCACTGTGTACACTAATTACAAGGTGTGGTACGTGACACCCTTGGAGACGATAATAATTAATTTCTTGTATTCTTCCTTTTACAGAGCCAGTCGAGCCATCTTCGCTGGATACTAACAATTAATTTCAATATCTTTGGCTTTGAAGTGTCTGTGAAATTTGAATCTTGAAGCAATCACCGTCTAATCAAACTCCGAAAGAGTCAGCCTTACCCATGGGGACGGGCGTGTGAGGACAGTGCCTTTAAAATGACTAAATCCATGTGTCACCTCCAAGATGTTGCTATAATTTGTCTTCTTCAGAGAGACCTGTCACCTGGGTGATCTGTGACGTCTCCAACCTGCTCTCGTACATGGTGTGACCTTTGTTTAGCCTTACACAATAGGCAGCTGCCTATAGACCACCGACGCGTCAAGTAAACAGTAATGATCTTCCATCACACGTGGATTCACACCAGTGAAATTTATTTTATCTAGGGATCTTTGCGGCCATGAAACTGTGTATTAAACAAGGACAATCTTCGTGTCTTTCTCTTATAAGCTGTTTCTGTTGTTTGTCTTCTGTGCAATGAGTCAGTGTGGATTAAAGATGGATTTTTCCTCCATGAAACCAGAAAGGGGACTGCGAGGGAGATGAGAGCTGGGCGTAGTTTTGCTGAATAATTACAGACGTACTTTAAACCCAAATATCCCGTAATCAGTGTGCGATTTCCTGAATAATAATCCAAAACATAAAAGAAAATGAATTTACACGTGAGGATTCACAGTTATAAAATATCAGTAATTTGCATCTAAAGCTCTTCACAGTTCCCTGCCGCACGTAGTCCTGTTTTATATGTGTTTGTTTTTAATTACATTAATTTAAGTTAGCATGTTTAATGAGGCATTAAATTAAAACAAATAAAAAAATATTATAGGAATATAGCATTCAAAATTGAGAAAAATAAAAACGGTAAAAAAACCAAATATAAATTGAATCAATAAGTGTGAATTTGTGGGTTTTTTTTTCATAAAGTGCAGAGTATTACTAAGTCATAATATTGCAAGTCAGGGTAGCCACAGAGACTGCGCACTGCGGTGACAATTGTGACAAATACCGACGTCACCAACAGAAGTATGAGCTCTGAACTTTCCAAAGTGTCACGGCCGGACGAGCCTGCCTTGCTAGGGATGAGTAATTGACCTAACCTACCCTTCGTTAGAATCTTCCACTTACCTGCTGGACATGAAATTTACACAATATTTGTTAAAAACTTGCTTCCACAATGATGTGTCAGTAGCGTGGTTTGTACCATAGTGCCAGTAACAAGTGATTCCTGACAAAACGGTTCACAGCTATCGAGAATGTCTGACACCAAACCTCACATCAAAGATTGAATTTATTGATTGAAAATTATAAACATTTTGTGCGTTACTGCTTAAGAGATAGTCCATAAACATGATAAATTCAAGGAAACTAAATTGAAGTTGTTAAATATGCTAAAGGGTTAATTTGCTAAACTGTGAGTTTGGAAGAATTTTTATTGGAACAGAACATTCTAGACAAGTTAAAATAGTTCTCAAACTTAGCTGGTTTTCCAGATCTATTATATTGTCCTAAAATAAGCATTTTCACATAATTTCTCCTAATTTCCTGGTTAAGTGAATAATTAAAGAAACGTCCTAATCTGTTGAATAAACTGGTAATTTTATCACTGGCAATATCTGTACATCCTACAATAAGAATACACATTGCTGAATTCATGGAGTCTAAACATACTATGGGGGTAAATACAATTTCTGGGTAATAAAAAGACAGCATTGAACTAAAATGCAAAAATAGGTCAAGTTGCAAAATTATTTCCTTTTGTTTCTTTTTATTAGTGTAAGCCTAAGTGTAGTGTAGTGCAGGCTAAGCCTACAAATCCTGACCACTGGCTGTATCTACCGACCCCCACCAATGGTTATGTCTACTGACCCTGACCACTGGCTACCTCTACCAATCCCAACCACTGGCTAATTTTACTGTTTCCGACCACTGGCTATGCCTACTGATCCTAACAAATGGTTACGTCTACTGAACCCGACCAATGGCTACATTTACCGATCTCAACCACTGGTTTCCATCTACTGATCACGACCACAGGCTACGTTAACCAATCTTGACCACTGGTTTCCATCTATTGATCCCGACCACTGGATATGTCTACTTGACCACTGGCTATGCCTACTGACTGACAAATGGTTATGTCTGCTGAACCTGACCACTGGCTATGTTTACAGATCTTGACCACTGGTTTCCATCTACTGATCCCGACCACTGGCTATGTCTACTGATCCCGACCACTGGCTATGTCTACTGATCCAGACCACAGTCTATGTCTATGAGACCACTGGTTATGTCTACAGATCCTGCCCACTAGCTACATCTACCAATCCGAAAAACAGTGTTAGTGATAGGAAGCAGTATGAGGTAGGTGTAAGTGGAGCAATGTGAGTGTGAGTGAATGGGAGCAGTGTTAGTGGAGCAGTTTTGGTTGATATGCAGTGTTAACGTACCGTCACATATACCGGCTTATTCACTTAAGTGAGAAGTAAAGGAATTCAAAGTTGTAAAGCCAAAAAAGGCGAACTGGAAAAATTCACATTGACTTCCCGACAATTCTCACTTTAGTGAATAATACTGATAGAGTGTGAATCTTACGAGTGACGGTATCCTGTGAGTGAGTATAACAGTGAGTGATGGTATAGTAGGAGTGAGTATAACAGTGAGTGACGGTATAGTAGGAGTGAGTATACCAGTGAGTGATGGTATAGTAGGAGTGAATATACCAGTGAGTGACGGTATAGTAGGAGTGAATATAACAGTGAGTGATGGTATAGTAGGAGTGAGTATAACAGTGAGTGACGGTATCCTGTGAGTGAGTATAACAGTGAGTGACGGTATAGTAGGAGTGAGTATAACAGTGAGTGACGGTATAGTAGGAGTGAGTATAACAGTGAGTGACGGTATAGTAGGAGTGAGTATAACAGTGAGTGATGGTATAGTAGGAGTGAGTATAACTGTGAGTGACGGTATAGTACGAGTGAGTATAACAGTGAGTGATGGTATAGTAGGAGTGAGTATAACTGTGAGTGACGGTATAGTACGAGTGAGTATAACTGTGAGTGACGGTATAGTACGAGTGAGTATAACAGTGAGTGACGGTATAGTAGGAGTGAGTATAACAGTGAGTGACGGTATAGTAGGAGTGAGTATAACAGTGAGTGACGGTATCCTGTGAGTGAGTATAAAAGTGAGTGATGGTATAGTAGGAGTGAGTATACCAGTGAGTGACGGTATAGTAGGAGTGAGTATAACAGTGAGTGATGGTATAGTAGGAGTGAGTATAACAGTAAGTGACGGTATAGTAGGAGTAAGTATAACAGTGAGTGACGGTATAGTAGGAGTGAGTATAACAGTGAGTGACGGTATAGTAGGAGTGAGTATAACAGTAAGTGACGGTATAGTAGGAGTAAGTATAACAGTGAGTGACGGTATAGTAGGAGTGAGTATAACAGTGAGTGACGGTATAGTAGGAGTCAGTATAACTGTGAGTGACGGCATAGAGCCAGTATAATAGTGAGTGACCTGCATAGTAGGAGTGAGTATAACAGTGAGTATAGTAGGAGTGAGTATAACAGTGAGTGACGGTATACTGGGAGTGAGTATAACAGTGAGTGACGGTATAGTAGGACTGAGTATAACAGTGAGTGACGGTATCCTGGGAGTGAGTATAACAGTGAGTGATGGTATAGTAGGAGTGAGTATAACAGTGAGTGATGGTATAGTAGGAGTAAGTATAACAGTGAGTGACGGTATAGTAGGAGTCAGTATAACAGTGAGTGACGGTATACTGGGAGTGAGTATAACAGTGAGTGACGGTATAGTAGGAGTGAGTATAACAGTGAGTGACAGTATTGTAGGAGTGAGTATAACAGTGAGTGACGGTATACTGGGAGTGAGTATAACAGTGAGTGATAGTATAGTAGGAGTGAGTATAACAGTCAGTGATGGTATAGTAGGAGTGAGTATAACTGTGACGGTATAGTAGGAGTGAGTATAACAGTGAGTGACGGTATAGTAGGAGTGAGTATAACAGTGAGTGACGGTATAGTAGGAGTGAGTATAACTGTGAGTGACGGTATAGTACGAGTGAGTATAACAGTGAGTGATAGTATAGTAGGAGTGAGTATAACAGTCAGTGATGGTATAGTAGGAGTGAGTATAACTGTGACGGTATAGTAGGAGTGAGTATAACAGTGAGTGACGGTATAGAAGGAGTGAGTATAACAGTGAGTGACGGTATAGTAGGAGTGAGTATAACTGTGAGTGACGGTATAGTACGAGTGAGTATAACAGTGAGTGATGGTATAGAAGGAGTGAGTATAACAGTGAGTGACGGTATAGTAGGAGTGAGTATAACAGTGAGTGACGGTATAGTAGGAGTGAGTATAACAGTGACTGATAGTATAGTAGGAGTGAGTATAACTGTGAGTGACGGTATAGTACGAGTGAGTATAACAGTGAGTGATGGTATAGAAGGAGTGAGTATAACAGTGAGTGACGGTATAGTAGGAGTGAGTATAACAGTGAGGGACGGTATAGTAGGAGTGAGTATAACAGTGAGGGACGGTATTGTAGGAGTGAGTATAAACGTGAGTGACTGTATAGTAGGAGTGAGTATAACAGTGAGTGACTGTATAGTAGGAGTGAGTATAACAGTGAGGGACACACTGTGAGTGTCTGTTAAGTCAGTAGTGAGTCATACAGTTTGTGTATTAGCCACTAGATGGTAGCAGAGCATCACATCCAGCCCGTGCGAGCTTTGATGACGTTTGTCCCATCCCTGGATCCGTACAGAGTGTGAGCTGCAGCCAGACCTGGAGTTACTGACACAGAGCTGGGAACCAACCAGGTAACACAACTACACAATAACACACAGATACACAATCACACAACTACACACTGACACTGATCTGGGAACCAGGTAACACAACTACACAATACCACACAGCTACACAATCACACAACTACACACTGACACTGAGCTGGGAACCAGGTAACACAACTACACAATACCACACAGCTACACAATCACACACAGATACACAATCACACAACTACACACTGAGCTGGGAACCAGGTAACACAACTACACAATAACACAGCTACACAATGACACAACTACACACTGACACTGAGCTGGGAACCAGGTAACACAACTACACAATCACACAGCTACACAATCACACAACTCTACACTGACACTGAGCTGGGAACCAGGTAACACAACTACACAATCACACAGCTACACAATCACACAACTCTACACTGACACTGAGCTGGGAACCAGGTAACACAACTACATAATAACACACAGCTACACAATTACACAACTACACACTGACACTGAGAACCAGGTAACAACTACACAATACTGCGACACTGAACTGAGAAGTAACAAAAATACACACTGTGATACTATACTGAGTGCGGTAACACAATGACACAACTCAACAACACACAGTGACACTATACTAAGAGTGGCAACACAATGATATAATGCAACAGCATGTAGTGACACTCTACTGAGACAGGTAACACAAGACAGAGAGGTAAAAAAAAAGACGCAGCACAACAACAACTCACAGTGACATTATACTGAGAGAGCTAACACAATGACAACACACAGTGAGACATTACTGGATACAGACACGCAGACCTGTACCTAATAAACGTACACTAACTCTGTGCACCTGGAATACCACTTACACATATGTACACATTGTACCCAGTGTAGTTCACACCTACGCACACGGCACCGAAGCACAGCATACACACAAACATACAGTGTGCACTGGATACAAACTAACACAGACTGCACCCAGTGCACCGGCTACACACTAACACACACTACACCCAGTGCACCGGATACACACTAACAACACACACTGCACCAAGTACACCAGGCACTCACTAACACACACTGCACCCAGTGCACCGGCTACACACTAACACACACACTGCACCCAGTGCACCGGCTACACACTAACACACACACTACACCCAGTGCACCGGATACACACTAACAACACACACTGCACCAAGTACACCAGGCACTCACTAACACACACTGCACCCAGTGCACCGGCTACACACTAACACACACTACACCCAGTGCACCGGATACACACTAACAACACACACTGCACCAAGTACACCAGGCACTCACTAACACACACTGCACCCAGTGCACCGGACACATACTAACACACACTGCACCCAGTACACCGGATACACACTAACACACACTGCACCCAGTACACCAGATACAAATTAACACACACAGTTCACCGGATACACACTAACACACACACTAACACACACTGCACCCAGTACACCAGATACACACTAACACACACACTGCATCGGATACACACTAACACACAATGCACCCAGTGCACTGGATAACCACTAACACACACTGCACCCAGTGCACCGGATACACACTGCACCCAGTACACTGGATATACACTAACACACACTGCACCCAGTGCACCGGATACCAACTACCATGCACTGCTTCCAGTACACAGATTACACACTAACACACACTGCACCCAGTGCACCAACTACACACACTGCACCGGATACGCACTAGCACACACTGCACCGAGTACACCGGATACGCACTAACACACACTGAACCCAGTACACCGGATACACACTAACACACACACTGCACCCAATATACTGGATACGCACTAATACACACTGCATCCAGTGCACCGGATACACACTAACACACACACACTGCACCCAGTACACTGGATACGCACTAACACACACTGAACCCAGTACACCGGATACACACTAACACACACACTGCACCCAGTACACCGGATATGCACTAACACACACACTGCACCCAGTACACCGGATACGCACTAATACACACTGCACCCAGTGCACCGGATACGCACTAACACACACTGCACCCAGTGCACCGGATACGCACTAACACACACTGCACCCAGTGCACCGGATACGCACTAACACACACTGCACCCAGTACACCGGATACGCACTAACACACACACACTGCACCCAGTACACTGGATACGCACTAACACACACTGCACCCAGTACACTGGATATGCACTAACACACACTGCACCCAGTACACTGGATACGCACTAATACACACTGCACCCAGTACACTGGATATGCACTTACACACACTGCACCCAGTACACTGGATACGCACTAATACACACTGCACCCAGTGCACCGGATACACACTGCACCCAGTACACTGGATACGCACTAACACACACTGCACCCAGTACACTGGATATGCACTAACACACACTGCACCCAGTACACTGGATACGCACTAATACACACTGCACCCAGTGCACCGAATACACACTAACACACTGCCTTCACACAGGCATACTTTTGCCTGCCTTTCCTCAATTACAAAATCACCTGTTCTGCTTTACACAGCAGATGCTGCCTTAAAGGGACACACCAAGCACCATCAACAGTGCAGCTGTTGTATTTGATAAATCCCTGTTCATTATAAATCAGAAAACCTTAGGAGTTTGGTGGCCCCTAGGAATGGATGCTGTGTGATAAATGTTTACACAACATGATCCAGTGACACAATTAATTACACATCAATTACACAATGATGCATGATATGACGTAATGGCTGTGAGATTATTCTCGGATCATACACAATAACATATGTTGTTACTAAGCATTTACCGCTATACGTCCTATGACTGTATGCTACTAAATGAGGCTGTGAGGTTCTACGCTTTACAGCTCGCACTCTCTTAATTTGCAGTTTTTATAAATTGCATAGTATGTCGTTATTGTTATTCCACAACACGAGAAACTGTTTCAACATTGATTCCATAGCCACATCTAGCTCCGACTATAAAGTAGGCCATATGAGAGAGAGATGTTTGCTCTTTAAATAAGGGCTCAAATTTCCACTAGCCTTTGGTAAGTGAAAGTTCAGCCCCAGCATGTGCACTATGGTCCCTGCCACCTGTGGGAATCCTCATTGCAGTTAGTAAGAAGCAGCTTATCAGTAGGGCCATCAGGACTGACATTAAATGGGGGGCACCAGCAGCAAAACGCTCAGTGGAGATTGTAGAAATGTGCCTGTCGGCCACCAGCCCAGGCTATGTGCACAAAGTAGCAGAAGGGTGCTGTTGCGCCTAATATGTCTTTGAGGATATATAGAATGATAAAAAAGAAAATAAAACTAATAGTACAGTGCGAAAAAAATCAAAATAGGATCAGTGTTAATAATACCACTAATAAAAGTATATATGATAGTGTAAAGGCAGCACACCGAAAAAGGGGAAATACCCTCCTATCCCCTACAATAAATTAGAACATAAAAACAAAAAGAAAGGGCGCGCCTTTAATGCCGTATGTATCGAAGGGAGTACACACTAATATTTGGATAAAAAGAAAAGTAAAAGATAAATAATACAGTATATAAAAATATACAAATTGTATAAAATATATAAAGTAGTATAAAAAATTACGAGTCCAAGGTAATAGTCCACAATGAACGGAGAAGATTCTTGTATATCAGTAAAGGTTCTTCCCAATGGAGACTTGGATTCTCAATAAGCCATATGTGGAGAGAAATGGAGAGAGGATCCAATAGTGTAATATGTCAGTATATATACAAATATATATATATAATCATATAATGTACTCACAATTTCCAGAGCTAAAATCCAGCTCTGGTATGAAGCCCGTGAAGTGGATTGATCCCCACTCAAGGATATATGGAGTAATAATTCACCAGGAGTTCCAACCGGAAAAAAAAGGGAATAAAATATATAGTGCTCACTGAATAACTGGAGTATGGTTAAAAGAAAGTATGAAATGTACTCACAATATGCTGAGCAGAATTCACTGCTCAGATAATAGCGTATGGGTGGTATAATCCCCACCTAGGGATTCTTTGGCGTTCCTTAAAATGGTGTGAATCCAAGCAGTCAGGTTATAGATGATTGAAATAAAATAGGAATGTGGCTACAACAAATATTATTTTTGAGGCCAAAATTCCTTTATTACAATAGTATAAAATAAATAAGATAAAATTCTAAACGCGTTTCGCCACAATAGGCTTCTTCAAGTAGAATATATTATTCTATATTGGGTGGAATATATTATATTCTACTTGAAGAAGCCTATTGTGGCGAAACGCGTTTAGAATTTTATCTTATTTATTTTATACTATTGTAATAAAGGAATTTTGGCCTCAAAAATGTATACAATTTGTATATTTTTATATACTGTATTATTTATCTTTTACTTTTCTTTTTATCCAAATATTACAGTGTGTACTCCCTTCGATACATACGGCATTAAAAGCGCGCCCTTTCTTTTTGTTTTTATGTTCTAATAGTACAGTGCGTTCAATACAATGAAGAAAAGTATAAAAATGATCCACTCACACTTTATGGGAGCTTAGGTGCAGCTATGACTTAAACACTTGGGTGGAATTATCCCCAACTAGGAATATGATGCTGTCCACAAGTCTGCATGCAGTCTTCTTCTAGATGGATTTCCTCATAAGCATGTGGGGGGGAATTTTAATAATATAGTGCACAATGACAGACCAAAATATTAGAAAAACAAAGTAAAAAACAAAGTATGTGCACTCACATTTTTTGGAGCCAAAAACATTGGCTCCCCAGGTATAGCGTGGAGTGGTATGATCCCCACTCTAGGATATAAGTGATGATGGTGTCCCTACGTGTGCAGACATAAAAAAGTGATGGTAACCACAATAGTGTGTAACCGTAGAATTGGAGTGAAGATGTAATATGAATAAAAACACGTACTCACATTTAGTGGAACAAAATAAGGTTTGCTCAGTCCAATGGGCGTAGGTGGTTTTATGTCTCCACCAAGGATCTAGGTGTTCATGAATCCAGCAGCAATTAGTAAGGTCCAATAAAAAAATACTTTTATTTATAAAAACAAAAGATAAAAGAATAAAAGGTAAAATAAACTAGCATAAAATATACTAAATGCGTTTCAGCATAAACTGTCTTTATCAAAGTGTTTTTAGTGTGCAGAAAGTACCTCTAATCCTGCAACAAACAGCATGCATTACCACCCCCACCCTTAACAGGTGATGGATTTATAGAGTAGAGATCACAATTAAGTTCTTCTGTCCCACTATATTTAGATGTAATGGGACACGCAGAAGATGAGGTTTAAAGGAACACTATAGGGTCAGAAACACAAACATTCCTTACCCTATAGTGTTAAAAACATAATCTTGCCCCCCTTCTCCCCTAAGTATAGTAACATGTTTTACCCCAGATCTGCCTGTTTGGCTGTCATAAGTTGTGTTCTGAGCTAATCATAATGCTTTCCTATAGAATTGGCTGAGCTTGTCAAGGAGGCAGATAAGGGGCAGAGCCAGAACAATTCAAACACAGCCCTGGCCAATCAGCATCAAATCACAGAGATGAATTGAATCAATGCATTTCTATGAGAGAAGTTCAGGGTCAGCATGCTGAGGGTGGAGACACTGAATGTCAGTCACATTGTGCAGCACTGCCTCAGGAAGCATCTCTAGCAGCCACCTGAGGAGTGGCCAGTGAAGTTATCCCTAGGCTGTAATATAAACACTGCATTTTCTCTGAAAAGACTGTGTTTTACTGCAAAAATCCTGAAGGGAATGATTCTACTCACCAGAACATATACAATACGCTGTAGTTGTTCTGGTGACTGTAGTGTCCCTTTAATCACTGTATGGTCAATAATGTATTGATCCTCTAACTTTACTGATTAACTTTTTTAAATCGGAAATCTAGATATAAAGTGAGCTGTACGAAGGGAGATTTATATTCTCTAGATATAAAGTTGGTTGTACTAAAAAGTGGGCTGTACGAGGCGGTAATATGTATTATCTAAAAATAAAGTGGGCTGTATGAGGCGGTGATGTATATTATCTAGATATAAAGTGGGCTGTATCAGGCGGTGATGTATATTATCTAGATATAAAGTGGGCTGTACGAGACGGTGATGTATATTATCTAGATATAAAGTGGGCTGTATGAGGCGGTGATGTATATTATCTAGATATAAAGTGGGCTGTACGAGGCGGTGATGTATATTATCTAGATATAAAGTGGGCTGTACGAGGCGGTGATGTATATTATCTAGATATAAAGTGGGCTGTACGAGGTAGTGGTGTATATTATCTAGATATAAAGTGGGCTGTACGAGGCGGTGATGTATATTATCTAGATATAAAGTGGGCTGTACGAGACGGTGATGTATATTATCTAGATATAAAGTGGGCTGTATGAGGCGGTGATGTATATTATCTAGATATAAAGTGGGCTGTACGAGGCGGTAATATGTATTATCTAAAAATAAAGTGGGCTGTATCAGGCGGTGATGTATATTATCTAGATATAAAGTGGGCTGTATGAGACGGTGATGTATATTATCTAGATATAAAGTGGGCTGTATCAGGTGGTGATGTATATTATCTAGATATAAAGTGGGCTGTACGAGGCGGTGATGAGGCGGTGATGTATACTATCTAGATATAAAGTGGGCTGTACGAGGCGGTGATGTATATTATCTAGATATAAAGTGGGCTGTACGAGACGGTGATGTATATTGTCTAGATATAAAGTGGGCTGTATGAGACGGTGATGTATATTATCTAGATATAAAGTGGGCTGTATGAGACGGTGATGTATATTATCTAGATATAAAGTGGGCTGTATGAGACGGTGATGTATATTATCTAGATATAAAGTGGGCTGTATGAGGCGGTGATGTATACTATCTAGATATAAAGTGGGCTGTACGAGGCGGTGATGTATATTATCTAGATATAAAGTGGGCTGTACGAGGCGGTGATGTATATTATCTAGATATAAAGTGGGCTGTATGAGGCGGTGATGTATATTATCTAGATATAAAGTGGGCTGTATGAGGCGGTGATGTATATTATCTAGATATAAAGTGGGCTGTACGAGGCGGTGATGTATATTATCTAGATATAAAGTGGGCTGTATGAGGCGGTGATGTATATTATCTAGATATAAAGTGGGCTGTACGAGGCGGTGATGTATATTATCTAGATATAAAGTGGGCTGTACGAGGCGGTGATGTATATTATCTAGATATAAAGTGGGCTGTATGAGGCGGTGATGTATATTATCTAGATATAAAGTGGGCTGTATGAGGCGGTGATGTATATTATCTAGATATAAAGTGGGCTGTACGAGGCGGTGATGTATATTATCTAGATATAAAGTGGGCTGTATGAGACGGTGATGTATATTATCTAGATATAAAGTGGGCTGGATGAGGCGGTGATGTATACTATCTAGATATAAAGTGGGCTGTACGAGGCGGTGATG
>OW240921.1:117932111-118018356 GCA_933207985.1 Pelobates cultripes
AGGCGGTGATGTATATTATCTAGATATAAAGTGGGCTGTACGAGACGGTGATGTATATTATCTAGATATAAAGTGGGCTGTATGAGACGGTGATGTATATTATCTAGATATAAAGTGGGCTGTATGAGACGGTGATGTATATTATCTAGATATAGAGTGGGCTGTATGAGATGGTGATGTATATTATCTAGATATAAAGTGGGCTGTACGAGGCGGTGATGTATATTATCTAGATATAAAGTGGGCTGTACGAGGCGGTGATGTATATTATCTAGATATAAAGTGGGCTGGATGAGGCGGTGATGTATACTATCTAGATATAAAGTGGGCTGTATGAGACGGTGATGTATACTATCTAGATATAAAGTGGGCTGTACGAGGCAGTGATGTATATTATCTAGATATAAAGTGGGCTGTACGAGGCGGTGATGTATACTATCTAGATATAAAGTGGGCTGTATGAGGCGGTGATGTATACTATCTAGATATAAAGTGGGCTGTACGAGACGGTGATGTATACTATCTAGATATAAAGTGGGCTGTATGAGGCGGTGATGTATACTATCTAGATATAAAGTGGGCTGTACGAGGCAGTGATGTATATTATCTAGATATAAAGTGGGCCGTACGAGGGGATATTTATATTCCTTAGATATGAAGTGGGCTGTATGAGGCGGTGATGTATATTATCTAGATATAAAGTGGGCTGTACGAGGCGGTGATGTATATTATCTAGATATAAAATGGGCTGTATGAGGCGGTGATGAATATTATCTAGATATAAAGTGGGCTGTATGAGGCAGTGATGTATATTATCTAGATATAAAGTGGGCTGTACGAGGCGGTGATGTATATTATCTAGATATAAAGTGGGCTGTATGAGGCGGTGATGTATATTATCTAGATATAAAGTGGGCTGTACGAGGCGGTGATGTATACTATCTAGATATAAAGTGGGCTGTGCGAGGCGGTGATGTATATTATCTAGATATAAAGTGGGCTGTACGAGGCGGTGATGTATATTATCTAGATATAAAGTGGGCTGTATGAGGCGGTGATGTATATTATCTAGATATAAAGTGGGCTGTATGAGGGATATTTATATATCTAGATATGAAGTGGGCCGTACGAGGGGATATTTATATTCTCTAGATATGAAGTGGGCCGTACAAGGGGATATTTATATTCCTTAGATATGAAGTGGGCCGTACGAGGGGATATTTGTATTTCGTGGGGGTATATATAAGTAAGATATTACTGTATGTTTATCATTCTGTAGCACTGTGACTGTGTCTTCCTGGCGGTATCTGTGTGGATATAATTTTATTGTGCGTTTGTTCAGCTGTTTACCTTAATATATAAAGTGTCTCAGTAGGTGAGCATTGTAATGAGAGGCTCAGAATGTGTATTAATTAAACATCTGTCTTATTTTCAGTGGAGCAAGTGCTGTTTATACAGATGTAAAATGTACTGTGCTTTGATATAAAACCCAGAGGCAGCCAGAAGGTGCACAGAGATACCGAGTTAACATTGTGGACTGTGATAAGATCCTTAAGTGTGGGATTTGTGTGACTGCTAAAAATAATGGGGTTTCCTCATGTTTATAGATTAGCAAAATGGGACATTCTGGGTGCATTACAGTGTAACCAATGGGGGTTCAGGCTTTCTCTCTGATTCTGGGCCTGCGTGTATTATCTTATAATGTGTATCTTTATTCCATGGTCGGCTGGATATTGGGGTTCAGGCTTTCTATCTAATTCTGGGCCTGCGTGTATTATCTTATAATGTGTATCTTTTCTCCATGGGTGGCTGGATATTGGGGTTCAGGCTTTCTCTCAGATTCTGGGCCTGCGTGTATTATCTTATAATGTGTATCCTTATTCCATGGGTGGCTGGATATTGGGGTTCAGGCTTTCTATCTAATTCTGGGCCTGCGTGTATTATCTTATAATGTGTATCTTTATTCCATGGGCGGCTGGATATTGGGGTTCAGGCTTTCTATCTGATTCTGGACCTGCGTGTATTATCTTATAATGTGTATCTTTATTCCATGGGTGGCTGGATATTGGGGTTCAGGCTTTCTATCTGATTCTGGGCCTGCATGTATTATCTTATAATGTGTCTCTTTATTGCTTGGGGGGCTGGATATTGGGGTTCAGGTTTTCTATCTGATTCTGGACATGCGTGTATTATCTTATAATGTGTATTTTTATTCCATGAGTGGCTGGATATTGGGGTTCAGGCTTTCTCTCTAATTCTGGGCCTGCGTGTATTATCTTATAATGTGTATCTTTATTCCATGGGTGGCTGGATATTGGGGTTCAGGCTTTGTATCTGATTCTGGGCCTGCGTGTATTATCTTATAATGTGTATCTTTATTCCATGGGTGGCTGGATATTGGGGTTCAGGCTTTGTATCTGATTCTGGGCCTGCGTGTATTATCTTATAATGTGTATCTTTATTCCATGGGCAGCTGGATATTGGGGTTCAGGCTTTCTAGCTAATTCTGGGCCTGCGTGTATTATCTTATAATGTGTATCTTTAGTCCATGGGCGGCTGGATATTGGGGTTCAGGCTTTCTATCTGATTCTGGGCCTGCGTATACTATCTGTATAATGTGTATCTTTAGTCCATGGGCGGCTGGATATTGGGGTTCAGGCTTTGTATCTGATTCTGGGCCTGCGTGTATTATCTTATAATGTGTATCTTTATTCCATGGGTGGCTGGATATTGGGGTTCAGGCTTTCTATCTAATTCTGGCCTGCGTGTATTATCTTATAATGTGTATCTTTATTCCATGGTCGGCTGGATATTGGGGTTCAGGCTTTCTATCTAATTCTGGGCCTGCGTGTATTATCTTATAATGTGTATCTTTATTCCATAGGCGGCTGGATATTGAGGTTCAGGCTTTCTATCTGATTCTGGGCCTGCGTGTATTATCTTATAATGTGTTTCTTTATTCCTTGGGGGCTGGATATCGGGGTTCAAGCTTTCTATCTAATTCTGGACCTGTGTGTATTATCTTATAATGTGTATCTTTATTCCATGGGCGGCTGGATATTGGGGTTCAGGTTTTCTATCTAATTCTGGACCTGCGTGTATTATAATGTGTATCTTTATTCCATGGGCGGCTGGATAATGGGGTTCAAGCTTTCTATCTATTTCTGGACCTGCGTGTATTATCCTTTAATGTGTATCTCTATTCCATGGGCGGCTGGATATTGGGGGTCAGGCTTTCTAACTAATTCTGGGCTTGCGTGTATTATCTTATAATGTGTCTCTTTATTGCTTAGGTGGCTGGATATTGGGGTTCAGGCTTTCTATCTAATTCTTGGCTTGCGTGTATTATCTTATAATGTGTATCTTTATTCCATGGGTGGCTGGATATTGGGGTTCAGGCTTTCTAACTAATTCTGGGCCTGCGTGTATTATCTTATAATGTGGATCTTTATTCCTTGGGCAGCTGGATATTGGGGTTCAGGCTTTCTAACTAATTCTGGGCCTGCGTGTATTATCTTATAATGTGTATCCTTATTCCTTGGGCAGCTGGATATTGGGGTTCAGGATTTCTATCTGATTCTGGGCCTGCGTGTATTATCTTATAATGTGTATCTTTATTCCATGGGTGGCTGGATATTGGGGTTCAGGCTTTCTATCTGATTCTGGGCCTGCGTGTATTATCTTAGAATGTGTATTTTTATTCCATGGGCGGCTGGATATTGGGGTTCAGGCTTTCTATCTGATTCTGGGCCTGCGTGTATTATCTTATAATGTGTATCTTTTTATTCCATGGGCGGCTGGATATGGGGGATCATGTTTTCTATCTAATTCTTGGCCTGTGTGTATTATCTTATAATGTGTCTCTTTATTGCTTGGGGGGCTAGATATTGGGGTTCAGGCTTTCTGTCTGATTCTGGACCTGTGTGTATTATCTTATAATGTGTATCTTTATTCCATGGGCGGCTGAATATTGGGGTTCAGGCTTTCTATCTGATTCTGCACCTGCGTATACTATCTGTATAATGTGTATCTCTAGTCCATGGGCGGCTGGATATTGGGGTTCAGGCTTTCTATGTGATTCTGGGCCTGCGTGTATTATCTTATAATGTGTATTTTTATTCCATGGGCGGCTGGATATTGGGGTTCAGGCTTTCTATTTGATTCTGGGCCTGCGTGTATTATCTTATAATGTGTATCTTTATTCCATGGGCGGCTGGATATTGGGGTTCAGGCTTTCTCTCTAATTCTGGGCCTGCGTGTATTATCTTATAATGTGTATCTTTATTCCATACGCGGCTGGATATGGGGGTTCACTCTTCCTATCTAATTCTGGGCCTGCGTGTATTATTTTTACAATGTGCCTCTTTATTCCATGGGTGGCTGGATATTGGGGTTCAGGCTTTCTCTCTGATTCTGGGCCTGCGTGTATGATCTAATAATGTGTATCTCTTGTCCATGGGCGGCTGGATATTGGGGTTCAGGCTTTCTATCTAATTCTGGACCTGCGTATACTATCTGTATAATGTGTGTGTTTTTATTCTATGGGCGGCTGGATATTGGGGTTCAGGCTTTCTATCTAATTCTGGGCCTGCGTGTATTATCTTATAATGTGTATCCTTATTCCATGGGCGGCTGGATATTGGGGTTCAGGCTTTCTATCTAATTCTGGGACTGCGTGTATTATCTTATAATGTGTATCCTTATTCCATGGGTGGCTGGATATTGGGGTTCAGACTTTCTATTTGATTCTGGGCCTTTGTGTATTATCTTATAATGTGTATTTTTATTCCATGGGCGGCTGGATATTGGGGTTCAGACTTTCTATTTGATTCTGGGCCTGTGTGTATTATCTTATAATGTGTATCTTTATTCCTTGGGCGGCTGGATATTGGGGTTCATGCTTTCTACCTAATTCTGGGCCTGCGTGTATTATCTTATAATGTGTATCTCTAGTCCATGGGCGGCTGGATATTGGGGTTCAGTCTTTCTATCTAATTCTGGACCTGCGTATACTATCTGTATAATGTGTATGTTTTTATTCCATGGCCGGCTGCATATTGGGGTTCATGTTTTCTATCCGATTCTTGGCCTGCGTGTATTATTTTTATAATGTGTATTTTTATTCAATGGGCGACTGAATTTCATAGTTCAGGCTTTCTATCTGATTCGTTTCACCCCAGGCACCGTGAGTCTGCTTCTTCACTGTTTATTCAATAGTGGTGAAATCACTGTCACTCATTCTTGCCTAACGTGACATTTAAGGTGTGACTTGTGATGTCTCATTGTTTTTCTAATAAAGATAATATACACTCTTAAAGGGACAGTAAGCATTGTATGGTTCTTATCACAACTATTTCCTGTGTTAAACCGCAGGATGTTGAAGATCTTAGTTCCATTGCTGCCCTCAGAAACCTCCTATACGCAACTGGCTTTGCAAGGAGCACTATAGTCACCAAAAGAACTTTAGTTTATTCAGTTATGGTGTGTAGATCATGCCCCTGCAGTCTTACTGCTCAATTATCTGCCATTTAGAAGTTAAACCACTTTTGATTCTATTTATGCAACCCTAGCTGTGACTAATATGAAAAAAAAAATGGTTTCATTTTCAATCAGATGGTAACTTACTTTCAAAGCTTTTATCGCCTGCTCTGTAAAATAAACTTTAATCACACACAGGTGACTCCTTCAAGATCTAGCAATCTATCAAAAGTGGAGGAGACAAGGAATTTTAAATTAAATATAATTTGCAATAAAGGAAATGTAGCGGAGCTGCAATATTAAATCCCAATATCTCCGCTGGTAAAATAAGGTAATCCAAGGAAAGCGCTGAAAATGAAGGCAATATCCCAAATCCCCCCAGTAACCGGACGAAACACAGTTCTGGGAGTCAACGGACGATTTTATTCACAAGCTCCAGTATTTATGTGGTTCCCCGTGCAAGGGGTTTCCTTAATCACTTTACAGGGATTGTACAGTAGGGGACTACATGGGGAACTGAACATGCTGGACATTTCTCCCACCATGCACTGTCCCACTAGAATATCCTGTTAAGTGAATTATCCCTCCGTACAAGAGAACCGGCTTTTCACATAAAAATCTGTAACTTATATTTTATTCGTGCCATTGTACCGCATGACCGATCGGCAGATAGCTGGGTTCTGAGCACACACTTTGTGCAAGTACCACTCAGATCCCAGCACAATTAACCGAACGCACAATTAACCGAATTAGCTCTCGGAGATGTCATTAGTCTAAGGGTTCACATACTTTTTCCACCTGCACTGTGAATGTTTACATGGTGTGTTCAATAAAAACATGGCAACATTTCATTCTTTGTGTGTTATTAGTTTAAGCAGACTGTGATTGTCTATTGTTGTGACTTAGATGATGATCAGATCACATTTTATGGCCAATTTGTGCAGAAATCCATATCATTGCAAAGGGTTCACATACTTTTTTTTGCAACTGTATATGACAGCATAATCTGAAGTGGCTAGGTTTGCCACAGGGGTTAATAACACTAACCACACACGTTGACGACGTACTTGCAGCAGGACGCATAAGCTCCCTGAGGTGGCCAGTCCTGAAGAAATGCATCCACCGCTGCGCAAACCGGATCTGGAAGCCAACTGAAGTAAGTCAGGACCTGGAAGTTCGACCTGGAGGCGAATAGGTCCACAGTGAACGAGCCCCTCTGGTCTGCGATGTCTAGAAACATTGGCCGAAGGAGCCTCCAATCGCTGGCGTCCCTCCAATGTCTGGAGAACCAGTCCACTGTCAGGTTCGACACTCCTGGAAGACACTCCGCCTGGAGAGTAATGTTACATTTTAAAACAGAAGCTATAAATTTCCTTTGTCACCTCTGAGTATCCAGGAGCGGGCACCTCCTAGGCGGTTGCTGTATTGCACCGCCGATACATTGTCTATCCTGAGTAGAAGGTAACAATCCAAAAGGTGGTTCGCAAGGCTCCGTATCGCAAACGAGTCCGCAATCAGTTCTAGGCAATTGATGTGATACTCCATCTCCGATTCCGACCAGGGCCCCCCCGTGGAGCCGGTCACACAAGTGGTTCCCCAACCCCCAAAGGCTCGCCTCCGACTCCAATACAAAATCTGGGGTCGGTCGGAAAATCGCCTTGCAGTTCCAGGAAATGTGAAGTAGCCACCAGCGAAGCTCGATCTTGACATCCGGGGTGAAAGGAATCACTTGGTTGTAGCAGGGTCTCCTGCGCAGGAAGCGGGCCTTCAGGCGTTGAGTGGCCCTGTAGTGAAGGGGGCCCACGTTGATCGCCTGAATTGATGCGGAGAGGAGGCCTATCAAGCGAGCCAGCACTCGGAGTGGAATATGGTCTTGACGCAGTATCCTCCGGATTTCCTTCCGAATGGTGGTGATCTTCGAATGAGGAAGGTGAAGGAGGAACTCCGTGGCGTCTATTTCGAAACCCAAGAAGTCGATAACCTGTGTCGGGGAGAGGGCCGATTTCTCCCGGTTGACCGTGAAACCCAGCGATTCGAACAAGGAAATTGCAGAGAGCGGCTGAGATTTCAGTCTGGAGGGGCTTTCACAAAATATCAGTAGGTCGTTTAGGTAGTTGATACAACGGACACCTCTGGATCGGAGTCGTTTTGTCACCGGTTTTAGTAGTTTGGTGAAACACCACGGTGCCAAGCGAAGGCCGAATGGTAGGCAGGTGAACTGGCACGGTCTGCCCATCCAGAGAAATCTGAGAAACCGTCGACACGTAGGGTCTACCAGGAGTGACAGATAGGCACCCTTCAGGTCCAGTCTTGTAAACCAATCCCCGGGGCGGAAAAGGTCCCGCAGCAGATGGATGCTGGGAGTAGAAAGACCTTGCGTGGTAGGTAGGGAAGAAGGATGGTGCTTGGGATCCTCGATGGCCAGATGACCCAAAACGTCTGGCAACATGACTCCGCAGTCGGCCAGCCTTGCCAAAAACCCATGAGGTGAGTGGGCAGAAGACCCTTTTCATCGATGTCTGGGCTTTGTTTAAGGTAGTGTAAAGGTTCACGTGTCTGTGAAGCTCCTTGATGAAGGGTTCTCCGAAGAGCAGACCCTTGGCCAGGGGGCCTAGTTCTTTCGACCCCATGTCTGATAGCTTGGTGTCCATACACTCTGTGCAGAGCGCGACGTTGGTGTTGCCCAGCAGGCAAATGGAGCGCAGGGCCTAGTCTCGTATGGCCGCTGGGTCCAGATCAGTACCCTGTGAAAAGGCCTCGTCCGCCAGCATGAGGATTCTGGCCAGGGGACCCAACATCTAGTAGCTTATCCTGCGCCAGTCGGAGGCTGCCCTTGACCGCTTTCTTAGGGTCACGCCCGGTACGGGTCATATAGGTGGAGATCATGGAGTCAAATTCCGGGGTCACGGCGACTTTATCCGGCAACCTGGGTCTGGGGCATTCCGCCCCAAGCCTCTTCCGTACCTCCCAGTCCAGAGGTCTGCGGACCCAGTAGTGTACATACTGTTCCAGGTGGTCGGGCAAGAACCATTCGGAGGACCTGGGCTGCCTAATACTCCGTGGATAGAATAGGGGCTCACCTGTAGAGTCCAGGAATACTCCCTCCAGCAGAGGGGCGGGCTTTGTGTGCATAGAAAGGGCTCCGGATTCTCTGGGCCACCTGGGGTCATCCATCTTCGCCCCACCTGTCCTCATCCTCCGACGGCGATAGTTCTGCCCACCATTTGTCTAAGACGGCTAGGGGAGGAGGGTGTACGTAGTCCTCCTCCTCGTCAGAGAGGTGTCCCTGGTGAGTGGGCGAGTCCGGGATCCCTTGTCTTGGGCTTTTTCGCTGGAGCCTTGCCCTTCCGTGTGCTCCGGCCCAGGGCCTTCACCCTTCCAGTATCGCTTACGCGTTCTTGTCTGTTCTCTCCTGGGAGAATCTGACCCTGCGGAGTCCTCTGCCGTATGGGGGGCCTCTCTCGTGCTGCTATCTGGTGGCCCTTATTGGAGGGCCCTAGTCAGGGCCTTTTCCACCAGGGTGGCAACCGCCGCATTATTCATGCCTTCCATTTTTAAGCTTTGCTCCTTTGTTGCAGGATCCATAGTATGGGCAGGTCTTGGCTGTAGCGTGACACCTAGGGTTTAAAAACAGGACAAGTGTCACAAGCCGAATAGCTGGGGCAGCACCCCTAATACTACAGGCAAGATAGTAGTGTACAGTAAATATATATATATATATATATATATATATAAATCTAGATGTATAACCGAACCAGGGGTCGTCCGGTGGCAATGGCACAGACAGCGCAGGCCATTCCTGGGGCACAGACAGAGCAGGCCAATCCTGCGGCACAGTTAAGGCAGGCCAGACCTGGGTGCTAAGAGCGGGCAGTAATTTTTTGGTGTCCAATATATAATGGAAAAAAGATGTTCCTCCAGCCTAGTGGCTACCCCCTCTTAGTAATTCAAACGCACAAGTTTGGTTATCTCTGATTATTTCAGAGCCTAATCAAATGGTCTGTCTGCCTAAATGCCACTCTATCCCAGTGGGTATGAACAGGGACAAAAACCTCTCATGGGATCACGCTTGGGCAGAGGCACAAGTGGAGAAGGCCAGAGTACAGCAGAAACAGAATCCAGGGCACAGGGTCTGACAGCCCACAATCACCCCCAACCTCAACACTCCACCCTCCACCTAGACCGGGAGCCGAACCCGGTTGTGAGGGTGGTCCCGAGGTGCCCACACTTAAGAGAGGTTAATCTCGGGAGCCGCGGCTCCCACGTGGTAGGCCTGAACCCACCCTCCCCGACCCGGACGCAGGCGGGCCGTGGTAAAGCTCTGTCTGCGGCCCAGCGGCGCAGAGTAGTCCCGGAAAACAGGGACTGCAAGGTGGCACAAGGGGCTACCAGAGACTTACTCTGCTGCCCCGGCGCATGGGGAAATGGAGGAGGTGGCAAGGAGGCCGTCTCCCGTAAATACCTGGCCAAAGGATGACAACAGAAAAAAACAAAGTAGATAGGATAAACAGATATGAGTTAAAAAAAAACTTAGAATAAAGGTAATGCCAAAAAACTAGAAAGAGGAAGTAGTTGGTTGGGGGGAGGACCATTATTTTACTTTTTTCTGATTGGTTGTTTTCTCTCTGTGTTAATGTTCTGCTGTGAAGTTCCAGTAAGGAGAGACTTAATCGAAATATGAAGCCTCCTGTCATGTTATAAAATTCTGGGTTAGGATTGTCATAATGTTCAGCCAGTGCAGCAATTCACTGGTTAAAATACAGCCATGTATTGTTTATAGTTATCCTTAGAGAAAAGCCCTGCTGTTTAAAGCGTGATCAAGAACAATCTAAAGAACTGTGCGGTAATCAGTATACCAGAAAATGGAAACACTTTTGGATGTTTATTATTATTATTATTCATTGAATTATTATTCATTCATTCATATAGCAGTGATTTACACAAAAGGAGGACAGCGAAAGCTTCTTGTTTTAGAAAATCCATCCACGGTGATGGTGGGGAAACACCCTCGCATGTCCTTTACTATATTTGATTTATTTCTACTTAATTTTAACATTGACAAAAAAAAAGGCACATGACAGACTTGGTGCAGATGAAGGAAAATATTGATGCAACTTTTCATAAAATCACCCCATATTTCCCCACTTTGTTTGACAGGGAGTGACCTAGATCCCTGAGCTTGCTTTGTGGTACTGCAGCACACTGGGGGTTATGTTCTGTTCCATCCCTGCGCTGTGATATAAAATGTCACTCAGTGCGGTTTTTGTCTCCAGTTTGCTAAATAGTTTCCCCAAAGTTTCTTCTAAAAGGACTAAAACAATTTGCTGACTCTCTTTGTGGTCATTTCCGGGAACAAAAGAACAGAGAAAATGACAATACTGAAATGTCTTGTATTTTTTTTTTTTTAGTTTTTGTCCTAAAGTTCCATACTACTTGTTCATGTGTATATATGCTTTCAAAACTCAAATAAAAATGATTTAAAAGAAAACTTTTATTCACTAAATTGTTTACTGCAGTGAGTTTTATTTCACTAAAATAGCCAGTTTTGGGGGAATCGCAGACTCTATTGCCCAAGGTTTTCTATGTTGGTTTTATTAAAATGATCTGCTGTTGCACCTTTAGACTCTAACTGGTATTGTCTATAGGAGATTATGTCATGTCACAAGTGCCAAGCCACTTGTGATTCTGAGGGCAGTCACTGATTAACTTACGCCCTGCATTACACCAACAGTTTATTTATTGCATGAGAGCAATAAAGACGTCCATATCAGCAGACACATTCTATTCCAGATATATTCTGTAAATACATCTACAGAGCAACGCTGAAATGTGTCACTGTGAATCATTACCTGCATCCTGTCTTTTGTCTTCCTTTCAGCCTCTGCTTTGCTTAGATCTCCTTTCCAGGTAGAACTGGGGCTGACGAGATAGGACCAGACTGTACTAGAAGTGAATCCGGTTTAAGTACCGAGACACCGAGCAGACAGACACCTACCTAGCCCTGCAGTGCATGTATCAGACAGAAACACCTAACTACCTCTCCCTGCGGTGTGTATGCTTCAGCCTGGTGCTTACCTCTACGGTGAGTGTGTGTTTGTTTCCCTTTTCCTATAGGTTTTTTTTTTGTTTTTGTTTAATAACAACAATAGTAATAATATTGCTGTAGGGTGCACGCTGTGAGATTTACTGAGGGCCATAGGGCGCCGTTCTAACATTTACTGAGTGCCGTCGGGCGCACGCTCTGAGATTTACTGAGTGCTGTAGGGTGCACGCTCTGAGATTTACTGAGTGCTGTAGGGTGCACGTTCTAAGATTTACTGAGTGCCGTGGGGCGCACGCTCTTAGATTCACTGAGTGCTGTAGGGCGCACGTTCTAAGATTTACTGAGTGCCGTAGGGCACACGTTCTAAAATTTACTGAGGGCCATAGGGTGCACGCTCTGAGATTTACTGAGGGCCATAGGGCGCACGCTCTGAGATTTACTGAGGGCAATTGGGTGCACGCTCCAAGATTTACTGAGTGATGTAGGGCGCACGCTCTGAGATTTACTGAGGACCATAGGGTGCACGCTCTGAGGTTTACTGAGTGCTGTGGGGAGCACGCTCTGAGATTTACTGAGGGTCCTAGGGCGCACGCTCTGAGATTTACTGAGTGCCGTGGGGCGCACGCTCTGAGATTTACTGAGTGCTGTAGGGAGCACGCTCTGATATTTACTAAGTGATGTTGGGCACATGCTCTGAGATTTACTGAGTGATGTAGGGCGCATGCTCTGAGATGTACTGAGTGCTGTAGGGTGCACGCTCTGAGATTTACTGAGTGCTGTGGGGCGCACGCTCTGAGATTTACTGAGTGCTGTGGGGCGCACGCTCTGAGATTTACTGAGTGCTGTGGGGCGCACGCTCTGAGATTTACTGAGTGCTGTGGGGCGCACGCTCTGAGATTTACTGAGTGCTGTAGGGAGCATGCTCTGAGATTTACTGAGGGACGTAGGGCGCACGCTCTGAGATGTACTGAGTGCTGTAGGGAGCACGCTCTGAGATTTACTGAGTGCTGTAGGGCGCACCCTCTGAGATTTACGGAGTGCTATAGGGCGCACGCTCTGAGATTTACTGAGTGCTGTAGGGCGCTGTAGGGAGCACTCTCTGAGATTTACTGAGTGCTGTGGGGCACATGCTCTGAGATTTACTTTGTACTGTGGGGCGCACGCTCTGAGATTAATTGAGTGCTGTAGGGCGCACGTTCTAAGATTTACTGAGGGCCATAGGGTGCACTCTCTGAGATTTACTGAGTGCTGTGGGGCACATGCTCTGAGATTTACTTTGTACTGTGGGGCGCACGCTCTGAGATTAATTGAGTGCTGTAGGGCGCACGTTCTAAGATTTACTGAGGGCCATAGGGTGCACTCTCTGAGATTTACTGAGTGCTGTGGGGCACATGCTCTGAGATTTACTTTGTACTGTGGGGCGCACGCTCTGAGATTAATTGAGTGCTGTAGGGAGCACGTTCTAAGATTTACTGAGTGCTGTAGGGCGCACCCTCTGAGATTTACGGAGTGCTATAGGGCGCACGCTCTGAGATTTACTGAGTGCTGTAGGGAGCACGCTCTGAGATTTACTGAATGCTGTGGGGCGCACACTCTGAGATTTACTGAGTGCTATAGGGCGCACGTTCTAAGATTTACTGAGGGCCATAGGGTGCACTCTCTGAGATTTACTGAGTGCTGTGGGGCACATGCTCTGAGATTTGCTGAGTGCTGTAGAGAGCACGCTATGAGAATTACAGAGTGCTGTAGGGCTCAGAGATTTACTGATTGCTCTAGGGAGCACGCTCATAGATTTACTGAGTGCTGTAGGGCGCTATAGGGAGCACGCTGTGAGATTTACTGAGTGCTGTAGAGAGCACGCTCTGAGATTTACTGAGTGCTGTAGGCCGCTATAGGGAGCACACTGTGAGATTTACTGAGTGCTGTAGGGCGCACCCTCTGAGATTTACGGAGTGCTGTAGGGCGCACCCTCTGAGATTTACGGAGTGCTGTAGGGCGCACGCTCTGAGATTTACTGAGTGCTGTAGGCCGCTATAGGGAGCACACTGTGAGATTTACTGAGTGCTGTAGGGCGCACACTCTGAGATTTACTGAGTGCTGTAGGGCGCACCCTCTGAGATTTACGGAGTGCTGTAGGGCGCACGCTCTGAGATTTACTGAGTGCTGTAGGGAGCACGCTTTGAGATTTACTGAATGCTGTGGGGCGCACGTTCTAAGATTTACTGAGTGCTGTGGGGAGCACGCTCTGAGATTTACTGAGTGCTGTGGGGAGCACGCTCTGAGATTTACTGAGTGCTGTGGGGAGCATGCTCTGAGATTTACTGAGTGCTGTAGAGAGCACGCTATGAGATTTACAGAGTGCTGTAGGGCTCAGAGATTTACTGATTGCTCTAGGGAGCACGCTCATAGATTTACTGAGTGCTGTAGGGCGCTATAGGGAGCACGCTGTGAGATTTACTGAGTGCTGTAGGGAGCACGTTCTAAGATTTACTGAGTGCTGTAGGGCGCACGTTCTAAGATTTACTGAGGGCCATAGGGTGCACTCTCTGAGATTTACTGAGTGCTGTGGGGCACATGCTCTGAGATTTACTGAGTGCCGTGGGGCGCACGCTCTGAGATTAACTGAGTGCTGTAGGGAGCACGTTCTAAGATTTACTGAGTGCTGTAGGGAGCACGCTCTGAGATTTACTGAGTGCTGTGGGGAGAATGCTCTGAGATTTACTGAGTGCTGTAGAGAGCACGCTATGAGAATTACAGAGTGCTGTAGAGAGCACGCTATGAGAATTACAGAGTGCTGTAGGGCTCAGAGATTTACTGATTGCTCTAGGGAGCACGCTCATAGATTTACTGAGTGCTGTAGGGCGCTATAGGGAGCACGCTGTGAGATTTACTGAGTGCTGTAGGGAGCACGTTCTAAGATTTACTGAGTGCTGTAGGGAGCACGCTTTGAGATTTACTGAGTGCTGTGGGGAGAATGCTCTGAGATTTACTGAGTGCTGTAGAGAGCACGCTATGAGAATTACAGAGTGCTGTAGGGCTCAGAGATTTACTGATTGCTCTAGGGAGCACGCTCATAGATTTACTGAGTGCTGTAGGGCGCTATAGGGAGCACGCTGTGAGATTTACTGAGTGCTGTAGGGCGCTATAGGGAGCACGCTGTGAGATTTACTGAGTGCTGTAGAGAGCACGCTGTGAGATTTACTGAGTGCTGTAGAGAGCACGCTCTGAGATTTACTGAGTGCTGTAAGGCGCAGGCTCTGAGATTTTCTGAGTGCTGTAGGCCGCTATAGGGAGCACACTGTGAGAGCACTTTTATATCAATACAAAAAAGAAAAGAAAAAAACTAACATAAAGTGTCTCAACATTTTGGTAAATATAGTCACAATGAAATGGGCATAAAAAATAACTTTTAATGGATACATTAAAATGTAAAATAGAAAAGATAAAAGCAAAACAAAAAGCACAAGGCTACAAAATAATATGTCCTATAAACTAGTAGGGGTATTAAACCTCCAATAGAACCAATAGCAAGAGAAGTGTTGCTTCAAAGAAATACTTATTGGTGTAAAGTAAAACTACTTGCTGTGAACAATGTGACTGAATTCTAAATAGAAAAGTGGGATACTAGTATCTTCTAAACTCCTCCTGCAGAACAGGGTCGGTTGGATATAGATGAAATGCCTCTAGTGCACAAGGGGTTAAACAGCACAACAGTTGGTTGCAATGGTTAATAGAAAAGAGGCAGGGAATACCTGTAAAATAAAGAGGTATAGGAGACAGTTGCAAGCTAGGTTAGATATAATGGTCAGTAGAAATATAGAGACTATAGGTAATCCTGACGCTTGCTAGCAAGAGAGGTGGAAATACAAAGTGATACTTTAATAGTAAAAAGTTAAGCCACTTTCTATAAACAATGTCACTGAATTCAAGATGGGAGGGTGGGGTATTAGTATCCTCTGAACTTATCCTGCAAAACAGGGTCTGCTGTATATATATAAAGTACCTCTAATACACAGGAGGTTAAACAGTAAACCAATAAAGAAGAGGCAGAGAATACCTGTAAATAGGGAGGTATAGGAGGCAGTAGCAAGCTAGGATTAGATGCAATGATAAATAGAGATGTAGAAAATATAGATAATCCTGATGCTTGTAAGATAGAAAAGCTAAGTGCCTTCGAGGGCACCCCTTAATAAATGCCTATACTATATAGCATAACCTCCCAAAAAGGTGTAAATACAGAGAGATACGTAAATAGTAAAAAGTGAAGCCACTTGCTATAAACAATGTTCAAGATAGGAGGGTGGAGTAATGGTATCCTCTGAACTCCTCCTGCAGGACTGGGTCTGCTGTATATAGATAAAGTATCTCTAATACACAGGAGGTTAAACAGCACACCAATGTGGTTGCAATAGTTAATAGAAAAGAGGCAGAGAATACCTGTAAATAGGGAGGAATAGAAGGCAATAACAAGCTAGGATTAGATACAATGATAAATGGAGATGTAGGAAATATAGGTAATCCTGACGCTTGTAAGATAGAAAAACTAAGTGCCTTCGAGGGCACCCCTTAATAAATGCCTATACTATATAACTCAACCCCCCAAAAAGGAATAAAGAGACAGAGGATAGGACAAGTAAAAAGGATGCCTAGTTGTAAAAGTAAGATCGCTAGTCAGACCGCGGCTGAATAAGTGCAGCAACAGAGGAATGTTAAGCTAGGCTTCCTGAGCCCCTGACACGCACGTTTCGTCTGGGTTACTGATTGCTCTAGGGAGCACGCTCATAGATTTACTGAGTGCTCTAGGGCGCACGCTCTGAGATTTACTAAGTGCTCTAGGGTGCATGCTTGAGAATTATTGAGTGATACAGAGTGTGTGCTCTTAGCTCGGCGAGTGGGTGCCCTGATGGCCATTTTCTCAATGTAATATTAACAATAAAAGGATAACCGTGTTTATTTACTAAAGAATCAATTGTTGGAAATTTAAAGTGAATTTCAAATTTAAGGCCAAAATTGCCGAACTAGAAAAATACTCTCACTCAGTAATGCTTCCAGATCAGCTACTCTGTCCTTAAATTCACTTTGAATTCCTGACAGATCACACTTTAGTGAATAATGCATGTGTAGATGGAGTGATGTTTTACATTGAATTAATATATTCTAATCAGACACCTGATTTCAGGCCTCACTGAGACTGGTTTTAGAAACGTGTTCGCTGTCTGAAGGCACTGTGCGCATGTTGGTCCTCTAAAATAAATGATGAGTGTATTTGTTTTATCTCAGAATTTGTTTTGTTGAGTCATTGAAATGATAACCTGTGTATGTTAATTCACTGCAAGTTTTACATTGGTGTGTGTCTGTGTAAACATACCAATAACTAGATACATTGGATGTCAACCCACTGAAACTGATTAGCTATGTGTGCTTAGATACAATGCTTCTATGGTTGTGTGCGTGTCTGCTGTCACTTGATGCTTGTGTGTGTATTCTCTATAATGCGTTGGTGTCTGCACGCTGCAGGAAATATTTGTTTGTATATAGATCCTCGGTAACAGGCGTGAATCCCACAATGAATCCGTTTTTTAAACTGCTTTCACGTCCCGCTAAGTATTTACATTTTTACAGAAATTAGGGATATTCTTAAATTAAATGGTCTTCTAAAGGTTATTCTTTGAGTGTTAGTTGTTGAAATCAAATGACAAATGCCTATTTTAATGAATTAATAGTTGTGTTTATTTGTTTTTAGAATTACTAAAATCTGATTGTTACTGGTAACGTCATTGGAGGTTGGAAGTGCGTACACAGAGAAAGGTAAACCTATTTATTATGGTCTATCCGGTGTTATCAGCTTCCAGTTTATACCAGTAGAATCTGAAGAACGCCAGACAGATAAACTGGCCGTACAGCACTTTATATCCAGACATTTAACATAGGAAATACTTAACCTCCGTGACTCCCTGAATGCTGGGACCACGAGGGCACGATTACTGAGGTGGCTGTGTCCTCATGACACAAAATCACCACTTACTGCACACACTCTGACAAAAGGCAAGACTATGGGAGGGCAGAAGGTCAGGCACCGAAGGGTAATTAAAAAAAAAACTAAATTTTTGTGAAAAAAATCCAAATGGCAAAAATAGGCATGTCGTGACTATGGTGGAATTATAGAATTGCTCAAGATCATCTACTTTTGCCTCCATTTGTCATTCACATTTAACTTGTACAAACTCCACAAGTTCAGCTGTCAATGTCTACGCCTCTTGGCAAGGGCCCAATCTTTCTAACTGAAATTATTTTGCGTCAGGACCAGTAGACTGTTGTGACGCACAAGTAGATTGGGCTACTGCTTTAGTCCTTTGGAAAAGTAGATTTTTTTTTTTTTTAATTCCACACCCCTGTGTCAGCATAGGAAGAGTAGGATAAACAAACAATGGGGTTACTTTGTGTTCAGTTTTGTAATGACGGAGTAATCTCCAATAATTTCGATAAATCTGCCTCAATGTTTATTTTTTCCTCCCCCGATGCTATATGGTCCTGCAATTCAAGTCCTGCTGTGTGTAGCATTCATATGCTGCTGGATCCTCACTGAGGACTTAATTTTCTTGTGCAGCATTTAAATTTTACCTATGGCAGGGCAGAACTTTTCCTGTGCCTCCCACCAGCATACAGTACACATGATATATATCCAGGAAAACCTACAGGAAACTAGTGTCCCTGGAAATTATTATAGATGTTGGAATGTTCTTAGATTGTCTCTTACAATGCACGCAGTTTGTAGTCTAAATGTAATTATTGTTCCTTAAATGTACCTGTTACCCAGCGTCAGGACGGTCTCCTCTCATTGAGCAACATTGCATATCTATGACTCACAGAATCTCTGTGCTCCACCAATCCCATGCTTCCCATTGAGAATAAGTGACTGCACTCTGTGTGCGATGGCAACAAATGTGAGGACCTTTGAAAATTGATAATCTTAAAGAGTAATAGTCGCTAGTGACATGTTTTCAGCCAAACAAAATAATTGTCTTGTCTCAGAAATGCAATGTTTTATTTTGTTATAGTAAACAGATAACATATATGCGCCAAAACCACTGCATTGTGTAGTGTTTATGGTGCTTAGTGTTAGACCTATATAATATTGATAACGTGTGTGTGTGTGTGTATATATATATATAGCAATTTTTGGATATTTGTTTTTTAGACTTTTGCTTGAACTCTGGTTCCTTGGTGTTCACAATGCTAGAGACATAAACCTGCAGCTATTCATATATTGAAATGCTGCACTCTCTAGCATGAAACCTGTAGAGTTCATGTATTGGTCTTATTTAATAGTTGCCAACTGTCCCGTTTTTGCCGGGACAGTCCCGGCAAGCTGGAGTCTGTCCCAGGCAATTCACTCTCCCGGGACAGTCCCGGCAAATTGCTGGCCATGTGCTTTTATGTTTCCCCGGACTGTAACAGCCTGTTACAGTCCGAGGGGGAATTCAGGACAGAACTGCTGGAGAGAGGGGCTGGGGGCTATAGAGAGGTGCTGGGGGCTGGAGATAGACTGGGCTACATTGAGGCTGCTGGGGGTGGGAGCACTGACAGTCTCCCTTCCGAATTCCCAGCAGCTTCCCTGGCACACAGTCTCCTGCTCTGTATCGGGTGAGCAGGCTCCGCCCCCACAACGCAAGCTCAACCTACGCATGCTAGCCCCGTCCCCATTAAGCAGCAGACCTTGCTGCAGTTGAAAGAGGCCAGAAAATGGCCCGTGGTCAGTGCAAGGTAAGCTTGATATAGTGAGTTGTGGGGGTGTGTGTGTGTCAGTGAGCTTGTGTGTGTCAGTGCCTAGGCCGACAGAGGAGACCTGCTTTCTTGCGGTTTGCCCTCTTCGGCCGGTGAGGAAAGCCCTTTGTTAGTGACAGGGAGGGCTGGAGGACCTGAGAGAAAGAGCGCTCCTCCGGCGAGCATGCTGTTGGGAACGTTGCTGCGTGTTACCATGGCAATGCTCCAAAACAGCATTCTGCACGCGGGAGGAGTAAAGACAGCTTACAGCCAGATGAGCTACAGGCTATAGACAACTCACCACCACTGGATCACCATGGCACAGAACCCCTCACACACATAGCACCCTCACACACACACACGTCACCTCTGACACACACAACACCCTTCACACACACAGCACCTCTGATACACATACACTTAGCATCCCTCACACACACTCAGCACCCACTGCACCCCTAACACACACACACACACACACACACAGCAATCCTGACACAAAGCACTTCTCACACACGCAACCCTAACACACATAGCACCTCCACATACACAGCACCCCTCACACATACATAGCACCTCTCACACACACACACACAGCACCCCATCTCAATTCCCTGTAATTCTCTCTTTATTGAGTAGACCCAGTAATCTGCACTATAAGTAGGCGGAGATTAATTATGTGGGTTGGACATAGTGGGCGGAGCTTTGCAGAAGTGGGTGTGGTACATTTTCAAGGTACGGTAATAATTGATAGCTGTGCTGCAAAGTGTCTCTGGAAAAAATTTTTAAATGTTGGCAACTATGAAAAAACATTTCATTCCACGTTGTGTTGATGGTGGTCAATATTTAGTGGACTGCTACAATAATTTATTTTATGTTTCTCATCAACCTGATCGTGTTCTGGGCCGTCAGTTTACACATTGCAATGCTGGGGCTGATTAGCTTAACTGGACAATCCCCACTTTTGTCATAGGATCTTACCAACTCTTTGGTGATTTAAGAGATTTTGATGCAGTTCTATGAGGTTCACCCCCACACTGACAAAACGGTCAGATCTTGAAATGGTGATTGCAGATACATTTACTATAAATTGGTTAAATTACTGTAGATATAATTTTGTTGGATTAATTTAAAGATAATTCATGTGTTTTATGTTTCACATGGTTTCACTATGTCTTCATGATGGGCAAAAGTTAATTAAATGTTGCATCTTCTGTGTTTACAGAATCTTCTACTAGTGGTTATTTCAGTTTCAATATTAACCCCTTCATGACATGATGAGCAGATACCTGTATATAAGAACCATACTGGCAGTCATCTGTCATGAAGGGGTTAATAGAAGCGCAGACAGACCCACGTGGCACAGACAGAGGGAGCCTTTCAACTGATACTGTTTGGGAACACGGGAAACATTTCACTGATCAATCTGCACACTGTTATACATATCTCACTTTCTCCGCAGTTCGGTTGTTGGATGGCTTCTGCACTCACTGTGAAGTCTGAGAGGCAAATGCAAATAGAGGATGGGATTTCACCTGCCAAAAAACCAAGGTAATCTTTGTAATCCCTCGCTCCCCTGCGTCCTATATAATACTCACATGCACATCATGCCTGAGTGACCGTTTCTTCCAGCTTGCTGTTTAACGCTGGGGACATGTGTAAATGCAGAAAGCAGATACCTACATTTCGATGTTTAGAAAGAGATCTTTAACAGATTGGTTAATGAATTCCTCTGCACTGCCTACACTTGCACACAAACTGAATGGGCTTTTTTTTTTTTGAGTCCATATAAATCTTTGAGCATTAACATTCACCGATTCTATAGGGTTACTACACATAATAATGATAAAGTCTGCTGTGGGTGTGAGGCTGACACCGCGCTGTGGGTGTGAGGCTGACACCGCGCTGTGGGTGTGAGGCTGGCACTGTGCTTAGAGTGTGAGGCCGGCGTTCTATCAGATTCTCATACCTTGTCAGAATGCTATAAGTACGTCACTTCCTGTGACGCACTGCGTTGTGGGCATTAGACTTGCACCGCCTGTGGGTGTTGGGCTGCACCGCGCTGTGGGTGTTGGGCTGCACCGCGTTGTGGGTGTTGGGCTGCACTGCGCTGTGAGTGTTGGGCTGGCACCACGCTGTGGGTGTTGGGCTGCACTGCACTGTGAGTGTTGGGCTGCACTGCGCTGTGGGTTTTATGCCAGCACGCGCTTTGGGTGTTAGGTTGGCACAGCGCTGAGGGTGTTAGGCTGGCACAGTGGAGCACCGCGCTGAGGGTGTTAGGCCGGCACCGTGCTGATAGTGTAAGGCCGACACAGCGCTGAGGGTGTTAGGCCGGCACAGCGCTGAGGGTGTTAGGCCGGCACAGTGTTGAGGGTGTTAGGCTGGCACCGCGCTGAGGGTGTTAGGCCAGCACCGCGTTGAGTGTGTTAAACCAACACCGCGCTGATGGTGTTAAGCTGGAACCACGCCGTGGGTGTTAGGCCGGCACAGCGCTGAGGGTGTTAGGCTGGCACAGCGCTGAGGGTGTTAGGCTGGCACAGCGCTGAGGGTGTTAGGCCGGCAATGCGCTGAGGGTGTTAGGCCGACACAGCGCTGAGGGTGTTAGGCCGACACAGCGCTGAGGGTGTTAGGCCGACACAGTGCTGAGGGTGTTAGGCCTGCACTGCGCTGAGTGTTAGGCTAACACTGCGCTGAGGGTGTTAGGCCGACACAGTGCTGAGGGTGTTAGGCCGGCACCACGCTGAGGGTGTTAGGCCAACACTGCGCTGATGGTGTTAAGCTGGAACTACACTGTGGGTTTTAGGCCGGCACCGCGTTGTGGGTGTTCGGCTGGCAGCATGCTGTGCATGTAAAACTTCCATCATGCAGTACTTTAGGTGTTTGGATTTTGCTGTTGGAGTTTTGCTGGCTGTCTTGGGGTTGCACTGGGAAGGGGTTTATTTAGGTTACACGGAGCTCTGATTGTTTGCATTTAGCACTAATAGCGCTATTGGCATTTCTTTTTGTTCTTTGTTGATACCCATGATGCACCAGTTTAGTAATTTGTGGTAAACTGGCCACAGCCTGTATTACTGAACTATCGGCGTGGGAAGCTGTTTTCAAGCTCTCTGACCCTTAGAAGAGACGCAGCCCTCAAGGTTACTCTGATAATTAGAGATCTTAGAAAAACATTTCTAGGAGGAACGCGGTTGTGACACATATGGTTCTTATCTTCACTGCTCCGAAGAGTTAATTATGTATAAATTACATTTCCATTGCAAGTTTTGTTTTAATGTTCGAGGTGAGAGCAGGATTAAAGATTTGGTTAAAAGTGGACTGATCGCCAATAGCCAGGTGGTTTGAGATGAAATACCCCTCTTTATTATTAGATTGTGTCAAAGGGGTTAAAAAATATATATCTAATCCATTGAGGTTTCTAAAGATTTGATCTGGCCTCAAAAACAGCTATTTTATTGTGAATTTTCCTCACAATATATGTTTACCGAATGAACCACTGATCTGGGAGACCGGTTTATCAGAATCCTGATTACTGTATGCTGCGAGGAGGGTGAGGGGTATCTACTGTCTGTAAAGTCATTCAGAGAGCGCTGATTACTGTATGCTGCGAGGAGGGTGGGGGTATCTACTGTCTGTAAAGTCATTCAGAGAGCCCTGATTACTGTTTGCTGCGAGGAGGGTGGGGGGTAACTACTGTCTGTAAAGTCATTCAGAGAGCGCTGATTACTGTATGCTGGGAGGAGGGTGGGGGTAACTACTGTCTGTAAAGTCATTCAGAGAGCGCTGATTACTGTATGCTGCGAGGAGGGTGGGGGGTAACTACTGTCTGTAAAGTCATTCACAGAGCGCTGATTACTGTATGCAGCGAGGAGGGTGGGGGGTATCTACTGTCTGTAAAGTCCTTCACAGAGCGCTGATTACTGTATGCTGCGAGGAGGGCGGAGGTATCTACTGTCTGTAAAGTCATTCAGAGAGCGCTGATTACTGTATGCTGCGAGGAGGGTGGGGGGTAACTACTGTCTGTAAAGTCATTCAGAGAGCGCTGATTACTGTATGCTGGGAGGAGGGTGGGGGTAACTACTGTCTGTAAAGTCATTCACAGAGCGCTGATTACTGTATGCTGCGAGGAGGGTGGGAGTAACTACTGTCTGTAAAGTCATTCAGAGAGTGCTGATTACTGTATGCTGGGAGGAGGGTGGGGGGTAACTACTGTCTGTAAAGTCATTCAGAGAGCGCTGATTACTTTATGCTGGGAGGAGGGTGAGGGGTAACTACTGTCTGTAAAGTCATTCAGAGAGCGCTGATTACTGTATGCTGAGGAGGGTGGGGTATCTACTGTCTGTAAAGTCATTCACAGAGCGCTGATTACTGTATGCTGGGAGGAGGGTGGGGGTACTACTGTCTGTAAAGTCATTCAGAGAGCGCTGATTACTGTATGCTGGGAGGAGGGTGAGGGGTATCTACTGTCTGTAAAGTCATTCAGAGAGCGCTGATTACTGTATGCTGGGAGGAGGGTGAGGGGTATCTACTGTCTGTAAAGTCATTCAGAGAGCGCTGATTACTGTATGCTGGGAGGAGGGTGAGGGGTATCTACTGTCTGTAAAGTCATTCAGAGAGCGCTGATTACTGTATGCTGGGAGGAGGGTGGGGGTATCTACTGTCTGTAAAGTCATTCAGAGAGCGCTGATTACTGTATGCTGGGAGGAGGGTGAGGGGTATCTACTGTCTGTAAAGTCATTCAGAGAGCGCTGATTACTGTATGCTGGGAGGAGGGTGGGGGGTAACCACTGTCTGTAAAGTCATTCAGAGAGCGCTGATTACAGTGTGCTAGTTGGAGACTAGCAGGGGGTTGGCCATACGTTTAGGGTTAGTCTGACAGCCCAGATTACTCTGTGCCAGTGGTGTTAGTAATTGTTATATTGGAAGTGTTATATTGCTCATTGTGATTAATGTAGCCGTTATTTTGATTTCCTTTCAGAAAACTCCTTCCCAGCCTAAAAACCAAGAAGCCTCAGGAGCTGGTCCTGGTGATTGGGACAGGTATCAGTGCTGCTGTTGCACCTCAGGTCCCTGCGCTGAAGTCCTGGAAAGGGTTAATTCAGGCCCTTCTGGATGCTGCTAATGACTTTGACCTCCTGGAAGAGGAGGAAAGCAAAAAGTTCCAGAAATGTCTTCATGAGGATAAGAATCTGATTCATGTGGCTCATGATCTGATCCAGAAACTTTCTCCAGTCAGTACCCTATCAATCCTACCCCAATAATGTTTACACCTGTGCTAATACACCTTTCATCAATCCACATTTACCTTCCTCTTTGCTTTAGCATATTTCTATGTTTCTCTACAGCTGCATTTGTACGTCAGACTTCATGGCTGTATCATAACAATCAGGAAGGGCAAATGCAGGGCTGGGAGCCCACTAAAGGGATTCTTTTCAGGCTGTAGTAACAGTCTGCAGAGCTCTGTATAACGCAGGTACTTTGTGTATCTGTAGTATTATTTGCGGGGGTTTTGCATTTATACAGTTTTTACATTATAGTGGCATATGTACCAAGATGCACTCTTATTGCAACACATTCTTAGTATGACTTGGTAATTCTGCTACTATCCTAATATTTCAAACCTTGGCGTCTATGCACTAACATTTAATTTGATAGCACTTTCATATAGCTTTACTTCAATTTAGGGTTCACTATATTATTTATGTAATTTCACCCCAGAACCCTTAGAATTTAGTCTTCTCGGAGCACGATCATTAGCACCTTCTATTTCTGAACTTGCTGTACACGTATATGTTAGCATGCAAATTGTACAATATTTCAGAAAATGTAGGAGCCTTATTATTATTTGTAAAATGCTCAATTGAAACTATTGGTGTGAATCTCTGTTATTGGCAAATGTATCTCAATGCTGCAGTTTGTTTCCAAATTGCTCCGGCCAAATTGTAACCATACAGAATCTGAACTTCCCTTTTAGAGTAAAGACTAGCTTGGAGGGAGGTGGAAAATTAAAGGTTAAGGAATGCATGGTTATTAGATTATGGGTTCAATTCCCCTTCTCTGTGTTTGGAGAATTGGATCAATCACATGTAGGGAATTCAGTTTCAGTTTAGTTTTTTTGTGAATAGATGGATTTGTAAATTTAATTGTGTGGATTGAATGACGGCCAAATGGATGTGTAAATAGAGCTGAAATATCGGAATACCATATGGTTTCATACAGAAAACTCTGGGTAAATCATTGTATTTGTCTCTAATCTGTTTTTGTTCCATGTGAATAATAACGGTCTAATCCAGGGTTGTCTGAATAGTAGGTATCTAGCAACTTCCATGATGCTCCCATGATGCTTTGTTCGGATTAGACCTGGGAATGCATTATGGGAGTTGTAGTTTTTGCAGTAGCTGCGTTGGCACTCTTTTGGCCACACTGGCGTAATTTTTGTTGCAGGGTCTTTATGTACAGATTGTCTTCTGACATTTATTTTGCCTCTTCCTTCCATTGTGGAAACAGCGCACAAGCAATGTGCGTTCCACCTTTTTTAAGGACTGTTTGTATGAGGTGTTTGACGACCTGGAGTCTAAGATGGAGGACTCAGGGAAGCAGTTGCTGCAGTCGGTCTTACAGCTCATGGAGCATGGAGCTCTGGTCCTCACCACCAACTTCGACAACCTGCTGGAAATCTATGCCTTTCACCAGGGAAAACAGCTGGAGTCACTGGATCTCACCGATGAAAAGAAGGTAAAGTCTGTTAACTGTTAAAATGTTCTATTTATTATATAGAACTCCTCCATTCCTCCATCTATACAGGGGAGCTCAGGGCGGATACACATAGTCCTAGTGGGGTTTTAAAATTTTCATTTTGTGTATCTGGCAGATTTTATTTTTACAGGTATTTGTAAAGGTTTGTTACCTGCTGAGCAATAACTGTCTGATGCTCAGTATCAATCCTACAGGGCATCAGAATTATTTAAACATAGAACATCTAGTCTGCCCAATTTTTTAAAATGTGTTCATTAGTCCCTGGCCTTATCTTATAGCTAGGGTAGCCTTATGCCTATCCCACGCATGCTTAAACTCCTTTACTGTGTTAACCTCTACCACTTCAGCTGGAAGGCTATTCCATGCATCCACTACCCTCTCAGTAAAGTAATACTTCCTGATATTATTTTTAAACTTTTGCCCCTCTAATTTAAGATTATGTCCTCTTGTTGTGGTAGTTTTTCTTATTTTAAATATAGTCTCCTCCTTTTACTGTGTTGATATCCTTTATGTATTTAAATGTTTCTATCATATCCCCCCTGTCTCGTCTTTCCTCCAAGCTATGTATGTTAAGTTCCTTTAACCTTTCCTTGTAAGTTTTATCCTGCAATCCATGAACCAGTTTAGTATTTATCCCTTCTCTGAACTCTCTCTAAAGTATCAATATCCTTCTGGAGATACGGTCTCCAGTACTGCGTACAATACTCCAAGTGAGGTCTCACCAGTGTTCTGTACAATGGCATGAGCACTTCCCTCTTTCTACTGCTAATATCTCTCCCTATACAACCAAGCAATCTGCTAGCATTCCCTGGCCAAGTCAGTCCTACAGATTAAACAACTGTTTATGTAATCCTCTGGCTGAGAGCCCTGGGAGGGTGGATGACTAGTAACTAGAACAAGTGGGGCACCCACCCATCTATAGTCTCAGATACTCTCCCAACCACTTAATTGTGCTCTGATTTATGTATCTCCAATTTTCCCATAATGTCTTCTGACTCCCGGTCCCTTCCACTCCTCTCTAGCTGGCTCGGTCAGACAGTCCTGTATTCCGTCTCTTTAAAGTCAGTGTAGACCCTCCTAGTTAGAGACTTTCACATACTGACTGTAACAGATCCCCTATACTGCGACTGAGTGTATCCCTTGAAGAGTCTCCCTGGTCACGTGATTATAACACTGGTATACCCAAACATCAGCCGAGACTTAATGAAGGGTACAAAATGAACTGTTTTATTAGAGCCAAGTGGCCTGTTTATATATACACAGACCCCCAGCATGGGGTCTCCATTCATTGGTTTCGGCTATATGAATGGTGGCCACCAAGAAGGAGCACTTAAGTCTGTGGTTACTTTGAGTTAACGAGTCAGGGGGTGGTCGGTGTTTGGTAGTTGGTGAATACCGAACCAGGGAAGAGTACTTTGAGTTCGGGAAACTTGGAAAATTAAATAGGGGGAACTCTTCCTCATAGATGAGTAATAGTGAATTTATCACACTGACCCCAAAAAACAAACTGATGTCTTCCATTAGTGTCTATGTTCAATGGATCCTCTACACCATGTGTCGTCAACCTGGTCCCTATCGCTCACTACTGGAAGTTTCAGGATTCCAGGTGGGCGGTAGGGGGTTCGGTGGCACAACAAGCTGAATCCTCCTTCCATCGAGAGGGCGGACACAAGTGCACAAACGTGCATGAACGCGTACATACGCGCGCGAACTCATGAGAACAAGAGAATGCGTGCATGCGCGTGCGTGCCAACACGAGCAAGTGTAACACGTAGGAAGAGAGAGAGTGGGAGCTGATGCACGATAGCAGGGACAGGCAGAAGCAGAGCAGTTGTAAAATAGGAGAAAAAACATTTTTAGGCAGGAGAAGGCGAGAAGTGTTGTTGGCTAATAATAATAAGTGGGCTAACTAGCTCATCCTTACTTTTGGACATTGCCATAAGGAAGGTAAAAGCATTACAAAAAAAAAAAAAAGGAGATAAAAAGGAAAAGATCAAAAAACAATTTTTTTTAAATGGTAGAAAAATAGAAAAAAGGGGATAAAATAAAGGAGGAGAGAAAGCAGTGTTTAGAGTGGCTCATGTTTTGGCAAGTTAAGTTTTGTTATCTTATAATAAAAGAAAGAGAACGAAAATAAGTAAAGGAAGGAGGAGGAAGGTAAAGAAGGAGGCAGGAAAAGTAGCAAAAAAAGAGGAATTTCTTTTTGTGACACGTAATAAAAATTGGCAGCTAATACAGCGTTGTTTTGGGTGTTTGTAATAAAAGGGGGGGGGGAGCGCTGTGTGGAGTGCAGATAAAAACGTGGGAAGAGTAATAGTAGTTGTTAAATTGTGCAACAAATTTAGAACCCACGTCTGAAAAAAAAAAGAAATTTGCTCGTGGCTATTTACCAGTGTATCTGAAGACACTTGCGCTAAAAAGTTTAAGTTACTGCAGCACTGGTGGACGGTAAGGAAATTTTACCATCAAAAAAGATGCATTAGTGGGCAGTAGATATAAAAAGGTTGACTACCCCTGCTCTAGACCCTTTACTTTCCTTTCTTTCTGCAGCGACCAGTAGTTAATATGCCAACTCTCAATATCTGGGCTAAAGCCCATTCTATGCCAGTATATATGTATGCCTTTCGTTAAGCTCTGTACCTGCAATACACATGGACCAATAATCCATTCTTTTAACCAGGTGTTGGAGTGGGCCCAAGAAAAGAAGAAACTTAGCGTATTGCACATTCATGGTGTTTACACAAATCCCAGTGGGATCGTCCTTCACCCAGCTGGGTACCAGAATGTGCTGCGGAATACTGAAGTCATGGTGAGCCATCCAAACTCGAACATTCTCACTCAGAAACAAACCCAAAACATATAAATTTCATTAGCAAATACCATGTTTAGGTTACACTGCTCATAGATGTTTGGATGCTAGAGATTTTACGATAAGTACTCGTATAATATAATATGGATTATTTAGGTCTTGCAGACTGTCAGTGTTATCCAGATAATGTTAACTATTACACCCGGTTTGAACTCTATAGTTTTACATATCAGGACATGATAACAATCATCTGTTCTTTCACAGGTCTTAAAATTAGGGAAATACAGGGAGTGCAGAATTATTAGGCAAGTTGTATTTTTGAGGATTAATTTTATTATTGAACAACAACCATGTTCTCAATGAACCCAAAAAACTCATTAATATCAAAGCTGAATATTTTTGAAGTAGTTTTTAGTTTGTTTTTAGTTATAGCTATGTTAGGGGGATATCTGTGTGTGCAGGTGACTATTACTGTGCATAATTATTAGGCAACTTAACAAAAAACAAATATATACCCATTTCAATTATTTATTATTACCAGTGAAACCAATATAACATCTCAACATTCACAAATATACATTTCTGACATTCAAAACAAAAACAAATCAGTGACCAATATAGCCACCTTTCTTTGTAAGGACACTCAAAAGCCTGCCATCCATGGATTCTGTCAGTGTTTTGATCTGTTCACCATCAACATTGCGTGCAGCAGCAACCACAGCCTCCCAGACACTGTTCAGAGAGGTGTACTGTTTTCCCTCCTTGTAAATCTCACATTTGATGATGGACCACAGGTTCTCAATGGGTTCAGATCAGGTGAACAAGGAGGCTATGTCATTAGATTTTCTTCTTTTATACCCTTTCTTGCCAGCCACGCTGTGGAGTACTTGGACGCGTGTGATGGAGCATTGTCCTGCATGAAAATCATGTTTTCTTGAAGGATGCAGACTTCTTCCTGTACCACTGCTTGAAGAAGGTGTCTTCCAGGAACTGGCAGTAGGACTGGGAGTTGAGCTTGACTCCATCCTCAACCCTAAAAGGCCCCACAAGCTCATCTTTGATGATACCAGCCCAAACCAGTACTCCACCTCCACCTTGCTGGCGCCTGAGTCGGACTGGAGCTCTCTGCCCTTTACCAATCCAGCCACGGGCCCATCCATCTGGCCCATCAAGACTCACTCTCATTCCATCAGTCCATAAAACCTTAGAAAAATCAGTCTTGAGATATTTCTTGGCCCAGTCTTGACGTTTCAGCTTGTGTGTCTTGTTCAGTGGTGGTCGTCTTTCAGCCTTTCTTACCTTGCCATGTCTCTGAGTATTGCACACCTTGTGCTTTTGGGCACTCCAGTGATGTTGCAGCTCTGAAATATGGCCAAACTGGTGGCAAGTGGCATTGTGGCAGCTGCACGCTTGACTTTTCTCAGTTCATGGGCAGTTATTTTGCGCCTTGGTTTTTCCACACGCTTCTTGCGACTCTGTTGACTATTTTGAATGAAACGCTTGATTGTTCGATGATCACGCTTCAGAAGCTTTGCAATTTTAAGAGTGCTTCATCCCTCTGCAAGATATCTCACTATTTTTGACTTTTCTGAGCCTGTCAAGTCCTTCTTTTGACCCATTTTGCCAAAGGAAAGGAAGTTGCCTAATAATTATGTACACCTGATATAGGGTGTTGATGTCATTAGACCACACCCCTTCTCATTACAGAGATGCACATCACCTAATATGCTTAATTGGTAGTAGGCTTTCGAGCCTATACAGCTTGGAGTAAGACAACATGCATAAAGAGGATGATGTGGTCAAAATACTCATTTGCCTAATAATTCTGCACTCCCTGTACAACCTCAGCTAAAGCAACCACACATCCATAATGGAAAAGCCATGTTTGAAAAACTAAGTACACCTTATGATTCAATAGCTTAAGAAGCACCTTTAGCAACACTAACGTGAAGTAATCATTATCTGTATTACTTTATCAGTCTCTTATATTGTTGTGGAGGAATTTTGTCCCACTCTTTTTAAACATTATATAATTTATACAGTGTCCGATACAGATTATATAGGGTGTAATCACATCATGTATACAGTGTCCGATACAGATTACATAGGGTGTAATCATATCATGTATACAGTGTCTGATACAGATTATATAGGGTGTAATCATATCATGTATACAGTGTCTGATACAGATTATATAGGGTGTAATCATATCATGTATACAGTGTCTGATAAAGATTATATAGGGTGTAATCATATCATGTATACAGTGTCTGATACAGATTATATAGGGTGTAATCACATCATGTATACAGTGTCCGATACAGATTATATAGGGTGTAATCACATCATGTATACAGTGTCCGATACAGATTATATAGGGTGTAATCACATCATGTATACAGTGTCCGATACAGATTATATAGGGTGTAATCACATCATGTATACAGTGTCTGATACAGATTATATAGGGTGTAATCATATCATGTATACAGTGTCCGATACAGATTATATAGGGTGTAATCATATCATGTATACAGTGTCCGATACAGATTATATAGGGTGTAATCATATCATGTATACAGTGTCCGATACAGATTATATAGGGTGTAATCATATCATGTATACAGTGTCTGATACAGATTATATAGGGTGTAATCATATCATGTATACAGTGTCTGATACAGATTATATAGGGTGTAATCATATCATGTATACATTGTCTGATACAGATTATATAGGGTGTAATCATATCATGTATACAGTGTCCGATACAGATTATGTAGATTATATATAGTGTCTTAAAACATGTACAATGTTTATCTGTTTCTGTTAATGGGTAATATGAATAAAATATACATTATCTAATATATAATAATGCCTATCATCACAGTGATTCTTTATAATATTAATTAAAGGACCACTCTAGGCACCCAGACCACTTCAGCTTAATGAAGTGGTCTGGGTGCCATGTCCCTCTAGGATTAACCCATTTTTTTTATAAACATAGCAGTTTCAGAGAAACTGCTATGTTTATAATTGGGTTAATCCATCCTCCAAATCCTCTAGTGGCTGTCTCATTTACAGCCGCTAGAGGCGCTTGCATGATTCTCACTGTGAAAATCACAGTGAGAACACGCAAGCGTCCATAGGAAAGCATTGTAAATGCTTTCCTATGAGACCAGCTGAATGCGCGCGCAGCTCTTGCTGCGTGTGCGCATTCAGCCGAAAGGGAGGAGAAGAGGAGGAGGATCGGAGGCGGAGAGCTCCCCTCCTGGCACTGGAGAAATATAAGTTTTAACCCCTTTCCTCTCCCCAGAGCCGGGCGGGAGGGGGTCCCTGAGGGTGGGGGCAGTGAACAGACTGTAAATCGCATTAATGGGGGACATTTCCCAGAGTGTATGTCCGTAGGGCCCTATATACATGTATATATTAACGGTTGGGGCTCCAGATATAGTAACTCCACTAGCTGTTCAAACCTCAAGGTTGCAGGTTTTTAAGTTCATAGTTCTGATTTCTGTTAGAACTTTTCTATTCTTACAGGTTCATATAATTAGTGCCACATACTGGTTAACTGTAACCTCTGTAATCACTGACCCATTCATTTCTTCCCCAGAGAGAAATCCAGAAGCTGTATGAGACCAAGTCCTTCCTATTTTTGGGATGTGGCCGTACAGTGGACGACACAACATTTCAGGCTCTCTTCCTCGAGGCCGTGAAGCACAAATCGGACCTGGAGCATTTCATGTTGGTCCGCCGGGAGGATGTAGATGAATTCAAGAAACTTCGGGAAAATATGCTGGACAAAGGCATCAAAGTGATTTCTTACGGCACGGAATACTACGACCTTCCTGAATACTTCGAGAGATTAGCCAATGAGATCTCCAATAAAGGGCGAATTGGTACGTTCTAACATACTAACTGCTCTGCCATTAGTGGTATGGCATATGCGGGACTCATTCATTATTCTTCCTCTATATATTGAACATTTTAATGTGCAAAATGGAACCTAAAAACCCATTATGTTTTACACCAAAGTGATGGCTATGGTCATTTTAGATATATAAAGTAACATATTAAAGTGACACTATAGGCACCCAGACCATTCATCTCATTGAAGTGGTCTGGGGGCACTGCCCAGTCCCCTTGGCCCTGCAATGCAAAAAAAAAATGCAAATTTAGAGAAACTGCTATGTTTATATTGCAGGGTAAAGCCTGCCTCTAGTGACTTTCTACCAGACACCCTCTAGAGGCGTAACTTGCAATCGCCGTGAAATGATGCTAGACATTCTCGGGTTTTAATTGAGGACGTCGAACATCTTTTAAAATCCCATAGGAAAGCATTGAATCAGTGCTTTCCTATGGGAAATACTTTCCTTTTGTGTCCCCCATCGGCTGACATCGGCGGAGGAGGAGCCCGACCCAGAACAGACGGGACTTCTGCGATGGAGTCGGGTAAGTGTTTAAAACCTTTTTTTTTTTTCAATCCTTTACTTGCCACTGTGGGGGCCGCAAGAGAGAGGGGGCAGAGGGACCCTTTTCTTTAATAGAAGCTATGAGTTTGTCTGTTTTAAAGGATAACTGTCAGCACTTTTTCTTTTCTTTTTTTATTATATTCATTGTAAGTTAATATATATATTTTAAATGATGTATACAGATTTTTTTGACAAAATGTCACTTTTTACCTGGCTAAGCGGCCATGTTAGGTCAGACTCTGAATTTAGCGGCCATGTCGGGTTAGACACTGTATTTAGCGACCATGTTTGGTCAGACTCTGTATTTAGCGGAATATACAAAAAGATAATCACTTAATACCAATGTGATGGGAAAGTTGAAAGGACAGCAATTCTCAATGGATAGTGGTAACAGCTTCCTCCAGGGATATCCCAGCAATAATCCCTTTAAATACCGTATGAATATAAACAGAGGATACAGCTGCAGATCTACAAAAGGAATATAAAACAGAATAATAGTGTAACACTGTTTGGTAAGATGTAAGTGCGCAATGTAGAGTATAACTCACAAGAAAGATGAATTAAAATTGCCCAAGGGTGCCACCCCTGATGTAGATGGGGGGTAAAGACCACTTCTCCTGTTCCAGAGAAAACGAAGTAAGACTCAGGATGTAGAGTAGAAAAATTTCTTCTTTATTTAAAATAAGATTAAAAAATTTAAAAGAGCTATTATGGTACCAGGTCCCACGCGTTTCGTCCAAAAGAGGACTTCCTTAGGGACTTCCTGGTATTCAAGTTTGTAACAGCAGTAATCCGTTGTGTATCTCAGTTTAGTAATGCCATCCGTTCAGTTTTGAAAAATCCAGTGGTGTGATATGTGGAGTCGATATTGGTCCTTGAAATATTTGTGATGAATTATGAGTTTAAGGAGGTTAAAATTAGGATAATTCCTGGAGAGGTCAGGAGTCTGAGAAAAGTGTTGCAGCCAGCAGGGGCGCCATGTTGGGTCAGACTCTGTATTTAGCGGCCAGGTTGGGTCAGACTCTGTATTTAGCGGCCAGGTTGGGTCAGACTCTGTATTTAGCGGCCAGGTTGGTCAGACTCTGTATTTAGCGGCCAGGTTGGGTCAGACTCTGTATTTAGCGGCCATGTTGGGTCAGACTCTGTATTTAGCGGCCATGTTGGGTCAGACTCTGTATTTAGCGGCCATGTTGGGTCAGACTCTGTATTTAGCGGCCATGTTGGGTCAGACTCTGTATTTAGCGGCCAGGTTGGGTCAGACTCTGTATTTAGCGGCCAGGTTGGGTCAGACTCTGTATTTAGCGGCCAGGTTGGGTCAGACTCTGTATTTAGCGGCCAGGTTGGGTCAGACTCTGTATTTAGCGGCCAGGTTGGGTCAGACTCTGTATTTAGCGGCCATGTTGGGTCAGACTCTGTATTTAGCGGCCATGTTGGGTCAGACTCTGTATTTAGCGGTCAGGTTGGGTCAGACTCTGTATTTAGCGGTCAGGTTGGGTCAGACTCTGTATTTAGCGGCCAGGTTGGGTCAGACTATGTATTTAGCGGCCATGTTGGGTCAGACTCTGTATTTAGCGGCCATGTTGGGTCAGACTCTGTATTTAGCGGCCATGTTGGGTCAGACTCTGTATTTAGCGGCCATGTTGGGTCAGACTCTGTATTTAGCGGCCAGGTTGGGTCAGACTCTGTATTTAGCGGCCAGGTTGGGTCAGACTATGTATTTAGCGGCCAGGTTGGGTCAGACTCTGTATTTAGCGGCCAGGTTGGGTCAGACTCTGTATTTAGCGGCCAGGTTGGGTCAGACTCTGTATTTAGCGGCCATGTTGGGTCAGACTCTGTATTTAGCGGCCATGTTGGGTCAGACTCTGTATTTAGCGGCCATGTTGGGTCAGACTCTGTATTTAGCGGCCAGGTTGGGTCAGACTCTGTATTTAGCGGCCATGTTGGGTCAGACTCTGTATTTAGCGGCCATGTTGGGTCAGACTCTGTATTTAGCGGCCATGTTGGGTCAGACTCTGTATTTAGCGGCCATGTTGGGTCAGACTCTGTATTTAGCGGCCAGGTTGGGTCAGACTCTGTATTTAGCGGCCAGGTTGGGTCAGACTCTGTATTTAGCGGCCATGCTGTGATTGCTCTGTATGAACCTTCAGGAAGCTAAACTGGGCAGCAGTTGGTCAGATTACAGTAGATATGCACACAATACTCATTTAGCCCACTAAATGTGGGTACCTGGAAAAGTATGAATAGTAAGTGCTAACAAGTACAAAGTAAATAAAGTATGTACAGTACTAAATAAAAGGGGGATCCCATATCAAAATCCCAAGAAGTGTATAGAGTGAAATAACTAGCCGTGTACAACTACTCATTTACCTCTAAAGAATATTCTAGCCAGTATACCAGGGAGAGAGAGGGGTATGTACTTAAACATGTTTCTTACTAATTTAGGACTGTCTCTGTCTAGGATGTTTGATTATTTATTTTTCACCCACTTGATACTGTCTGACACAAGTATCTAGTGTGTTTTGTTACATATTATTTACTTACCTGGATGGGTAACTTTTTTCCTATGGATTTATACTTTCAATTGTAAAATTGAACCCTCTCCACACTGGTTTCATTTTTATTTTCACTGTGTTATCATCCATTTAGCTCGTGTTATATGCTATAATAGGCTAGCACGATAAAGGCCAGATTCTGCTTTATTTTAGCATTGCTATTGGATGACCCCAGAATATTTATCTTTAGAGGTAAATGAGTAGCCGTCCTCTGCTAGTTATTTCACTCTATACACTTCTTGGGATTTTGATATGCGATCCCCGCCTTTATTTAGTACGGTATATACTTTAGTTACTTTGTACTTGTTAGCACTTACTATTCATACTTTTCCAGGTCACACTTACCCGCATCTAGTGAGCTAAGTGGGTATTGTGCGCATATTGAGAGTTTAATCTAGGGTTAAGCCCTCAGGACACCCCTGGCGTGTCCAACTATCATACAGGTCTCAGGGACTTTTCCCCTGATACCTGATTTATTATTTTCTTGTGGTAGTCAGATTACAATAGAGCCTGAACCAACATGGACGCTCAGCCAGCTGAAAATTAAAATTTTTCTCAAGGAAAAAAAATAATAATTAAAAAATATATATATATATATCTTTCATTAAATGTAATCATTTTGTAAAAAAACAAGAAATTAAATTAACTTAATACATTTCATTAACTTGTTCAGTGGTCCCCAGGATCCAGTAACAGGATGCTGAACAAATCATTTTAGGATTGCTTGAATGCAGCCTGGGAATTTCTGAATGTAATTAATTTAATTCTGAACTCATTCTTTGACCGCACGATCTGACGTGTTACTGGAATCCATGTCTGCTGATTGATTTGATCTGGCTTAATGACCTGTCCGTTAAAAAGACTCTGATTGTAAGACAGGTAGGTGAACTGGGGGGGGGAGAGCTGATCAAACAATTCACCAAGTTTATTTATTACTGAAATGTATAAAGCGACAACATATTCCGCAGCGGTGTACAATTTGGGAAAATAAACAGTACAATATATAGATAAAGAAAGAGTACAAAGTGCCCAGTTAGACCATGAGCTTACAATCTAAAGAACTCATTAATTTCTCTTTAGAATTAGTAACTCTGTAAACAGGGACAGAGCCTTAAATCTGTGACTTCCTAATTCCCAGAATGATGGGGAGCCTGGCAAAGACCTGACCACCTCATAGCTGCTAAAAGACTAAACTCAGACTCGCTTCTTCCAGCTTGTATCCTGCATTACAGACCTGACTTCAAAGAAGGCAACATTCCAGCCGCAGCCTCACAGCCGGGCACAAATTAATTACATTCCTCTGTAAGATTTAACTGCAGTCAGAAAGCTGAGAGCCTCATAGGTAGAAAGATAAAACAGAACAAAAACCACCCAGGTTTGAAACTACTTTAAGTCTGTTAAACTTCACATGTTTTAACCCAGGGCTGCCCAAAAGGTACATCCACAGATATTGTAGGACTACAGCTACCATGAAGCTTTGCATGACTTTAGAATGGAGATCTAATTTTTGGGCTCCCCTGTTTAAACCCTTTGAGTTGCTTTCCTATTGCAGCCAATAAATATTGTAATTTCGCTAGTATTTACAAAGACCCGGTTTACTGCTCCTCCTCCTATTGAAGAAGCTTAATTTCCATGCTAGACAATCTAAAATAAAATCCAAAATATAGGAAGGTTTTACTGGCTGCGGATATCATTGGACGCCCTCTTCTGGGAGATGCACATGTTAGGGTGTTGCCTTGTCCCAGTTTGCTTCATTTCAAGTGTTTAAAAAGGAGCTGTCCTCTTTAGGTGGGTTTCATTTTACATTAAAAAAAGTGCGCTATAATATTAAAATTGGTGTATATATCAAAAACACATAGATGTGATATATACCAATAGTGAAATTATCACAATATTGTAAAGTGCCTAGTGTACAAACCTATCACACTTAACTTACATAGTACTCATAACTTCCAATGATGTGTACATAAGGAGAAAGCATAAAAACATATAGTGTGATACTGTTTTAAATTGTCTATATGTAAGTGATATTATTTGCACTCACAAACATGGAGCAGGTAAGTCTGCTCAAGCTGTCAAGGCTTCTCTCCACCATCATACAGCAGCACTATGCTTCCTCCTGTGGGCTAATATTAGTAATAGCTCCTTTTTACTTATTTATCCAATGATACTGTCTATTCAACTTCAATGTCTACCTAAATAGAATAAAACATTTCTACATTGAAAAGTGAAGCTAAAGGAACAGAATATTCACATTTAGGCCTGCACGCCATACTTCGTGTTTGAAAGGAACTCTTCAATCACTATAACCACTACAGTGTGTTGTAGTGGTAATGATGCTTGGTGTCTTAAGGGGGTGCTCAGTCAGCTATGATATCTGAAAATGTGACTTTTGAGGAAAGTTGGCAACTTTAAAAGTGTTTCAATGATTCGATTTATTAATTACACAATACTGTGTGTGTGGTGATATGTACAATACTGTGTGCGTGGCTGAATATACAATAGTGTGTGCGTGAAGATACACACAATACTGTGTGCGTGAAGATACACACAATACTGTGTGCGTGAAGATACACACAATACTGTGTGCGTGAAGATACACACAATACTGTGTGCGTGAAGATACACACAATACTGTGTGCGTGAAGATACGCACAATACTGTGTGCGTGACGATATACATAAGACTGAGTTTACAGTGATATACACAATACTATGCATGGCGATATACACAATACTGTGCTTATGGTGATATACACAATACTATGCATGGCGATATACACAATACTGTGCTTATGGTGATATACACAATACTGTGTGTGTGGTGATTAGTGATGTCCCGAACTGTTCGCGGAATGGTTCGCGAACGGTTCGCCACGGACTCATCATTGAGTAAACTTTGACCCTGTACCTCACAGTCAGCAGACACATTCCAGCCAATCAGCAGCAGACCCTCCCTCCCAGACCCTCCCAGACCCTCCCACCTCCTGGACAGCTCACTAAGAATGCAGCTTCACAATGAATGTAAAATGAATGCTGTCCAGGAGGGTCTGCTGCTGATTGGCTGGAATGTGTCTGCTGACTGTGAGGTACAGGGTCAAAGTTTACTCAATGATGAGTCAGCGGCGAACCGTTCGGGACATCACTAGTGGTGATATGCACAATATTGTGCTTTGCCGTATACACAATATTGTGTTAGCAGGAAATGGAAATCTAAGTGCAAAATTCAGGCTAAATTGGCAAATCTGTCTGTAGTAAGAATTCCACTCCCCCACCCCAAGAAACTGCTTATTTTAGCCTAAGTTTTGCATTTTATTTATTCACTAAATTTTGCGGTTTTGTGAGTGAACTCTTGTGTTTTTATTTATAAAACTGTAAATTTCTGCCTCGGTTTCCTGAGGGTTTATTACCTAAACCAGTTCTCCTGCTGATTCTCCACAAGATCTGATAACCTGCTGTTTGGTGGCTGCTTTGGGGTATTTCTGAGCATTTTGTCACAAACTCTGCTTTCTGCAGGCTGCCGTTATATCCTCGTATCCTATATTTCACATTAACCTTCTCTTCTCTGTGTAACAGGGATTTCCAGAGAGATACCTTTGAGAAATGGCCCAAGTCTTGCAAATTGTCAAAATAAAGGTAGGGTCATTGGATTCTCTCATTCATATATTGAATTTAGGGAGATGCAGGATGTCCGTGATTTGCTCTTTTGTTTCACTACTTCCAAATTATAATCCAAAATAGTCAAGGTGGAGAAATTGTCTTTTTATATAATTTTTTGGGTGAAGGAGGGAGGGTTCTCTAGTTTGTTTGTTTTTTACCTAAATTTTAAACTATCCATCTACTTCTTGGGGATCAAGACTCATTCGTGGGTACAATTCTGCATTTATCAACTACAGGAGCTGTTAAAATATTATCTAGAAGCGAATAAGATGACAATAGCAGTGAAACATTTAGCATAATACAGGCTGTCTAAGTTACTGTGTGAATTTTTTCTGTGGAAAGTCCCCCATTATTAATATGTGAACGATGAGAACCCATTAATAACATGTGAGTGATGAGAACCTTTGACACCTTAAGTATAGTGTACGGGAGAACTCTGCAATGGTTATTAACATAAAATATCCATACAACATACTATAATACTGTGCGTGCTCTGTATAGGTACACGGACTGTATATCTCCTAAAATATCTATATAACATACTTTAATACTGTGCATGCTCTGTATAGGTACACGGACTGTATATCTCCTAAAATATCTATATAACGTACTATAATACTGTGCGTGTTCTGTATAGGTACACGGACTGTATATCTCCTAAAATATCTATATAACGTACTATAATACTGTACGTGTTCTGTATAGGTACACGGACTGTATATCTCCTAAAATATCTATATAACGTACTATAATACTGTGCGTGTTCTGTATAGGTACACGGACTGTATATCTCCTAAAATATCTATATCGTACTATAATACTGCTGTGCTCTGTGTAGGTACATACTGTATATCTCCTAAAATATCTATATAACGTGCGATAATACTGTACGTGTTCTGTATAGGTACACGGACTGTATATCTCCTCAAATATCTATATAACGTACTATAATACTGTGCGTGTTCTGTATAGGTACACAGACTGTATATCTCCTAAAATATCTATATAACGTACTATAATACTGTGCATGCTCTGTATAGGTACACGGACTGTATATCTCCTAAAATATCTATATAACATACTATAATACTGTGCGTGCTCTGTATAGGTACACGGACTGTATATCTCTTAAAATATCTATATAACGTACTATAATACTGTGCATGCTCTGTATAGGTACACGGACTGTATATCTCTTAAAATATCTATATAACGTACTATAATACTGCTGTGCTCTGTATAGGTACACAGACTGTATATCTCCTAAAATATCTATATAACGTACTAGAATACTGTGCGTGCTCTGTATAGGTACACAGACTGTATATCTCCTAAAATATCTATATAATGTACTAGAATACTGTGCGTGCTCTGTATAGGTACACGGACTGTATATCTCCTAAAATATCTATATAATGTACTATAATACTGCTGTGCTCTGTGTAGGTACACGGACTGTATATCTCCTAAAATATCTATATAACGTACTATAATACTGTGCGTGTTCTGTATAGGTACACGGACTGTATATCTCCTAAAATATCTATATAATGTACTATAATACTGTTGTGCTCTGTATAGGTACACGGACTGTATATCTCCTAAAATATCTATAAAACGTACTATAATACTGTGCGTGTTCTGTATAGGTACATGGACTGTATATCTCCTAAAATATCTATGTAACGTACTATAATACTGTGCGTGTTCTGTATAGGTACACGGACTGTATATCTCCTAAAATATCCATATAACATACTATAATACTGTGCGTGCTCTGTATAGGTACACGGACTGTATATCTCCTAAAATATCTATATAACGTACTATAATACTGTGGGTGTTCTGTATAGGTACAGGGACTGTATATCTCCTAAAATATCTATGTAACGTACTATAATAGTGTGCGTGTTCTGTATAGGTACACGGACTGTATATCTCCTAAAATATCCATATAACATACTATAATACTGTGCGTGCTCTGTATAGGTACACGGACTGTATATCTCCTAAAATATCTATATAACATACTTTAATACTGTGCATGCTCTGTATAGGTACACGGACTGTATATCTCCTAAAATATCTATATAACGTACTATAATACTGTGCGTGTTCTGTATAGGTACACGGACTGTATATCTCCTAAAATATCTATATAACGTACTATAATACTGTGCGTGTTCTGTATAGGTACACAGACTGTATATCTCCTAAAATATCTATATAACATACTATAATACTGTGCATGCTCTGTATAGGTACACGGACTGTATATCTCCTAAAATATCTATATAACGTACTATAATACTGTGCATGCTCTGTATAGGTACACGGACTGTATATCTCCTAAAATATCTATATAACATACTATAATACTGTGCGTGCTCTGTATAGGTACACGGACTGTATATCTCCTAAAATATCTATATAACGTACTATAATACTGTGCGTGCTCTGTATAGGTACACAGACTGTATATCTCCTAAAATATCCATATAACATACTATAATACTGCTGTGCTCTGTGTAGGTACACGGACTGTATATCTCCTAAAATATCTATATAACGTACTATAATACTGTGCGTGTTCTGTATAGGTACACGGACTGTATATCTCCTAAAATATCTATATAACGTACTATAATACTGCTGTGCTCTGTGTAGGTACATGGACTGTATATCTCCTATATCTCCTATAATATATCTATAGGTAACGTACTATAATACTGTACGTGTTCTGTATAGGTACACGGACTGTATATCTCCTCAAATATCTATATAACGTACTATAATACTGTGCGTGTTCTGTATAGGTACACAGACTGTATATCTCCTAAAATATCCATATAACATACTATAATACTGTGCATGCTCTGTATAGGTACACGGACTGTATATCTCCTAAAATATCTATATAACGTACTATAATACTGTACGTGTTCTGTATAGGTACACGGACTGTATATCTCCTAAAATATCTATATAACGTACTATAATACTGTACGTGTTCTGTATAGGTACACGGACTGTATATCTCTTAAAATATCTATATAACGTACTATAATACTGCTGTGCTCTGTATAGGTACACAGACTGTATATCTCCTAAAATATCTATATAACGTACTAGAATACTGTGCGTGCTCTGTATAGGTACACAGACTGTATATCTCCTAAAATATCTATATAATGTACTATAATACTGTGCGTGTTCTGTGTAGGTACACGGACTGTATATCTCCTAAAATATCTATATAACGTACTATAATACTGTGCGTGTTCTGTATAGGTACACGGACTGTATATCTCCTAAAATATCTATATAACGTACTATAATACTGTGCGTGTTCTGTATAGGTACACGGACTGTATATCTCCTAAAATATCTATATAATGTACTATAATACTGTTGTGCTCTGTATAGGTACACGGACTGTATATCTCCTAAAATATCTATATAACGTACTATAATACTGCTGTGCTCTGTGTAGGTACACGGACTGTATATCTCCTAAAATATCTATATAACGTACTATAATACTGTGCGTGCTCTGTATAGGTACACGGACTGTATATCTCCTAAAATATCTATATAACGTACTATAATACTGTGGGTGTTCTGTATAGGTACAGGGACTGTATATCTCCTAAAATATCTATGTAACGTACTATAATAGTGTGCGTGTTCTGTATAGGTACACGGAATGTATATCTCCTAAAATATCCATATAACATACTATAATACTGTGCGTGCTCTGTATAGGTACACGGACTGTATATCTCCTAAAATATCTATATAACATACTATAATACTGTGCGTGTTCTGTATAGGTACACAGACTGTATATCTCCTAAAATATCTATATAACGTACTATAATACTGTGTGTGTTCTGTATAGGTACACGGACTGTATATCTCCTAAAATATCTATATAACATACTACTCCACTGTGGTAATTCTTATTATAGGTACGGGACGGTATATCTCTATAAATATCTATATAGCGTGCTGGAATACTGTGCATGCTGTATAGGTACAGGGCTGTGTATTATTATTATTATTATGATATTTATAGGCCGTCAAATTCCTTGGCGCTTTACAATGGTTTGTGAACAGACATGTATCTCCTAAAATATCCATATAGCGTGCTACTGGAATGCCATGCGTGCTTTTGTATGCTATTACCTCTGGGCTGCGGCATATCTCTAAAATATCTATACCATTAATGTACTGGAATACTGTATTGTACCCTGTAGCGGGAATTTTACGGGCTGCATAATATCTCTAAAATATCTATATAGCATTTTATGGCCTTTATGCGTGGTACTTGTATAGGTACACGGACTGTATATCTCCTAAAATATCTATATAACATACTATAATACTGTACGTGCTCTGTATAGGTACATGGACTGTATATCTCTTAAAATATCTATATAACATACTATAATACTGCTGTGCTCTGTGTAGGTACATGGACTGTATATCTCCTAAAATATCTATATAACATACTATAATATTGCTGTGCTCTGTGTAGGTACATGGACTGTATATCTCCTAAAATATCTATATAACGTACTATAATACTGTACGTGTTCTGTATAGGTACACGGACTGTATATCTCCTAAAATATCTATATAACGTACTATAATACTGTACGTGTTCTGTATAGGTACACGGACTGTATATCTCCTAAAATATCTATATAACGTACTATAATATTGTGCGTGTTCTGTATAGGTACACAGACTGTATATCTCCTAAAATATCTATATAATGTACTAGAATACTGTGCGTGCTCTGTATAGGTACACAGACTGTATATCTCCTAAAATATCTATATAACGTACTATAATATTGTGCGTGTTCTGTATAGGTACACAGACTGTATATCTCTTAAAATATCTATATAACGTACTATAATACTGCTGTGCTCTGTATAGGTACACAGACTGTATATCTCCTAAAATATCTATATAACGTACTAGAATACTGTGCGTGCTCTGTATAGGTACACAGACTGTATATCTCCTAAAATATCTATATAATGTACTAGAATACTGTGCGTGCTCTGTATAGGTACACGGACTGTATATCTCCTAAAATATCTATATAACGTACTATAATACTGCTGTGCTCTGTGTAGGTACACGGACTGTATATCTCCTAAAATATCTATATAACGTACTATAATACTGTGCGTGTTCTGTATAGGTACACGGACTGTATATCTCCTAAAATATCTATATAACATACTATACTACTGTGCGTGTTCTGTATAGGTACACGGACTGTATATCTCCTAAAATATCTATATAACGTACTATAATACTGTGCGTGCTCTGTATAGGTACACGGACTGTATATCTCCTAAAATATCTATATAACATACTATAATACTGTGCGTGTTCTGTATAGGTACACGGACTGTATATCTCCTAAAATATCTATATAATGTACTATAATACTGTTGTGCTCTGTATAGGTACACAGACTGTATATCTCCTAAAATATCTATATAATGTACTATAATACTGTTGTGCTCTGTATAGGTACACGGACTGTATATCTCCTTAAATATCTATATAACGTACTGGAATACTGTGCATGCTCTGTATAGGTACACAGACTGTGTATTATTATTATTATGATATTTATAGAGCGCCGTCAAATTCCGCAGCGCTTTACAATGGGTTGACGAACAGACATGTATCTCCTAAAATATCCATATAACGTACTGGAATACTGTGCGTGCTTTGTATAGGTACACTCTCTGACTGTATATCTCCTAAAATATCTATATAATGTACTGGAATACTGTGTGTGCCCTGTATAGGTACACAGACTGTATATCTCCTAAAATATTCATATAACGTACTATAAGATCACATGAGATATTTCTACACACACTATTAGTGGAGACTACTCTGTTCTTATTCGGCAGTAATGTTGTTAAAGTGTGCATTTGCACTTTGATGTATCACTCTTTGTTATTTTGTATATTTCTACACAGGCTGTCTTTTTACTTTGTACATGCTTTGCATATTTTTATGTACTAATCTTATAATATCTCAAATTTGCTGCAGACTGAAATATTTTTATCATGAAACCATTATAAGGAAGAGCTACACCCACCAACCCTTCCTGTGTGTTATAAAACATTAATACACAATGCAACACAACCAGGAATCCCATACAAGCCAAGCAGTACTTGTGTGTGATAAGCTTCACTATATCGCTGATGCCCCTCTGTGGACAGATGTGGGATTACAGCATCATTTAGAGCAGTATCTGGCCAGTTTGCATTGAAGCAATTACCACTGTGAGTTTTAGGCATGAATTTGAATGCCAGTCTGTGGCCGTCTTTCCTTGAAGTGTTTTGTTGATTTCAGTTTTGTGTTCTGTTATTTGATTGCGTTGGTCTGTGGATAAAATTATGAATGTATATTGTGTTTGAGTACATGGTCTCTCATGACATATAATCCTAAATGGTTTCAGCTGTGGATAATCTGCATATTGACACTTCTGCTCGGGACATGGGGTTGTCACAGGTCCTTGTTTCCACCCTTCCAGGACCCCAGCTGGAGCTATGACTCTGTTAAAGGGGCATTATTTACTTATTGAATCTGATTATCAGCAGGTTGGTTTGTGAATAAAGTCGGTGTGGAGATCAGCTGATATGTCAAATCTTTCAGGAAAAGAACACATTACGAGGATTGTGACAAAACCCTGAAACTCTCTCCTGGAAATAGGGGGACGGGCATTTAATTCTGGATCTTTCCCTTTTTTTGGCAAATTTTAAAATTAGTTGTTTTTTTTTCTCCTTCTTTTGGAAGAAACAGTAGGTGATATGTAAAAGGGTGAACTTTAAATATAAAACGTATTACTGTATAGTATCCATTTTATGTGGCTGCATAAAATACCGCTGATAAGGCGGGTTTGGCGGTGTGTCATGCTTAACCCTATTTTCTTTGTAAATATTGAAATCGTGCACCAAGGACAAAAGCTTTTTGTGACAAAAATGTCACAAGGTGGTTTTAATATGGAATTACACAAAAAAAAAGGCAAAATGATGAAGCCGGTTCTTTAAAAGCAGTATTGAAGGGGAAGGTGATTGGGTTTTGTATTTATTTATTTTTTAACGATGTTATCAACATATTTTTAATGTCTACTACTTACTATTTTCATGGTGTTTAGGTTCTGAGTACCCATGCGTGGATGGGTGCTTGGAGGAGGACTCACTAGTGGACTATAAGTGGCCACTTCATTCAGAGGACATTAGACAGGACAACGAAAGCTTCATTCATCAACCACTCACCTCTGTATCTTCACAGTCATCCAGCAAGTCTATGGAAGATCAAACTAAATTCTCCACTGAGCCACCGTGGTCTAAGCCACGGCAGTCCACGTTGCCACCAGCCGTACAGCCTTCTACGGAGGAGCACCAAGACACCAGTCGTGCAGATGCCTCTACTTCCCCTGTTACTGTCCAGATGTTTAATGAACTCCTGGAAAGGTTCAACAGTTTGCAAGAGGTTCTGAGAAAGAGTGTAGTACGCAGAATGAATGTTCTGCATCTCAACTTCTGCCGACTCATTACAGACGTTAATAAAAACTACGTCTTATTTAACAAAATGGTTAAGGTGGAAACAGAAAGGAATCAGTTACTTTTCAAGATGAATACCAACCTCCGCAAACTAGCTGCCAGTGTCAAGGTTTCAGTAATTCAGCAGGAAGCCAGTCACAGTCAGCTTCTGGCCTATCTGGAGACACAAAGGGCAGCGGCTAATTCTCCATCAGCTCCATCGCTAGCTCCTACCCTCACGCAAGCTCCTTTAAATAATCACACCATACATACCAGAAGAGGCCGACGTTCATCTTTAATTCCATGCTCAGAGTCCTCCCCACGTCCTGCAAAGCGGGTACGCAAATAGCGAGCCCATTCATCTGTTTCTAATATTTCTGTCTGTAGTTTTGAGGAAGAAATGTAAATAAATGTTTGCTGTTATATTTGAAAAAGATTCTAGTCTGGGCGTTGCATTGCACACATGAAAAGGCAGCATATACATCACATGTCTTCAGTGCCTGTAAAATGAATTATTATTAAATGTCTGAAGTTTGGAGAATTAACCCAGGATTTTGTAGAATCATGAAAGATTCTTTGAGCTGCACAGTATTCCTTACTTTGGGTTAATGTAGACGACAGTGTGCATCTAATGCGATTTCCTTCTTGTACTCATTTACAGAATTTCTGCTTGTTGGTTAAAAACCAACGCTACTAACCGTGGTATTGTCAAATTCTAACCGTAGTATTGACACCTTCTATCTGTAGTATTGTCACATTCTATCCATAGTATTGTCACATTCTATCCATAGTATTGTCACATTCTATCCGTAGTATTGTCAGATTCTAACCGTAGTATTGTCAGATTCTAACCATAGTATTGTCAGATTCTAACCGTAGTACTGTCACCTTTTAACCTTAGTACTTTCACCCTCTAACCGTAGTATTGTCACCGTCTAACTGCAGTACTGTCACCTTTTAACCTTAGTACTTTCATCTTTTAGCCGTAATACTTTCACCTGTAACCATAGTATTGTCACCTTCTAACCGTAGTACTGTCACCTTTTAACCTTAGTACTTTCACCCTCTAACTGAGGTACTGTCACCCTCTAACCGTAGTATTGTCACCTTCTAACCGTAGTATTGTCACCCTCTAACTGCGGTACTGTCACCTTCTAACCGTAGTACTGTCACCTTTTTAACCTTAGTACTTTCACCCTCTAACTCTAGTACTGTCACCCTCTAACCGTAGTGCTTTCACCTTCTAACAGTAGTATTGTCCCCTTCTAACGGTAGTATTGTCACCTAACCATAGTGCTGTCACCCTCTAACCGTAATACTGTCACCTTCTAACCATAGTACTGTCACCTTTTAACCTTAGTACTTTCATCTTTTAGCCGTAATACTGTCACCTTCTAACCGTAGTATTGTCACCTTCTAACCGTAGTATTGTCACCCTCTAACTGCAGTACTGTCCCCTTCTAACCATAGTACTGTCACCTTTTAACCTTAGTACTTTCACCCTCTAACTGTAGTACTGTCACCCTCTAACCGTAGTACTTTCACCTTCTAACCGTAGTACTGTCCCCTTCTAATTGTAGTATTGTCACCCTTTAATGGTAGTATTGTCACCTTCTAACCATAATGCTGGTGTAAGTGAGATTGTGCAGTGTATATGGCTCCTGCTACCTGTCTGTGCTTATCCTGGTTATTGACCAGGAAATTAATTCTAGCCTGGCTCCATTGAGTGAAACTCCCATCTTTCCCTGTGACTCCTATTCTCCTTTTATAAGAAGCTGGGAATGCTGACCATAGTTAAAAGTAGAAAGGGAAAATCTATCATGTTTGTTCCATCCTATATAATAATATCATATATCATATTAAAACCACATATTTTACAGCCTCCCGGGGGAGGAGGGACACACACACAAAGTTTTATCTAAAATTACCTTAATCAATAAACCTGAGTTACAGCAATGCAGCATTAAACAGTGTATGGGGCATCTTGCAAAATTAATCTAAAGCTTCCATTTTATTTTATTATATATATTATATAAAACATAAAGGCAATGCTAAGAATGGAAAACTAGGGGTTTCTAAAATTCCCACAAAGCGATATAGCACAAAAACATATCCCACGATGGGCAAAGAAAGAAACGAAAATAAGAAATCCGTTCCTATTTCCCAAACAAAGTTTGAGCTGTAAATTCCTAAGATAAAGTTTCCCTCTACCTACCAGTGGTTCTCCTTCTTATACCATAAATAAGGGAAAAGTCATAATATAAATTAAAGATCCAAAGTGTATTGAGCACAGCAGGTTCCGTACTTGGTTCTAGTCCCTGTAAATTCCCCATAATACAGTCTGACAATATGGATTAAAGCATATTGAGCGCAGCAGGTTCCGTACTTGGTTCTAGTCTCTGTAAATTCCCATAATACAGTCTGACAATATGGATTAAAGTGTATTGAGCGTAGCAGGTTCCGTACTTGGTTCTAGTCTCTGTAAATTCCCCATAATACAGTCTGACAATATGGATTAAAGTGTATTGAGCGTAGCAGGTTCCGTACTTGGTTCTAGTCCCTGTAAATTCCCATAATACAGTCTGACAATATGGATTAAAGTGTATTGAGCGCAGCAGGTTCCGTACTTGGTTCTAGTCTCTGTAAATTCCCATAATACAGTCTGACAATATGGATTAAAGTGTATTGAGCGCAGCAAGTTCCGTACATGGTTCTAGTCCCTGTAAATTCCCATAATACAGTCTCACAATATGGATTAAAGTGTATCGAGTGCAGCAGGTTCCGTACTTGGTTCTAGTCCCTGTAAATTCCCATAATACAGTCTGACAATATGGATTAAAGTGTATTGAGCGTAGCAGGTTCCATACATGGTTCTAGTCTCTGTAAATTCCCATAATACAGTCTCACAATATGGATTAAAGTGTATTGAGCGCAGCAGGTTCCATACATGGTTCTAGTCTCTGTAAATTCCCATAATACAGTCTCACAATATGGATTAAAGTGTATCGAGTGCAGCAGGTTCCGTACTTGGTTCTAGTCCCTGTAAATTCCCATAATACAGTCTGACAATATGGATTAAAGTGTATTGAGCGTAGCAGGTTCCATACATGGTTCTAGTCTCTGTAAATTCCCATAATACAGTCTCACAATATGGATTAAAGTGTATTGAGCGCAGCAGGTTCCATACATGGTTCTAGTCTCTGTAAATTCCCATAATACAGTCTCACAATATGGATTAAAGTGTATCGAGTGCAGCAGGTTCCGTACTTGGTTCTAGTCCCTGTAAATTCCCATAATACAGTCTGACAATATGGATTAAAGTGTATTGAGCGTAGCAGGTTCCATACATGGTTCTAGTCTCTGTAAATTCCCATAATACAGTCTCACAATATGGATTAAAGTGTATTGAGCGCAGCAAGTTCCATACATGGTTCTTGTCCCTGTAAATTCCCATAATACAGTCTGACGATATGGATTAAAGTGTATTGAGCGCAGCAGGTTCCGTACTTGGTTCTAGTCCCTGTAAATTCCCATAATACAGTCTCACAATATGGATTAAAGCGTATTGAGCGTAGCAGGTTCCATACATGGTTCTAGTCTCTGTAAATTCCCATAATACAGTCTCACAATATGGATTAAAGTGTATTGAGCGCAGCAAGTTCCGTACATGGTTCTTGTCCCTGTAAATTCCCATAATACAGTCTGACGATATGGATTAAAGTGTATTGAGCGCAGCAGGTTCCGTACTTGGTTCTAGTCCCTGTAAATTCCCATAATACAGTCTGACAATATGGATTAAAGCGTATTGAGCGCAGCAGGTTCCGTACTTGGTTCTAGTCTCTGTAAATTCCCCATAATACAGTCTCACAATATGGATTAAAGTGTATTGAGCGCAGCAGGTTCCGTACTTGGTTCTAGTCCCTGTAAATTCCCCATAATACAGTCTGACTATATGGATTAAAGTGTATTGAGCGCAGCAGGTTCCGTACTTGGTTCTAGTCCCTGTAAATTCCCATAATACAGTCTGACAATATGGATTAAAGTGTATTGAGTGCAGCAGGTTCCATACTTGGTTCTAGTCTCTGTAAATTCCCCATAATACAGTCTGACAATATGGATTAAAGCGTATTGAGTGCAGCAGGTTCCATACTTGGTTCTAGTCCCTGTAAATTCCCCATAATACAGTCTGACTATATGGATTAAAGCGTATTGAGCGCAGCAGGTTCCGTACTTGGTTCTAGTCCCTGTAAATTCCCATAATACAGTCTGACAATATGGATTAAAGCATATTGAGCGCAGCAGGTTCCGTACTTGGTTCTAGTCCCTGTAAATTCCCATAATACAGTCTCACAATATGGATTAAAGTGTATTGAGCGCAGCAAGTTCCGTACATGGTTCTAGTCCCTGTAAATTCCCATAATACAGTCTGACAATATGGATTAAAGCATATTGAGCGCAGCAGGTTCCGTACTTGGTTCTAGTCCCTGTAAATTCCCATAATACAGTCTCACAATATGGATTAAAGTGTATGAGTAGCAGGTTCGCATTTCTGGTTGTCTCTGTAGTCCCCTGTAAATTCTCATAATACAGTCTGACAATAAGGGATTAAAAGTGTATTGAGCTGTAGCAGGTTCCTGCATTTGGTTCTAGTCCCTGTAAATTCTATAATACAGTCTGACAATAAGGAAATAAAACGTATTGAGCTTAGCAGGTTCCGCACTTGGTTCTAGTCTCTGTAAATTTCAAGCAATACAGTCTTCCCATGCATTGATGGGATTAAAGTTTTTTGAGCGCAGCAGGTTCTGTACTTGGTTCTAGTCTCTGTAAATTCCCCATAATACAGTCTGACAATATGGATTAAAGTGTATCGAGCGCAGCAGGTACCGTACTTGGTTCTAGTCCCTGTAAATTCCCCATAATACAGTCTGACTATATGGATTAAAGTGTATTGAGCGCAGCAGGTTCCGTACTTGGTTCTAGTCCCTGTAAATTCCCATAATACAGTCTCACAATATGGATTAAAGTGTATTGAGCGCAGCAAGTTCCGTACATGGTTCTTGTCCCTGTAAATTCCCATAATACAGTCTGACAATATGGATTAAAGTGTATGAGTGCAGCAGGTTCCGTACTTGGTTCTAGTCCCTGTAAATTCCCATAATACAGTCTCACAATATGGATTAAAGTGTATTGAGCGCAGCAGGTTCCGTACTTGGTTCTAGTCCCTGTAAATTCCCATAATACAGTCTGACAATATGGATTAAAGTGTATTGAGCGCAGCAGGTTCCGTACTTGGTTCTAGTCTCTGTAAATTCCCCATAATACAGTCTGACAATATGGATTAAAGTGTATTGAGCGCAGCAGGTTCCGTACATGGTTCTAGTCCCTGTAAATTCCCATAATACAGTCTGACAATATGGATTAAAGTGTATCGAGTGCAGCAGGTTCCGTACTTGGTTCTAGTCCCTGTAAATTCCCATAATACAGTCTGACAATATGGATTAAAGTGTATTGAGCGCAGCAGGTTCCGTACTTGGTTCTAGTCCCTGTAAATTCCCCATAATACAGTCTGACAATATGGATTAAAGTGTATTGAGCGCAGCAGGTTCCGTACTTGGTTCTAGTCCCTGTAAATTCCCATAATACAGTCTGACAATATGGATTAAAGTGTATTGAGCGTAGCAGGTTCCGTACTTGGTTCTAGTCCCTGTAAATTCCCATAATACAGTCTGACAATATGAAATAAAACGTATTGAGCGCAGCAGGTTCCGTACTTGGTTCTAGTCTCTGTAAATTCCCATAATACAGTCTGACAATATGGATTAAAGTGTATTGAGCGTAGCAGGTTCCATACATGGTTCTAGTCTCTGTAAATTCCCCATAATACAGTCTGACAATATGGATTAAAGTGTATGAGCGCAGCAGGTTAACTTGGTTCTAGTCCCTGTAAATTCCCCATAATACAGTCTGACAATATGGATTAAAGTGTATTGAGCGCAGCAGGTTCCGTACTTGGTTCTAGTCCCTGTAAATTCCCATAATACAGTCTGACAATATGGATTAAAGTGCATTGAGCGCAGCAGGTTCCATACTTGGTTCTAGTCTCTGTAAATTCCCCATAATACAGTCTGACAATATGGATTAAAGTGTATCGAGTGCAGCAGGTTCCGTACTTGGTTCTAGTCCCTGTAAATTCCCATAATACAGTCTGACAATATGGATTAAAGTGTATTGAGCGCAGCAGGTACCGTACTTGGTTCTAGTCCCTGTAAATTCCCCATAATACAGTCTGACAATATGGATTAAAGTTTATTGAGCGTAGCAGGTTCCGTACTTGGTTCTAGTCCCTGTAAATCCCGCATAATACAGTCTGACAATATGGACTAAAGTTTTTTGAGCGCAGCAGGTTCCATACATGGTTCTAGTCCCTGTAAATTCCCATAATGCAGTCTGACAATATGAATTAAAGTGTATCGAGTGCAGCAGGTTCCGTACTTGGTTCTAGTCCCTGTAAATTCCCATAATACACTCTGGATTGTCCTGTGGTGTTTGCGGGCTATCAGGTCTGTCAGTTGCCGTCAGAAGGGTGCGGTAGTGCGTCTCCTGTTGGGTCCTCTTGTGCAGCGTTTCTATCTGTTCTACAAGTGCCGTCATTTGTCGTTGTGCTTCTCTCTTTTTCTGCGCTGATATCCGGATAAGTAGCCCCCTGAGGACGCTTTTGTGTGCCTCCCACAGGGTCAGTGCGGAGGTATCTTCGGTGTCGTTTTCAGTGAAGTAGTTATTCAGCTGTTCCACTAGTTGTACTTGTGTCATTTAAACGCCATATGGTCCGGGTAGGTCTGTATAGGGGTGATTCCATGCGCATGTATACTGCGCTATGATCAGACCATGGGGTGGGGCGGATGTCTGCCTCCAGTAGTCTTTGCAGTCCTTCTTGTTGGATAAAGAGGTAATCTATTCTAGCGTGCCTATTGTGCATGGCCGAGTAATGCGTGTAGTCTCGGTCTCCTGGGTGTAAGATTCGCCATGTGTCCACCAATCGCAGGTCGTGCAAAGTCCTTTGGATCGTCCGAATGGCTGTTTGCGGGATGCTGCTATGTCCTGTTGAGGAGTCCAGGATCGGATCTAGAGGGGTGTTGAAGTCCCCTCCCACCACGAGGGCACCTTCCGTGAAGTTGGTGAGTTTGAGAAGTGTGTTGTGGAGAAATTTCGCTTGTTTGGTGTTTGGGGCGTAAATTGAGGCAAACGTGTACGTTTTCTGGGCTACCGTCCCCTTCACGAACAGGTATCTGCCGTTCGGGTCGGCCATCGTGTCGCTCCGGTGGAAGTGAAGGTTGGAGGCCAGGAGAATCGCTACTCCCGCCTTGCGTGCTGTTGGGTGAGTGCTATGGAAGCTGTCTGGGAAGCGTCTATCCATCAATCGATGTGTTTCGGCCGCTCTAAGGTGTGTTTCTTGCAGCATTGCATGGATACGTGTTGCTTTTTCAGTTCCCGTAGGAGATGCGTGCGTTTCTCTGGGGCGTTCAGTCCCCTACAGTTCTGTGTGATGACTCGGAAGGGAGCATCTGTGAACGCCATGGTGTAAGGTCCTCGAAACGCCTGGGGTTCGAGTAAGTCAGTCGCTATATTGGGGGGGGGAGGGAGTGGTTTTCGGTCCCTTTTTTTTTTTTTATTAGAGGGGTTACGGGGGGGGGGGGGGGTTAGGAAGGAAGGAGGGGGAGAGGGCTTTCCGAGTCCGGGCGGGGCCGGGGGTCCCCGAGGTGCTTAGGTCCCTCGGAGTGAGGGTGACCTGTGTGACTGGATCGAGTATCAGGTCCGCACCGTCTTCTAGATTTCTAGGACAGCCGCGGGTCTGTCTCCCCCAGTGGTTTGGTGAAACACAGGTCCTGTTGGGGGGTGGACCTGTCAAGTGGTCAGCGTGGTGAGTACCTGTCTGGTCTCAGGTGTCTGCAGGTAGTCATGTAGTGTCAGCCCAGGAGTTAGGTCCGGTCCCCACATATGTATGGGCTAGTCATGTACGCTGTCTCTTTTCTTTTGTCAGCTCTACGGTCACGTCTGGGTGTTTCCAGTTGGCTTAGGGTGTCGTGGTCCTCCCAATGTCGTGGGCCGGTTTAGGCCGTGGTGGCAACTGCTATCTCCCGGGTGAGTGCTCTTTACCGTGAGCGTCCAGAGGGATGGGGGGTGAGGCCGCGGATTGGCTTCTGCTATGTCGGACCGGGCAAGTCAGGTCTGTCTGGGTTAAGGTGGCCCGGTGGGAGTTCCCACTAATGGGTTTTGCCGGCAGTCTGGGCCTTTCCATGTCGGTGTTACTCTGTTGTCTTGGGTTGGGGGGTCACGGGGTGTGAGGTGTCGTCACAGCATTCATAGGCATTGCATAAATTCTGAGTTTGACATTTCTCTCCTCCCATCCACCCCGCCCCCGCTATACCCCCCCCCTTCTGTTACATGGTATGAAGCCTTTTGAAGTACACTCATCCCGCTGCCCCCTGCCCCCCACCCCCCAGCATTATGCATTGTATTACTTATTACTATCTGGACTTTTCCAGGCCAGTCTCCAGTCCCACATAGCCCAATTGGGTCGAGGAGGCATATATATTGGTTCCCAGTGCACAGTTCATTTGTGCAACGTCTGGCGTCCCCTCCCGACTGCCCACCCCCCCAATCCCCCAGGCTTCTTCTGCCACCCCCCCTCCCCCCGTCAAGCCCGGTGTCTTCCCGTTCCACTTGCCCCTTCAGGTGATATGCTCTCTATGACAGCAGAAGTGTCCCCAGTCTCCATAATAGCCAGATAATGCTGATGCTGGCAAGTCTTGGTGCCCTCTTTTAGAAATGCCTTCCCCCCATTGTGTTCCCCCTCCCAAAAAAGGGGAATTCGGGAGGGTTGTGTGCCTGTAGGCCAAGTGTGTGTCTCTGCTAAGTGTCTCGTGTGAGCCATTGAATTAGGTGTGCGTGTAAGGGCCAAGATGTACATGTGCTTGCGGTGGAGACTTATCTGGTGTCAGACGTCTTCTAGTAGTCGGGGGCCTCCGGGTTCGTCCTGCGAGCTCTCCACCGGGAGGTGTGCTCCGAGTCAGGGTGGGTCGGGGGGGGGAGGGAGCAGGGGGCCGCCAGCCCGGCAAATCTTACTCCTCTGGGCCACAGGGCGCCGCGGTGTCTCTTCTCTGCGTCGGCGTTGTTGTCTCGGCGTCTGCGGGCCAGATCTCTGTTCAGGTTGGCTCAGGATCCAGTTGGTGATTTCCGTGGGCGGTAGGCCTAGGCGCTGTAAGAATATGGGTGCCTCATCCGGCCAGCGTAGGGGTACCCATTCATTTTGGTGCTAGGCTAGGAGAGCGAAGGGGTAGCCCCACTTATAAGTGATCCTCCTCTCCTGTAGTTGTGTCGTGATCGGTCTCAGCGCTCTGCGCACATCTAGGCTCAGGGGTGAGAGGTCTTGGTACAGAGCCACATCTGCGTCCTGGAATCTCCATGTAGGTCTAGATCTTGCTTTGGCCATGATCTTTAATTTCAGCTTATACTGGTGCATACAACATATAATATCTCGTGGTGTCCCATCCATTGTGCGCAGCCTGTTGGCCCTGTGCGCCCTTTTAAACTCCATTGTGGCCGGTGTCTCAGCCCCCAGGATTCCTCTGAAGAGTGTGCGCAGCAAGGCCTCCACATCTTCTTCCCCCACTGATTCCGGTATGCCGCGCACCCTTATGTTAGATCTGCGGCCTCTGTTATCCAGATCTTCTGTGTGGCGTCTCAGGGCTAGTAGAATGTTCCCCTGTCTGGTGATAGCTAGGTTAGAGGTCTCCGCTTGAGCTGTGTGGGCTTGTGTGGTTGTTTCTAAGTGCTGGAGTCTGCTGTCTTGCGCCACCAAGTCTGCTCTAAGTGTAGTTACCTCTGTGTGTATCACAGCATGCAGGGTTTCAGAGAGGCCGCGGAGATCCTCCTTGGTAACCATTGTTGCGGCGAGTGCCCTGATATCGGCACTGATGTCCGCCAGCAGACATCGGCCTGGTCGGGGAGTCGGCCATGTCGGGGCCCGCGGCCTCATGGAGCGTGCTCGTTGCGGGTGTCAAGTACCCGTCCATGGGCCCGGCCTGGGTGCTAGGGGGATTCCCCCTTGGTGTCTGGGAGCCATCCGTGCGTTTTGTGCGCCCCATTCTCGTGCCGGGCTATGCTGACAGCGTGCTTTCAATGCTTTGATTTTGATGTTTGATTTTCAACACTGTTTGTGAAACGAACAAAGTACCGAAGGGGAGCCCACACACAGGGGGTTGTGTGGCTCCCATTAACCGATCGCAACATTGTATCTATCGGCTGTTAATTGATTCCCGGGTGGCCTTCGTTCGGCTACCGACCACGAGGCGGCAGCCATCTTGGATTTCCTTTGTGCCCAGCGATGTTTGGTCGTTGAGTGCCTGGAACTAAAATCGTCTACTCGACGGCACGAACACCGCTGGACTTCCAGGCCGTTCGGGAGCGCCGGTCTTTCGGTACTTTTTCCCCACTTATGTATTTGTGACTTATGATGAATGTACGTTAAAGTATATTTCGTGCGGCGTTCGGCTGATTGTGTGGGGATCTGAGCAGTACTTTCATGAAGTGTGCGCTCAGACCCCAGCTATCTGCCGAACAGTCATTCGGTACAGTGACATGAATAAAATAAAAGTTATGGATTTTTATGTAAAAAGCCAGTTCTGCTGTACGGAGGGATAATCCACTTAACAGGATATGTTGACTAAAATAGTCAGTTGACACCCAGAACTGTGGGGGGATTTGGGATATTGCCTTCATTTTCCGCACTTTCCTTGGATTAACTTCTTTTACCAGCGGAGATATTGGGATTTAATATTGCAGCTCCGCTACAGTTCTAGTCTCTGTAAACTTATAATACAGTCTGACAATATGGATTAAAGCGTATTGAGTGCAGCAGGTCGCGTACTTGGTTCTAGTCTCTGTAAATCCCCATAATACAGTCTGACAATGTGGATTAAAGTTTGAGCGTAGCAGGTTCCGTACATGGTTCTAGTCCTTGTAAATGCCCATATACAGTCTCACAATATGGATTAAAGTGTATTGAGCGCAGCAGGTTCCATACATGGTTCTAGTCCCTGGAATACAGTCTAATATGGATTAAAGTGTATTGAGCGCAGCAGGTTCCATACATGGTTCTAGTCCCTGGAATACAGTCTAATATGGATTAAAGTGTATTGAACGCAGCAGGTTCCGTACTTGGTTCTAGTCCCTGTAAATGCCCCGTAATATAGTCTGAAGTCACACTAACGGCACCTGATGCACATTCTCTATTATAGGCTTTGCATGAGTGCACGCTCTGTCACCTGGATCTGATTTGCAGTGATGATGGAACATTTAGGGTTTTGTTTTATTTTCTAAAAGCTGGTGTTTTCTTGTTTTTTATGACTCCGGGCTGGTATACACTTACTTGTTAAAAGATACCATTAAAAATAAGCCATGTTCAGTGGCCAAAACCCTTCGGTAGCCACACAGGCGTTCAGAAAAAAAAGACCACTGAGTGTCTGCATCACAAATACAGGCAACCACTGATTACTGAATTCCAGCAACGTCAGCCTGGGGATCTCCGTGGCATCCAAGCCACACATCACAATGCTCAATGTCTGCTGAAGTGAGGTAACGCTTGTTGGTTTAGGACAAATCATGCTTAGAGATCTGGCAGTATATGAAGCCTGTCCTGTTGGATGCTGGTAAAATACTGCCTGTATCGTATAACAATTGTGGCCATTGGGAAATGACGAGTAATAGTTTGGGTGCCTTATCACAGGATATAACATTTTCCATTTAAGATGATTCAGTGCTCACAGACTGGGGATGGCTGCTACTTTGTGACAATGTCCACCCACTCAGCACATGGCCTGTTGAAGAATGACAGACAATATGCATGGAGTCCAGACCTTATTCTGCATTGAACACCTCAGTGATTAACTGTATCACTGACTGTGAACCAGGCCTCATACCCCCTTTCCTACCCCTCGCCACACTCCATAAAAATGGGGCAAAACCTGCAGCCGATAGAGGATAGACACCCCAGACAATGGCATCAAAGCAGAGACAACTGACATTGATAGATAAGAGTTTTGGATTAGATGTTTGATCAAATCAAGTATACACATTCTTTAGTACAGTTTATGTAAAAATTATAATATACCGGTAACATTCATTATATGTTAGGGGGGGGAGCGTGTAAGTAATATATTTGCACTGAGCATGTTTGTGCAAGGCAGTTATTTGACATGGAAAAAGTTATATTCTAAGAAGGCAGAATTTGTATGATGCCCACCTTGCATGGCATAGGTTCAAAGGATCAGGATATAATTGTAATAGAATTGAGCACAGATGTGGATATTGTTTTGGTTAAATTGTGTTAGAATCAATGTGGCAGCAAAGCCATGGAGTTACTGGCTCCTGGATTTGTAAGCATTGTTGAGGCTGTAGTTGAATGGTGCAATCATTAGACAGTGCAATCTTTGAGCCCTGTGGTGTGGTTGATGATTTTTTTGAATATCTATAAATAAATCGAGATCATCATTTATTGGCCTTTTTACTGTAAGGTTTCTCATTCTATGTCTCAGCAGATGACAGCACTTGAAATGTTCGAGGGGTACTGAAAACGCAGGAAGAGGGTGTCCTTGGCAGCAGCGGAAGAGTTGTATGTGGTTACAAAAGCCGAGAGAGCCTGGGATTATGGCGTGAGCACCTTGTTTAACAGATTCTGCATTTCCTGTCCAATATCCATAGCCCCGGATGTCAATAACCTCACATTCAATACATTAGTTCATTATCAACATCTTTCCTGATATTTTGGATGCGAAACATAACCTTCATTTTTCAAGCTAGAGGATGATGAACTAGCAAATCATGGGCTTAGACATAAAATCTACTTCATTACAAGGAAGCATAGGAGTGCGTACGCCCCTGTTAATGGAGACTCACTGAAATGACTCGCAGGTTTGGTAATTTGATTCATATCTGCTCTTATGCAGAATACTGGATTTAGGGAAGAATCCCATGGCAGCAGAAACCCTGACCAGCTCCATCCATAAACTGGGATAATTTCCAGGTGTTTACTGCAGTCACATGGTTTACCTGCAGAATATTCTGACTGAGCAGATCTGCCTTTATCCATTATGTGACAGCAATCCATGTACAGATATTGAACTCATCATGCACTCTAGAAGTGTAGATTATTTTGTACTTTTTGGCTGTTTAATGAATAAAAGCTTCAGACTAAGCTCTGGCATTTGGTGTCTACGCGGCCCATTATTATTATTATTATTATTATTGCTGCCATATATAGCGCCAACAGATTCCGTAGCGCTTTACAATATTATGAGAGGGGATTTAACTATAAATAGGACAATTACAAATAAACTTACAGGAACAATAGGTTGAAGAGGACCCTGCTCAATCGAGCTTACATTCTATAGGAGGTGGGGTGTAAAACACAGTAGGACAGGAATTTGCAATCAAATAAGGTGGGCTGCCCTTTAGGAGAGGGCAAGAGACAGGTATGTGAGGTAGGGGTTAGTCTTGGAGGCCATAAGCTTTCCTAAAGAGATGGGTTTTAAGGCACTTCTTAAAAGATGCAAGACTAGGGGAGAGTCTGATGGCGGGAGGCAGTCTATTCCATAGGAAGGGAACCGCCCGCGAGAAGTCCTGCAAGCGCGAGTTGACCGTACGGGTGCGGACAACGGACAGGTGGTGGTCACGGGCAGAGCGGAGAGACCGAGAAGGGACATACCTATGGATCTGTGAGGACATATAAGAGGGGCTAGAGTTGTTCAGTGCTTTATAGGTGTGAGTTAGTGCCTTGAATTGACTCCTATAGCACACAGGAAGCCAATGTAAGGACTGGCAGAGGGGTGAGGTGTGAGAGAACCGACTAGAGAGGAAAATCAGTCTAGCAGCAGTGTTCATTACAGACTGTAGGGGTGCAGTACGGCTTTTGGGAAGACCAAGCAGGAGAGGGTTACAATAATCCATGCGGGAAATTACTAGAGCATGGACAAGCTCCTTGGTAGTATCTGGTGCAAGAAAGGGGCGGATGCGGGCTATGTTTTTAAGATGGAATCTACAGGATTTGGCAACATGCTGGATGTGAGGCTCAAAAGGTGAGACCAGAGTCAAGTATGACGCCAAGACAGCGCGCTTGCAAGGATGGGCTGATGTTGGTACCACAAACTTGAAGGGAGAGTGAAAGAGGAGGATCAGTATTAGGAGGAGGAAAGACAAGGAGCTCAGTTTTTAAGAGATTGAGTTTCAGAAAGCGGGAGGACATCCATTCAGAGATGGAAGAAAGGCAAGCAGTGACACGTTGCAGGACAGCAGGGGAGAGGTCTGGGGAGGAGAGATATAGCTGGGTGTCATCAGCGTACAGGTGGTAGTGGAATCCAAATGAGGTAATAAGTTTGCCAAGAGAGGCAGTATAAAGAGAAAATGGAAGGGGACCAAGGACGGAGCCTTGGGGGACTCCAACCGAGACAGGGCGAGGGGAGGAGGTATCATTAGAAAAAGAGACACTGAATGAGCGTTGGGAGAGATAAGAGGAAAACCATGAGAAGACAGAGTCACAGAGACCAAGCGATTGCCCCAGCCACTGACCAAGAGGTGGCTGCTCTTCTTTGCTCCTCTCGCCCCACCACTTGCCCGCTCGATCCTGTCCCATCTCACCTTATCAGATCTCTCTCCACTTGTCTCGTGCCTTCTCTAACACACATCTTCAACTGCTCACTCTCTTCTGGCATCGTCCCTGCTGACCTTAAACATGCCACTGTAGTACCTATACTAAAAAAACCATCCCTCGAAGCCTAGGCCAAAGTTCTGAACCAGTGAGCATGTGTTTGTTATAAACAAACCCAATGTATAAGTCAAACTTTTAGAGTTTTGTGGAGAAGGGGAGTAGGATTTTGTTGCATGTGTTAATGGCAGGGAAGTGGGGGTTCAATTAATTTTACTGGTCCCCAACTCCACTGATTACCACTTACTTGCCAGCCAACAAAGAATTTGGTGATATCGTTTATCAGTACCCCTACACTGCTGATATTTAAGTGAGGTGATTTTTCAAGCTACAGGAGAGATGACCATTAACGTATGTATGACTCCTGCGAATTTGTTAATACAGAGACCCAGACTGTGCAGGCGTTACTTTTAAAGCAGGCATCTAAAATGTGCCCCCCATTAATGTCCCTGAAGTACAACTATTCTCTGGACATGGATTGTCTTCAAAGAATTCTGGGAGTTGTAGGCCATCAACAGCTTGGTTAACAGCAATGTGAGAATAGAACAATGCTGTATTATAATTAACTGCACACACAGCAAAGTTAGGTGTGCGTTTACCTCTGAAGCATATTCTCCTAGTAACCAGAACAACAAGGTGGCGTGAATGAATGTGGAATCCCCATATACAGTGTATGATTTACAGAACTGAAAAATCTGCAATCCTCCATCAGATTAGGAAACTTTGAAGGCAGACTGCACTCCCTTCAACTATCAGGCTTGCAACATGTCATGCACACAATACGGAGCTTGTAAAGTATGTCATGCACACAATACAGAGCCTGTACAGCAACACTATATAGATATCTAGTTACGGTGTCTCCCCAGTGCTTCTAATACCACTGACAATCATTTCTAGTAGTACAAACCAAACACAAGACGTGTTATTTAAGAAATTTATTCATATAAATTATGTTGTTTTTCTGGATTGATATCCATATATTGCACATCACTATAGCATGGGGTACAGAGAAATAAATACGGTATTAACTCTTAAAGAATCAGAGCGATGAGCAACAGGCTGCCAATCCCTGTGGTGCTCAGTTCAGCCCCCTTTGTTGTCAGTGACACGATAATGTGCCCCTACCATTGTGGCAGAATAGTAATCAAGAGGCTGCAGCCCACAAGTCCTACACAGAGTCACGGAGACATACGTGGGATACCAACATTTTATTAATTCAGCATTGCCTACTCCTTGTGAGGGTCGGTGAGACTGAGTTACTAATGGCAGGGAGAGATCTTTGGGTTAATTGGTGAATTCCTTATTTCAGACAGTAATTACTGGATTGTTATAGGCAGTTCCCATTAGCAGCAAAACAATGGAATTACTAGTTTGGCGGCATCTACTGACAGAGTGCATTATTCCTTAACATTACCAGCAAGCTCCAGCTCCTGCTATAGAAATTGATTGAAGAGGCCTATGATTATTTGTCCCTATGCACCACGGTAACCACGTGCACGGTGGCCTTTACGGTCATGACTTCACTACATAAAGAACGATTTGCTTTGAGAACTGCATAGAGAAAACACTGGAAAGCAGCAGGAAATGAATAGCAAGGCTTTAAGGTGGTGGACGAGAACTCAACTCAGCAGATGGATAATTAGTTAATACCGAGAACCGTTATGGGACGAGCTAAGCCGTTAGATTATTGGCTGTTAGTACAATGACTTATCACAGTGAAGGGGAAATGAGACCCGAGTTGATTGGTCTTAAGCCTTCATTAGAGCAGCAACTACAGCCTTGGCGTTCAGACTGCGCAGGTCACAGTAAGTTTGTCCTGTACCTACAAATACTATTGGCTGTCCAGTAATGTACGTCATGGAGATGGCAGCTCCCACCTGGAAACAGAAAACACAACAAAGATTTAATCTGATTTACAAATCCCCAGTGTATTCTGTTTGGTAAACGTGGTAGCACTTTATCACCTGACCTCAGTTTATTGCTACAGCTAATGCATTTTAACACATTGCTATCTGCCATGCACAAACTGTGAGATGTGATATCAACTAAGGTCCTAATAAGGAAGGTTAGAAGGAGCACTATACGGTCAGGAACACAAACCTATTTCTGACCCTATAGTGTTAAAACCACCATCTAGCCCCCTCTTGCCTCCCTAAATATAGTAAAATCTAACTTGTATTCAAGCCTGAAGCCGCTGGCTCTACCCCTGTCTGCCTCAGACCAGCAAGCTGTCTGCTGGCATCATCAGAAGTGTTATTCTGAGCCAATCACAATGCTTCCCCATAGGATTGGCTGAGACTGTGAAGGAGGCAGATGAGGGGCAGAGCCAGCACAATTCAAACACAGCCCTGGCCAATCAGCATCTTCTCATAGAGATTAACTGAATCAATGAATCTCTATGAGGAATGTTCAGAGTCTGAATGCAGAGGGAGGAGAAACTGATATGTTGTGATGCACATTAGGCAAGACAGATAGGAAGCAGCTCTAGCAGCCATCTGAGGAGTGGCCAATGAAGTTATCACTAGGCTGTAATGTAAACACTGCATTTTTATCTGAAAAGACAGTGTTTACAGCACAAAGCTTGAAGTGAATGCTTCTACAAACCAGAACTAATTCAATAAGCTGTAAGTGTTCTGGTGACTAAAGTGTCCCTTTAAAATGGAACACTCGCCTCTCTGAAAATTACACCATTAAATAAAGCATTAAAAGTCACATAGAACTTGTAGATAATACGCGATGCTTCGTTTTCTTTTACACGTATATAAAAGATTTAGCAGGCAATATTATAATCCAGTTCTGTCCTGGCACAGTCAAGACACATAGCATCTGAGGAGGAGAAATAGTAACATTGTTCCATTTCTCCTCCTCTCTGTATCTCTCTATGGCTGTCAGTTTTAAAGGGGGGAGCTTGTAACAATGATTGACAGGGAGCTAAAGTAGAGAGATTAAAAATCCTACTGACAATCTCCTTTTAAAAAAACCCTGTTGTATTGTGGAAACATTACATTTTGTATCATACAGATTTTATTTAAGGACACGGAGGCTCATATTATGCTATTCTCTTTCTTTTATTCCTCAGCAGCAAGAAAAACTTTATTTTAGAGAAACAATCAACCATGTAAACATGCCCCAAAGGGCTAGTTCTACAATAATACAACCAATCAGCATGCCTTCAGCACTCTCAACTCCCCATGTGACCTTAAGCCACTCCTCTTTCTTGCTGCTGCCTTCCTCAGCTAAGTACATTTTTATTTTTCTCTCTGTATGCTGCCTGTGTTTTCTCATATTTATTCATTTTGTGGCAGTTTCATTTAAATTTGTTCGTTTTTCTATGTACTGTTGGGCTTCTGCCCTATCTCTCCACTTAATTTCCCAACTGGCTCTAGGTTTTTTCCCTCACCTAGAGCCAACCCCTCCCTCCCCTCCCATCTCTGACTCACTTCAGGTGGATTATCACCTACTGAGTCAGGGCGGCTAGCAGCTCTCCGTGTGGAGGCTCTTGCCGCCCAGTCTGTTTTTTTTCGTGCCTCTGAGATCTGTCTCGGGGGCCTCCCTCCCCCCCCCCTCCGGTTCGCGGCTGTAACCGCGGCTGGCGCCGTTTCGCGCATGCGCACAACGCTAGTGCGCATCGCGGCGGCCATCTTGCGGTTGGCAGTTTGCCGCGGTTTTCGTTCCCGGGCTTTTTTAGTGCCTGTGGGGGCGGGAGTGTGTGCTGATTGGACAGCACAGTTGCTGGGCAGCTCACCAGTGTCCCCAGGAGCCATTCCTGAGGGAACACTTGGTGAGCTTGCCTTTTTCATATTCTGTCTGTTAATTTATAGTGCCTTGGGTATTTCTGTATCATTCCTACTGATACATTGCTAGTACCCAGTTTTGCAAAAAATCAGGGAAGTCACTCCATTAGTTTATTTGGGTTCCCCCACTCACCCCCCTTTTTTTCTTGGTTTACTTATAAATAATATATTCTTGTACCTAACCACAACTACTGCAGAGGTGTTATTTCGTAATGCAAGCTAGTAAGAATTTGGGCATGGCCTCCAGCGATTCCCCCATTAGGGATAATATGCCCCCTGCCCCCCAGGTTGTCCCCAGACCGACTGGCTCAACTGTCACTGATGTGGCAGACCAGGAGCAAATGAACTCGGAAGAACTTCATTCTCTCCTGGATGCCACTATGACAAAATCCGTTACCCAAGCTGTTTACTCAGCCATGGGAGTTATGTCGGACACTCTGTCCCACTCTATTAGCCATGCCCTCTTGGCCGCCCAACAGGCCTCTACGCACATTGCCCCTAACCCTACAGAACACATTACAGGCAAGGCCAGTGGGCGCAAAGCCACCAAAAAAGCTCGTCACATGGACGAGGAAGCCTCCAAAACTTTAAGGACAGACAGGGAACGTCCTGTCAAAGATAATGTGGTTGCACCACAACAAAGAGCCACCCACCGGGCAAAATCGGTGCGGAGTTGGAAAAGGGCAAAAGCCCAAGTGGAATCATCCGAGTCAGATTCGGAACAGGAGGAGGCATGGAGCGAGTCTGATGATGAGGACTCATTCAATTTGGGCACACTATTCCCTGACCACAGCGCTATATCTATGTCTGGGAATGAGGACGAGGACGGGGTGGAAGGCTTCACCCTCCTTGACCCACAGGGCGAACCTTTGTTTGACCCTGATAGTCTGCAGCACCCAAGATCAACTGAATGGTTCCCGCTGGACCATGTGGCAAAATATATTGCCGCACGGATCAGGAAACCCCTTGATAAGGTGGCAAGAAGTAAGATGCAGGCAGAATGCCCACGCCCCACGCTCCCAGATTTAATATGTATCGCCCCTATAGTGGACCCTAAGATTGCCCAGTTCCTGGGAAAAACTGGGTGGAAGGCGAAGAAGGGTCTCGATTTTGCACTTCGCCATTGCCAGGATAAGATCCTGGATGTCCTCGGACCCAGTGCAAAGATCTTTGATATGGTTGAAACGGCACTGGCAGGCGGTGCTCCCATAGACCCGCTAGCTATCAGGGGCTGGATACAGCGAGCCATATGTCTTCTTGGAAATGCCAACGTGGCTCTAGCCACTGAGAGGCAAAAGGCTATATTGATTAAAATCGAACCAAAGCTAGTTGCCTTGGCTATCACTGAACCTGGGCCACAGGCCAAAGGCCTTCTTTTTGGGGATAGTTTTGTGAAGGAGCTGGGTACCTATGTGGGCACTTTTACTGCTCTGGACAAGGCGCAAGCCAATATGAAAAAGGTATTCTCCCATAGAGTTTTTGGCGGGGCCGGCAGATATCGGGGCCGTCTGCCCGGCCGTTCTTCCCGGGGCTCGTACCGGGTTTCTAGAGGCCCCTTCCAGTCACGTTACCAGAGTGAGGTACCCAAGCCCTCTCCATTCTTCCCAGTTCGAGGAAGACCCTGGCAGGCTCGTGGATCCAGAAGCGTTTCCTATGGCCGACGCCCTTATGGTGAGTCCACTTCCTTCATCACTAACTTCAGTAACGTTGGTGGGGGGCAGGTTAGGCCACTTTATCGATGCCTGGCGAATGTTAACTTCCGATACTTGGGTCCTACAAACTGTAGTGGGTTATGCCATAGAATTTGTACAAACACCTGTCCAGATATCCCCCCCCAGACACATAGTCTCCTCCATCCACGACAGGGCACTAATCACAATGGAGATACAATCCCTGGCCGTCAAAGGTGCAATCATAGAGACGCATCCAGGGGTTTCAGGTTTTATAAGCAACCTGTTCGTGGTGCCCAAGAAAGGCGGGGGTGTCCGTCCGGTCATCAACTTACGTCCCCTGAACGCCTTTGTTGCGTACCACCATTTCAAAATGGAGGGCATCCACTCCCTCCGAGACCTACTCCTCTTGGAGGATTGGATGGTCAAACTCGATCTGCAGGACGCATATCTCACCGTCCCAATGGCCGAGGATTGCCAACATTTCCTCCAGTTCCAATGGGAGGAGACCACATGGCGTTTCAAATGCTTGTCCTTCGGCCTCTCCTCGGCCCCATGGTGCTTCACGAAGCTCATGCGGCCAGTGATCGCTCTCCTACGCAGCAGAGGAGTACGTCTGATTATATACTTGGACGACATGCTTCTGATGGCACAAGACCCACTCTTACTCCAAGAACATCTGATTTGGACAAAGACATTACTCGGCAACCTTGGTTTCCTCATCAACTGGGGCAAGTCGGTGGTACAACCCTCCCAAGTCTTGGAGTTTCTAGGCTTCACCATCGATTCAGTGGAAGGGACACTCCTGTTACCATCGTCCAAAGTCAGGATCATCAAGAAAGAAATCCGCCGGACACTGGCTCGCCCTGCACTAACGCTACGGCAACTGGCCAGGATCATCGGCCTTCTCTCGGCCTCCATCCAGGCCATTTTCCCGGGCCCACTTCACTACAGGGCCCTTCAACGCCTAAAGGCGAAATACCTTCGGTCAGGTCTCTCCTATTCAGACTCTGTGCCTCTCGATTGTGCTGCCAAAGAAGAACTCTATTGGTGGCTGCAACACATGGAAGCATGGAACGGAAGAGCAATCTTTGGGACGAGGCCGGACTTCGTCGTGGAATCGGACGCAAGTCTGCTGGGCTGGGGCGCGCGTTGTGGTCCTATCTCCACCGGAGGGAAATGGTCCCCAGACGAACAAGAGTTACACATCAATTGCCTCGAGCTTTTGGCGGGGTCATTTGCAGTTCGGAGTCTCGTAGGTATCTCAACCAACTGTTCCATTCTTTTACGGATGGACAACGTGTCAGCGGTCCGCTACATCAATCATCTCGGGGGTACGAAGTCAGTGGTGTTAGCGGATCTAGCAAAAGACTTCTGGCACTTCTGCCTGGATCGCAATATTTCGGTTCAGGTGGAACACATTCCCGGGATGTCCAATATGGTGGCGGATTGGAATTCCAGATACCTACGGATGCAAGCGACTGGCGGCTCAAGCGGGCCATTTTCCTGCAACTTCAAACACTCTGGGGCCCACTAGGGATCGACCTCTTCGCTTCACGGTTGAACTCCCAACTACCGAGTTTCTTCAGTTGGAGACCGGATCCAGAGGCATTGGCTTCAGATGCCTTCCTCCATCAGTGGCCGAACACACGAGCGTACGCTTTTCCTCCTTTCTCATTGATTGCGAGGACGCTTCTACATCTCAGGCGCTACCGAACCTCCATGATTCTCATCGCCCCATTCTGGACGGCTCAACCTCAACCGTGGTTCCCTACACTCATGGAGATGTCCATGGACTACCCAAGATTGATTCCAACCTCTCCGGACCTCTTGTTGGACCCCAACGGGGAACCGCACCCCCTACTATTACAAGGACGCCTCCAACTACTGGCATGGCTCCTCTCCGGGGACTTGGATTCATCCCGGACGTTCCACAAACAACTATTGACCTTCTGGCGGGAGCTTGGGCTCATGGAACACGGAAATCCTACTTACATGCCTGGAATTCATGGAGTGGTTGGTGCATGGAACAACACATGGATCCCTTATCGGCACCTATAAGTCAAGTTTTGAGATTTCTCACTTCTCTGTTTGACCATGGCCTAGCCTATCGCACGATAAATGTGTACCGATCGGCTATTTCCGCAGGCCACCAAGGGTGGGATGGTGCCCCGGCTGGTAAACATCTCCTCGTATGCCGACTCCTGCGCGGCATTAGATTTGCACGCCCACCACTACCTAGATACTCTTCATCATGGGATGTTGACCTTGTCCTCCAGTTTCTAGCAGATTGGCCAAGGAACGAAGATCTCTCACTGAAACAACTCACAGCAAAGCTGGCGATGCTGTTTTCTTTGATCTCCTGTAAGCGGGTGTCGGATGTGCGTGCGTTGGACTTCTCTGCACGTTCATTCACCCCCGAAGGTGTCTCGTTTAATATTTCCAGGCGTACGAAGACGTCAATCACCTCAGTTTTCTACCCGGCCTTTCCAAATAACTCCAAGCTCTGCCCAGTAGCATGTCTCAAGGAGTACGAGTCCAGGACTTCTTCGATTCGTGATCCTGCATATCCTGAGTTATTCCTGGCCCTTCGTCATCCGTATCACCCTGTTTCAACAGTCACCTTGTCTCGTTGGGTCAAGTGGGTTATGAAATTAGCAGGCATCGACACTTCTGTGTATGGAGCACACTCGGTCAGGGGAGCCATGGCGACTAAAGCATTCTCCAAAGGCTGCAGGTTGGAAGACCTACTCCGGGCGGCTGATTGGTCCCGCGAATCTACCTTCAAGGAGTTTTATTTTCGGCCAGTTTCTCATTTTTCAGAGGTGGTCGTGTCACAGCTTTGAACTAGCATAATATGAGCCTCCGTGTCCTTAAATAAAATTACCAGATTTTCCTAATTTCATGACGTAAAGTCATGATTTTATTAAGGACACGGAGGCGAGTATTATCCCACCCGATGCAGGTAAGTGGTGCCCTCCCATAGCTAAGTGGTCAATAAGTTTGTTACGAGTTCAGATTACTACAACATAATGCAGGTATTGACAGGTTTTGATTAGAGGATAATCTGGTTTTTGGTGGCATATATTCCGATGTCTAATTCTGTTCAAAAGTCCAGAAACATATTTTACCAGTTTGTTTCTCTGTTCCTTTCAGCTTCATGATCCGGTTTGGCACCGTTGTGCATGGATTTCCTTCAGGACCTACGGGAAGATCACAGCTTCTAGAGAATACTGGATTTTTCACTGTGGCGGTCCTGGACTTTTTGCTTTTTTCCTTCATGTTGATGTGTTTACTATGGATTTTTTGTCGACAACACCAAGAAAGAGGAGTGGCTTAAGGTCACATGGGGAGTTGAGAGTGCTGAAGGCATGCTGATTGGTTGTATTATTGTAGGACTAGCCCTTTGGGGCATGTTTACATGGTTGATTGTTTCTCTAAAATAAAGTTTTTCTTGCTGCTGAGGAATAAAAGAAAGAGAATAGCATAATACTCGCCTCCGTGTCCTTAATAAAATCATGACTTTACGTCATGAAATTAGTAAAATCTGGTAATTATATTACAAATCCCTGTTCAGACTTTTATACAGTCTCCTACCTTGTCATCGATGGTATCGAATTTGGTGAGCACAATCCCATCAATAAGACGTGGCTTCTCAGTCATCGAATGATCAGCCAGTGCCTTGTTAAACTTAACCTGCAGAAGAAGAAAAATAAAAATTAAAAACAAACATCAAACCTTTGGGCTTGTGACAAATAATTTCACCATGTGTAACAACCCAGACTGGCTTCATAATTTTGATAAAAATTACTTCTTTCAATCGCCACAGCATTCGCTTTATTTCCTATCTCTGAGCTTTGTGATTCGCCCAATCACAGTACCTGGAAAACGTATTTAACCAGAGACTGATTGGAGAAAAATAAAGTAGATAGATATTTGAGATGTTCCCCAAACCTGGCAAACTTTGGATTCTTGAGGTTAGAGAACATGAATACTTGGCGAAACGTTATAGTTTTAATGAAAACCCAGTTTTAAAACGCTAAGTCATGCATTAGGTTGTTCTATCAAGAAATAGGTGCCACTAAAATGTGGCTTAGACGTACCAACTGGTCCACGGCTTCATTCCCAACTAAAGCTTCCCCAACAAAGAGCACGAGATCCGGCATGTTTACGGCTATAAGTTTTGCCAATGCGGTCATCAGAGGAGCATTATCTTGCATGCGACCAGCGGTGTCCACCAGCACCACATCAAATACCTGGTTACGAGCTACACAGAAAGCAGACATTGTCTCAGAAGCAAAAATATAAGAGAAAACAAGATTCTGTTCCAGGAGCCAGAGGCAAAGCATAGAAGTCCCAAAACAAGATTATTGAGCAAAGAGAGCAGCAGATAGTGTAAGCTCAGGGTAATGCCTGCATCAAAATGGGGAGGAAATTACAAAGGAAAGCATCAATGGAGGTCCTACAGGAGGTGGCAACTTACCATATGATATGGCTTCCATGGCAATGCCAGCCGCATCCTTGCCATAGCCCTTCTCGTACAGCTGGACCATGGTGCGCCCTTTGTGCTGCTCTGGAGGATGCAGAGCGTTAAGGCGTCGAGTGTGAGTTCGCAACTGCTCCACAGCACCTGCACGGAATGTGTCACAAGCGGCTATGAGGACACTGATACCATTCTCAATGAGCCAGAAGGAGATCTACAGCCGGAAGAGGAAGAAGAAAAATGTCTGAGGGCAGATGGCCTGATTGTATTTGGTGATACTAATAAAAGTATAGTAAAAGTAATTCTGTCAAAACAGGCCATTTAGGTTGGTGAAACTTTCCCTATGTTTATCAAAACTGGTCAATTATGGGAACATCACAAAACTGTTCTTTAACAAGCACATATTCTCCTATTAGGTCACTGAAGTAACCCATTAGGCCAGCAGAACTATGGACATACCACAATCCTTTCTCTAGAACTTACCTTGGCCAGATTGGTTGACTTCCCCACACCATTGACTCCACAGAATGTGATTACGTAAGGACGGCGTAGGCGTTGTGCCTCCATTACATCACGCAGGACGTCCACACGACGCTTTGGCTGCAGGATTTGAACCAGAGACTCTTGCAAAGCTTGCTTTACTGCAGACGTCACAGCTACAGGCCAAAAAGGAGAGGAATGTCTACAGAGGCACATTTATCAATATTAACAAGCACCTCATAGTTTAAATTAACATTAAGCAAAAAAAAAATAAAAAAAAAATTTGTTCTAATGCAGCCCTATCCTACTCCACTGCAGGGAGAGAGATGATAGCAAGAGAGGTCACCATTAGCCATGAAGTTGAAGGTTCTGCCACCATTGGTCACCTGTCACCCTCATGCTATGCGTGCGGATGACAGATGCCAAATATGCACAGAATTAACATTAGCCAGCGCAGAATGATGCCACAGCTGGAGGTGTTACCCTACATGTGCTGAGTTTTATGACCTGTTTCACATTGAAATGCTACACATAGACTCCAAGCACCATGAACACTTCTAATAACTGCAGTGGTGATGATGTTTGGAGTAATAAACATTGTTAAAAGATATCAACCCAATATTTACACTGGTTTTTGAGGAAAGGGGTTAAAGGAGAACACTTCCAGAATGTTTAACGTGTTTACTTGCCCATTATACTTAACTATGTATTTGTGAGGTGTGAAAAAAACAAAATTAAATATAGAAATTCCTATCCCTTTATGAAGCTACTGGGCGTTTCCATCCTAGCTCCCTGTCAATCACTGTTCCAAGCTCTGTCCTTTACATCTGGCAGTGAGCATAGTCAGAAGAGGAGAAATGACGCAATGTTTCTAGTTCTCCTGCTCATTTGCATTATGTGCCATGGCTGTGACTTCATTGAACTGGATTATAATGTACTTGTCTAATCCTTCATATAAACCTAAGAGGAAATGCAGCATCACATGAAAGACTGACTAAAAAAACTAACAATACCAGGAATAAATAATAAATAAAAAGTTAGAGAGGATTTAACCCCTTAAGACCAGAGGGCGTACAATTACGCCCTATTTTAGGCGGCTCTAAACGCTGCCGGGGGTAATTCTTACCCGCCCCCCCCCGTGGTAGATCCTCCGGTGCCCCCCGGCCATGTGAGAGTGAGGTCCTTGCGAGGACCTCACAATCACATGGCCGGGTAGGCTGCCTCCTGCATTGCCAGCAGGGGGGCTGCCTGTAATGACAGTTGGTGCCCCTGCTGGCTGAAAATAAAAATAAAATAAGTGTAAAAACAAACAAAAAAAAATATATACTTAGTTCATATATATATATATATATATATATATATATATATATATATATATATATATATATATATATATATATATATATATATATATATATATGATCTAAGTATATATACACACTGTCTAGGTGTATTTTAATATATATATATAAAAATATCAAATTACACGTAGACTGATACTGAATTTAAATACGTTAAAAAGTAGATGTGTGTTATTTCGTTCTAACTGTATTGTGATATTTATATATTTATATCAAAATACACGTAGAACGAAATATATATCTACATACATAAATATATACCTATATATAAAAAAAAATATTAAAAAAAAAATATATATATATATATATATATATATATATATATATATATATACACACATACATATATATAGATTCACCTACATATACATACACACACATATAGATTCACGTGTGTGTGTGTGTGTGTATATATATATATATATATATATATATATATATATATATATATATATATATATACACACACACACACACACACACACATTAATTCTACATATATATTTATGTAATATTTTTACATAATTAGGTATCTTAATTAATTACAATTAGCGGGACCTGCCTGACAACCCATGCCGAAAGTAAAGGGAATTTAATTTGTTAGCACTATATTTAACCCTATAACTTTCCAAGACACCATAAAACCTGTACATGGGGGGTACTGTTCTACTCGGGAGACTTCGCTGAACACAAATATTAGTGTTTCAAAACAGTAAAATGTATTACAACAATGATATCGCCAGTAAAAGTGAAGTTTTTTGCATTTTTCATGCACAAACAGCACTTACACGGACGATATTACTGCTGTGATACTTTTTGCTGTTTTGAAACACAAATATTTGTGTTCAGCGAAGTCTCCCGAGTACAACAGTACCCCTCATGTACAGGTTTTATGGTGTTTTCAAAAGTTACAGCGTCAAATATAAGGCTTGCGTTTCATTTTTTTCACATTAAAATTCGCCAGATTGGTTACGTTGCCTTTGAGACCCTATGGTAGCCCAAGAATGAAAATTACCCCTATGATGGCATACCATTTGCAATAGTAGACAACCCAAGGTATTGCAAACGGGGTATGTCCAGTCTTTTTTAGTAGCCACTTAGTCACAAACACTGGCCAAAATTGCAGTTTTTTGCATTTTTCACACAAACAAATACTAACGCTAGCTTTGGCCAGTGTTTGTGACCAAAATGGCTACTAAAAAAGATTGGACATACCCCATTTGCAATACCTTGGGTTGTCTACTATTGCAAATGGTATGCCATTGTGGGTGTAAATTTAATTCCTGGGCTACTATAAAGTCCCAAAGGCAACGTAACCAATCTGGCGAATTTCAATTTCAAATGTAACGTGCTATATTTGACCCTGTAACTTCCCAAAACGCCATAAAATCTGTACATAGGGGGTACTGTTTTACACGTGAGACTTTGCTGAATACAAATATGTGTATTTTATTGCAGTAAAAGCAAACAGTATTATGACATTGACAGTTAAAATGTCATGTAGAACTAAAAAAATCTTATTTTCTCCAATTTTTTTCATATTAAATTGTTTCATAGCTAAATATTTGATATTAAATGAAAGCCCTGTTTCCCCTGAATAAAATGATATATAATAAGGGTGGGTGCATTTACTATGAAAGAGGTGAATTACGGTTGGACAGACATGTAGCGCAAATGCCAGGTTTTGTTTACATTTTGTTTCGTTCACAACGTGTACATTTGGCTCAGTCCTTAAGGGGTTACAAATGTTGTATTCAATAGTGGCAGTTGCTCTTTAGTGAACCAGTATGCAATGCTAGGCATTCCTAAATCCAATCTAACAGATAATTTGTCCTATTGATGCTCTATTATTATTATCACCATTTATATAGCGCCAACAGATTCTGTAGTGCTTTACAATATTATGAGAGGGGGGATGTAACAATAAATAGGACAATTACAAGAAAACTTACAGGAACGATTGGTTGAAGAGGACCCTGCTCAAACAACCTTACAGACTATAGGAGGTGGGGTGTAAAACACAATAGGACAGGAAATAGCAATCAGATAAGGTGGGAGTGTAACAGAGCTGGAGGAGAGAGTAGAGTGCTGCCCTTTAGGAGAGAGCAAGAGACAGGTATGTAAGGTAGAGGTTACTCTGGGTGGCCATAAACTTTCCTAAAGAGATGGGTTTTGAGGCACTTTTTAAATGATTGAAGACTAAGGGAGAGCTTGATGGTCGTAGGCAGGCTATTCCATAGGAAGGGAGCCACCCGCGAGAAGTCCTGCAAGCGTGAGTTGGCCATACGGGTGAGAGCAGTGGACAGGAGAAGGTCACGGGCAGAGCGGAGAGACCAAGAAAGGGCATACCTATGGATCAGTAAAGAGATATAGAAGGGGATAGAATTGTTCAGTGCTTTATAGGTATAGGTTAGTACTTTGAACTGACTCCTTTAGGACACAGGAAGCCAATGTAAGGACTGACAGAGGTGTGAGGTGTGAGAGGACCGACTAGAAACGAAAATCAGTCTGGTGGCAGCATTCAATACAGTCTGTAGCGGGGCAATACGGCTTTCGGGAAGACCAATTAGGAGAGGGTTACAATAATCCATGCGGTAAATTACTTAAACACGGACAAGCTCCTTGGTAGCACCTTCCGTAAGAAAGGGTCGGATGCGGGCTATGTTTTTAAGTTGAAATCTACAGGATTTGAGGCTCAAAGGTGGGGCCAAAATCAAGTATGACGTCAAGACAGCGTGCTTGCAAGGATGGGCTTATGTGGATACCACTAACTTGAAGGGAGAGCGAAAGAGGATGACCAGTATTAGAAGAAGGAAAGACAAGGAGCTCAGTTTTAGAGAGATCGAGTTTCAGAAAGCAGGAGAACATCAGAGATGGAAGAAAGGCAAGCAGTGACATGTTGCATTGCATGACGGCAGGGGAGAGGTCCAGGGAGGAAAGATATCTGGGTGTCATCAGCATACAGGTGGCAGTGGAATCCAAAGAAGTAATAGGTTTGCCAAGAGAGCCAGTATAAAGAGAAAATAGAAGGGGATCAAGAACAGAGCTTTGGGGAACTTCAACCGAGACAGGACGAGGGGAGGAGGTATTTCTCCCAACGCACAGTGTCTCCTTTTCCAGTGATAAGAGGAAAACCAGGAGAGGACAGAGTCACAGAGACCGAGTGATTGAAGAGTTTAAAGAAGGATAGCATGATCAGCGGTGTCAAAGGCAGCAGAGAGGTCAAGAAGAATTAGTATGGAGTAGTGGCCTATGGATTTAGCTGTGATTAGGTTGTTAGTAACTTTGATAAGAGCAGTCTCAGTAAAGTGGAGAGGGCGGAAGCCAGATTGAAGATGGCCAAGGAGAAAGTTGGAATTGAGGAAGTGAGACATACGGGTAAAGACAAGTCTTTCCAGAAGCTTTGAGGAAAAAGGCAGCAGTGATATGGGATGCTAGTTAGAGGGGGAGGACGGGTCAAGTGATGTTTTTTTCAGGATGGGTACTACAGTGGCATGTTTAAGGTCAGCAGGAACAACACCAGAAGAGAGAGAGCAGTTGATGTGTGTTAAGGAAGGCAAAAGACAAGGGGATCTGATAAGGTGAGATGGGACAGGATCGAGCAGGCAAGTGGTGGGGCAAGATGAAAGGAGAAGTGCAGCCAACTCTTGTTCAGTAGCCGGAGAGAAAGTCTGAAGGGTAGGAAACGCATGATCTACGTGTGGTTGAGAAAGAACGGCAAGGTAGGGAGAATTCTTTTCTTAGCTGTTCAATCTTGTCGGTAAAGTAGCATGCAAAGCTATCAGCTGTAAGGTTAGTTTGGGGAGTGATCACAGCAGGCTAAGAAGAGAGTTAAAGGTATCAAAGAGACGCCTGGGATTGCGGGAGTATGAAGGAATGAGAGAGGAAAAGTATGACTGCTTGGCAAGGGCAAGGGCTGTGCTGTATGAACACAATATGAATCCATAATGGAGAAAGTTTGGCTGGGTGTGAGATTTCCTCCAGGAGCGTTGAGCACAATAGGAGCATCTTAGCGTGTTGATTTAGTATACCACGGTTAAGGGGCGTGTCATCCTCGAGGTACTTGTTTGGAGCGGGGCTGCAGCGTTCAAGGCAGGTGATGGTAGTGTTATATGTGGAGATGAGTTGGAGTTGTGACAGCTGCTGGATGTCAATAGAATTAAGATTCCTCCTGAGTTGAGGGGGGTTAGGCTGAGGTTGTTGAGTGAGGGGGTACTCGAGAGCAAACAATAAGAGGTGGTGGTCAGAGAGAGGAAATGGAGTGTTGCCGATATTAGATAATGTACATGCATAAAAGAAAATGAGGTTGAGGGTATTGCCAGCTATATGGGAGGGAGAATTAGCCCACTGCGATAACCCAAAGGAGGAAGTAATTGAAAGTAGTTTAGAGGCTGCTGAGGTCAAAGGTGGGTTAATGGGAATATTGAAGTCTCAGAGAATTAGGGATGGACTATTAGAAGAGAGGAAGTAGGGTAGCAAAGTGGTCAAGGAAGAGGAAATGGGGACCAGGGAGGTGATAAAAAAATAGCAACGTTAGAGAAGAGTTTGAAAAGGCGAAGCGAATGATTTTCAAATGATGGGAAAGAGAGTGAAGGGGTTGGGGGGGGTAGAAGTTTGTAGGAGCAGTGAGGTGAGAGGAGAAACCCTACACCACCACCTTTACATTCAGAGTGTCTTATGGGTAAGTTGAAGACCACCAAAGGACAAAGATGCAGGGCTAGCAGTGTCAGAGAGGGGACAGCCATGTTTCTGTTAAGACTAATAAATCTAGGAAACAAGAGATGAAGAGGTTGTGGACAGCAGTGGATTTTGTAATATTGCAAACAGAGCGTGCATTCCAGAGCGCAGTATTGAAGGAGGATTTACAGGAAGAGTAACATGAGATGGGTATGAGATTGGTGTGGTCCTTGAGTTAGTTTGTGGTGGGTTTGCCGAGACATCACCAGCTGCTAGAAGCTGAAGGACAGAAAGGAAGTGAAAGTGGGAGTAGGATTTTAAAGTTTTGTAGGAGGGTATGTATATAGAGGATTTGGGAGGAGTTGGTGGAGATAGGCTGGAAAGGTATATGTAGAGTGCATGGGATGAATAGAGAGGGGAGTGGAGTAAAGTGGAAGTAATAAAGATGGTGTTGCCAGGGACAGGTGAGCAGAACGATAGGGATATTTTAGTAATGAGAGAAGTGTGAAAGTGAAAAATAGAAGGGAGAAAATTTTAGAGAAAATGTGTTTTGTTATATAGATATGAAGATTATACATATGCACATATATAATCATATACACATATACCTATGAGTGTTTAAACCGTGGTTAAGGATGCAGTTTGTTAACAGAGGGACTTCAGGTGAGGAGAGGTTTAGGGACAATGTAAACTGCGTTCACGGAGACGTCCATGATGACAAGTGTTAATACTCACTGCTAAAGGTTCCCATGACTTTCCCTTCCAGCTTCTTGGCCACAGACTCGCAGAGCTGTATAGCTATTTCTGCTGCCACGTTCTTTGCTGCAGAAAGAAAATGAACAGGGATAAATCACACAAAAAAAGAACAGGAAGTTTATAATTGAACTGTCTCTTGTTTGAACTACATCTGTACAGCCTCCCTTAGTGTCACATGCGCCAGCAGCCCAGTGGAAGATGGCTCCTGTTTTAACAAGACCAGATGTTGCAGCTGTGTAAAGGAGACTGTACACCTACCAATCAGATGGTCCTTCATCTTCTCCAAGACAGGCTCCATGTCCTCCAAACTTAAACTTTTTGCCCCAACGAGGCCCTTCAGCATGCCAAACATTCCCCCAAAACTGCTCTTCTTGGCGCTGAAAGAGAAGATTGATTTACAAAAATTAGAATAAGTGGAACAAATGCTGACATTTCTTTGTAAACATCAACATAACATGTTTATAGCAGGCGACATCATGTGAACACATTCTGGATCAGTATTAAAGCTCTCACTTGCAATTTCCACTTTTCAATAAAATCAGTCAAATATCCGAACATCTTGACTACGTGTATTAATTACAATGGGCCATGTATCTCCAGTGAACAGATTTCATCATTTACACAAACTGTGTGCAGGTAGTTTGTTGATAACCCAAGTTATTTTGTAAGGAAAGAGAGGTTTCCATATTTACTTAAAAAAAAAAAAAAAAGAAAAATTCAGATTTCAATAGGTAATTTATAAATTAACTGGTTACACCCCTTGGCTGTCAGACAGACGGTCTTGTTATATCCTGGTTTATTTGCTCAGTGCAAATAAACTCAAGAGGCAGCAATTACCCAGGTAGATCTGTGTCTGGACAGGCTTAGGATATCTGCAGCTATTTGCAAGCTGTTTTTAGATATACCCCAAATGAAAAATGCATAATTAAATGCATGCATGTTGTCACTGAAGGTATATTCACACCTACAGGTACCTCCCGTCCATTCACACCTACAGGTACCTCCCGTCCATTCACACCTACAGGTACCTCCCGTCCATTCTGACCTACAGGTACCTCCCGTCCATTCTGACCTACAGGTACCTCCCGTCCATTCACACCTACAGGTACCTCCCGTCCATTCACACCTACAGGTACCTCCCGTCCATTCACACCTACAGGTACCTCACTGGCCATTTAAAGGTAGTTAACTGGCATTTAGACCAACCTGGATTTTAGCGGAGCAGGGCTGGATTTTACTGACGGACGCTCATCTTCCTCCTCCTCCTCTTCACTGCTGCTCTCACACTCTACATCAGGCAGGTTTCCCTGCATACCACCACCACGAGATCGCTAGAAGTGCGAAAAGTACATATAAATAGCAATATGTCAGGGAACATAGAATACAGAAATAAAGAGCAAATTATGTAATGCACGCGTTATCAGTGGCACGCTATCCACGTCCTGCAAGTTATCAGTGGCACGCTATCCACATCCTGCATGTTATCAGTGGCACGCTATCCACGTCCTGCAAGTTATCAGTGGCACGCTATCCACATCCTGCAAGTTATCAGTGGCACGCTATCCACGTCCTGCAAGTTATCAGTGGCACGCTATCCACGTCCTGCATGTTATCAGTGGCACGCTATCCACGTCCTGCATGTTATCAGTGGCACGCTATCCACGTCCTGCATGTTATCAGTGGCACGCTATCCACGTCCTGCATGTTATCAGTGGCACGCTATCCACGTCCTGCATGTTATCAGTGGCACGCTATCCACGTCCTGCATGTTATCAGTGGCACGCTATCCACGTCCTGCATGTTATCAGTGGCACGCTATCCACGTCCTGCATGTTATCAGTGGCACGCTATCCACGTCCTGCATGTTATCAGTGGCACGCTATCCACGTCCTGCATGTTATCAGTGGCACGCTATCCACGTCCTGCATGTTATCAGTGGCACGCTATCCACGTCCTGCATGTTATCAGTGGCACGCTATCCACGTCCTGCATGTTATCAGTGGCACGCTATCCACGTCCTGCATGTTATCAGTGGCACGCTATCCACGTCCTGCATGTTATCAGTGGCACGCTATCCACGTCCTGCATGTTATCAGTGGCACGCTATCCACGTCCTGCATGTTATCAGTGGCACGCTATCCACGTCCTGCATGTTATCAGTGGCACGCTATCCACGTCCTGCATGTTATCAGTGGCACGCTATCCACGTCCTGCATGTTATCAGTGGCACGCTATCCACGTCCTGCATGTTATCAGTGGCACGCTATCCACGTCCTGCATGTTATCAGTGGCACGCTATCCACGTCCTGCATGTTATCAGTGGCACGCTATCCACGTCCTGCATGTTATCAGTGGCACGCTATCCACGTCCTGCATGTTATCAGTGGCACGCTATCCACGTCCTGCATGTTATCAGTGGCACGCTATCCACGTCCTGCATGTTATCAGTGGCACGCTATCCACGTCCTGCATGTTATCAGTGGCACGCTATCCACGTCCTGCATGTTATCAGTGGCACGCTATCCACGTCCTGCATGTTATCAGTGGCACGCTATCCTACTACCACACAGATGCCGTATTACTGTCCTGCATGTTCAGGTAACGGTTATATTAATGCAGTGTCAGCAGCTAAACAACACACTCTGTAACTTTACCAGGGCAGCAAGATCTTCTTCAGGCACAGAAACATCTTCAGGGCTACTGCCATTGATGGTAGATTTGCTGTAATCCAGTTCTTTGGTGTTTGGGGCCCCAGGCACCCAAATACGAGGCTGCTTTCCTTTTTCCTTTGGAGCCTCTGGCTTAGGTGATTTACTGGGATGAGAAAAAAAATGAATACATCAGATACTGTTAATCCCTACAAGACTATTACAGTTTTTGTACTTACAGCTCGTCTGTCACGGTTTCAATGACAGAATTTTAGCTCTGGTCATGAATACAGTCTAGAAGTTATTATAGTCTGTTTAGAAAGATACTCTATATAAATGTTTGTTTTTTATTGTTATAATAAATGTTCTATTTTTAAATATAATTTTAATGTATTTCCCCTTTCCTTCCAAAAATAGCAGGTCCCATATTTTTATGATTAGAGGATTTTTTTTAGATAAGAGTTTTAGAATGTAGTATACTAGTGTTTATCCATTTGATTTAGGAATGTATTGGCATTTGGATATCTGGTCTAATGTTTAGGTGACGTACCACTAGAATGGGACATTTCAATATTGAGACAATTTTACTTAAGGAGTTTGACGGTAGCCAATGATTTTATGGACTTTGAAAGAATACGCCCATCGGGAGTTTGATCTGAGGAAGCCGAAACGCGTCATCACACCACATCCCACCGTCACGTCCCGTACGAAGCTCAGCCTCCAGAAAATACTCTGAAACCTGCAGTCCATGGTAATTTGTGTGTAATAATGTGTCGGTGTATTTATATGCATGAAAATCTATGTAAGTATGTATGTGCAGTCAAACACCAGCACAACATACAAGCACACTCTTGCAAACACAAATATTTCAAACACACCCCTGCGTTTCAAACCAAAAAAAAATAAAAAAAATTATATAATATATATATATATATATATTATATACACACACACACACACCCCTTCACTCAAACACTTCACACAAATGTACACTTGTATTTAAAAGTGAACATTCAGACACACTGAAATCAAACGTAAACTTTACATACAAACACACCTCTGTATTAAAACACTAACTATATACAAGCACCCCTTTAAACACCAAACACTGTACATTACACTATAGCGACAGTAAATGCTGCAGCATTGTACGGATATACAACCTAGAAATTTTGGCTTGGGGTGCCTTGGAAAAATACTGAAATATTAAGGGCGCCTTTAACCTAAAAAGTTTGGGAACCACTGGTATATACTCTGAACATTGGAGAGAAACATCTACTATAAGAGTTAAGAATATTATAAGTGCTCTTTTACTTTATGGTGAGCACAAACGATTTTACACTTTTAAGACATCACGATTTTATACGAAGTTATATTGCACAATACTATTTTATATTGCACTTGAACTACACTTTAAAAAATGTTTTTGTAAAGACCCAGCGCACCTTTTTTTGTTCTTGTTGATATGTCAAGTGTTTTTGTGAGCTATTTGCCCATTTAATGTTGTAGCTATATAATCACACAGAAAGTGGTGTTTTTTTAACACATTTATTAAGATTTATTGTAGACATTTGGTTAAGCGCCTGTTTTACTTTTTTGGTACACACGAATACATTCTGGCAATAAATATTGAACTTTTTTTTTTTTTTTTTAAAAAGGTCTAAGCACCAAAACCACCTGCAGTGTTACTTTTTAATTTTGTGCTGTTTAGGGGTTCAATCACCATTTCTGCATCCCTAGCCACACCTCACTGGTTGTCAATCATGCAGCCTCCCTACACACAGATGGTTTACTGGTCTTTGCTCTCTCACATAACACATTGCAGGGAGAAGTTTTAAAAACAAAATTAAGTGTCCACCCCCAGCAATCTATGGGAGGTGTCCTCTGTCCACACGTACTCACACTCACCTGCCCTTCTCTCCTCCTTTCATTTTTTTGCGGAAGAATTCCTCTCGCTTGCGTTGCATGATCTCTTCCGAGCTCAGCTCTTCCTTGTCCCCGGCCGACGATGACACACTCACCTTAGATCCCCCGGGGGACTTATTATTTGCAGTAGTTGTATCTGGTGCAATATCTGGAAAACAAAGGAATCTGTGTGTCAATCCCTGGCTGCACGTTAATATTAGAGAGGTAAACACTGTGTTCATAAACACCAACCACTTATAACAAACAATTCCATCAGGTTGGAGCGTGACCATGGGCATAGCTTTACACCCTACTGCCCACTCGATTACAATTTGGTAAATGAAGAACATATGGTGACAGAGCGCCCACTCTAGCACTGCTTTGCCTTACTCTCTTTTTTAGAAGTCTTGCTCTTTTTGTTATTTTCCTTTGCTTTGTCCCCTGGCTTCTCAATCATGGACTTAACAGTTTTCTGGGACTTTTGTGACTGAACAAATGTTTTCATGGCGGCGGGTGGACGAATTTTGCAGGTGTCCTCCGCTGCCCTGCAAAGTATAATCAAACGACAAAGAAAAGTTATATCATTTATAACGTATGTAATGTTTAATATAAATAACCAGCCAAACTGTAGCAACAATTTATCTTACTATAATTACATTAGAAAAATAAATTGAGTAAGGGATATTATATACAATAAATAATTATATCAAGTGCTTTGTTTACCGGAGAAGGTAGTCAAAATCATCGTGAAAATCAAAGGAACCATTGAGTAATCCCAGAATGCCATTCTGTTGGATTTGATTGCGATATTTATCACGAAATTCCTTATGAACATCGTCTATCAATTTATCCACATAAGTTAACGTTAAAATCTTCTGATAACCAACCTGTAGAATGACAAATTCGCATTATCAACAAGATCAGGTGTGACAACACAGTATGTTCAATTTACAAGTATCCCCCCTCACCCTCCGTGCTGTTAATTTAACTTTAAAAGCCTACTAGAGCCCACAGTAATGAGTAATTAAAGGCAGAAATGAAAAATAATAAAGTAAGTAGTTTAAATTATAGAACACACTTTACAGAAAGTATTTAGGAAGTCACATGCAGGGAGGTGTGACTAGGACTGTATAAACAATGTCCTAAATGGCAGAGAATTGAGCAGTGAGACTGCAGGGGCATGATCTAAACACCAACAGAATCCCTAAAGGAAGAGCAGCTTTTGCATTACAAGCACTTCTAGGGCAAAGTTTAAAAGTGGAGCAGTCAAAGAAATGGATTGCTTCACTTTAAGCGCTGCGTCTCCCAGACAGAATTCCCATCACATCCGAGAACATTTACGGCAATCATTTTAATTCAAACCTTATCAAAGACTATTTCTCGCAAGTGAAACACATCAGGCAGACAGTGATACAATAAATGTAAAGATTTTAGGTAGTAGTTCCATTCTGTGTGATAGAGGGATGCCTCAGGTTAAATTCATTTTGCTGTTTGTAAGAAAAGACTGTGCACTTTACTCTAAATAGCCCCGGATGAAACGTCGTCATCAACAAACTTACCACAAACACCAACTCAAACTGGTTATCCAGTTTATATTTCAGAGTCAGGGAGTCATGATTATAACTATTGTTTCCGCCGCGCTCCTTAAAAAGAAAGAAAAGCTTAGTCAAAACAGCATGAAATCCAATTGAGCAGTTAGCCAGAAATCCCTGAAATAATGAAGTCACCGCACTGCACTGTCAGGCTATGTCCCTGCTAGACAATAGTGGCCAAATATTTAAAGGTACATTCTCAGCATCATATCCACGGACCCTGCATGATAAATCCTCTAATTAGCTTAAAATCCCCAGGAATTCTGTCATTACACTTTCAATTTGTAATAAACCAGCGCTTTAACGCATCCAGCCCAATAAGTCACAGAACACATTTAACAAAAGAAAAACAAATGCCTGTAACCCTGTTTTAGCGCAGACGCTTGGATAAGGCTCCATCTAATGGTGAGTATGGCGCTTTGTACTGTGTGACCTGGCAGCTGCTGTTCCAATGTTTATCACATACAGATAAGAAATGCTCGGGAAGCGCACAGAAAGTATACGCCAAACCTTACTGTCACACAACAAATTAAGCTTCATTAGAAACACACAAAATGGCCTCACTTTCCTTTTGCAGTGCCACAGCATTAAACACCACCAGGGTCTGGCAAAGACATTAGGCCGTGGCACACAGGTATGCCATAATCTCTCTCAGCCACTGAGTCACGCACTTTGAGTTTAGTGCTGAGAGGGGGCTGCAGCGGAAGCAATGTCTGGCAGACCCTGAGTAAGAAGTCAACCATTTACTGACTGTTTGACTACTTATACTGAAGGATGCCAGGGGACTCTTGGTACCCCTTGCCTCCCTAAATATAGTAATATCTTCCTTTTATTCCAGTCTGCTGGTGCTGGCTCCTCCCCTGATCTGCCTCCTTGGCTAATAGCATCAGAAGTGGTGATCTCACCCAATCCAGTGCTTTCACATAGGAAAGCATTGGATTGGCTTAGATTGTCAAGGAAGCAAATCAAGGACAGAGCCAGCACAAACACAAGCTAAATACA
>OW240921.1:118037280-118063758 GCA_933207985.1 Pelobates cultripes
GTGACTGTGTTCTCGCTCTGTAGAAGTCGTGACGTGACTGTTCTCGCTCTGTAGAAGTCGTGACTGTGTTCTCGCTCTGTAGAAGTCGTGACTGTGTTCTCGCTCTGTAGAAGTCGTGTCTGTGTTCTCGCTCTGTAGAAGTCGTGTCTGTCCAATGTCTGTGTTCTCGCTCAGTTTATCGCAATGTGACACTTCGTGTCTTCATGCAGGACTGGAAAACGAAGGCTGGTTTGATCCGTGGTCTTTACTCAGTGCATTCAAACGCAAAGCTCTCTCGATGGGAGTGTATCACAGCCACGGGGAGGTCATTGGTAAGAGACAATGTTTGTTTTTCTTGGATTATCCTTTTATTTATTTCCTATAAATTTATCTGTTTGTTAACCAGTTAGAGACTAAGCCTGATTTCAGACTTGTCTGTATGTATTGAAGGTAGAAAGTGCATAGAATTAACCTATATTAAAATGCAGGAAGGTAAAATATAGCTCATTGTAAATTTTCATCTTTTTAGAAATTAATGATTACTATCACAGCCCAGATCAAATAGGATCACCCCAAACTCTGGAATGTTTCAGTATCTGTGCGCTTGGTATATACTTTTATTAAACCTTTCTGTTCCTTCTTATGTGAGGAGAGCCGGGAGGTATCTAGGGTTAGTAAACAAGCTCCTTGGAGTCAGGCGCAGGTTAAAAAAGAATGGAGTGTGTGTCATTTTCTCCATTGTATTTTATATTTCTCGTTGTCAGGATTCAAACAGAGTGTGCGTGAAATGATCACCGAAGACGGAGAGAGTGTTAATTTTAAGAGAATCAAACATGTGATTGTAAGTTTTAGTCTCCTGCTAACATACTGCGTTTATGACTACATTAGTTGTATAACCTGGTGTTTACATGTTCCTTTACTCTCTCCCATTCTGTCAGTGCCAAAAATACCTTATTTTCAAACTTTCTTCACCAGCTTATTTTCAGTCCGTGCAAACGAGCACAAACTTCCATGTTTTTATTAAAAGGAATAGATTTTCATTGTTTGCGGGGATGAATATATGAGGTCAGTCTGTTGTCTCCCCCCAGTTACAGTCCATTGTCTCTCCATTACAGCAAGTTCGTAGATCCAGTGCTGTCAATAGTCACGGCAGATTGTAAGACATTTCATGATGTGGATTGCCCAGCAGGATTGCTTTTATAAACCACTTCTTAAATTAGCCAAAAATAAAATGTCCATGTTCGAGGGGATTTAAGGGATCTCACATGCTGCCAGTCCGTCCACATTCTATATTTGTAAAGAGAAATGTTTCACTCCAGGTACAGGCACCAAACAGCCTGGAGACACAATCCGTGGAGTGCGCCATTGTGATCAATGCAGCCGGTGCGTGGTCTTCTAAAGTGGCAGAGATGGCAGGGATTGGTACCGGAGTTCCAGACTCATTAGAAGGATTGAAACTACCAGTTGAACCCAGAAAGAGGTGTTTTCCTAAGTTACTAAAAGCATGATTTCATGTAACACTATAGCCTGAACTATAGTTTGTTTGTTTTTTAAGTCATACAATCTATGAACAATAAAAAACATTTAATAGAATTTCCAAAAATATAACCCAACCAACCTTCCCCCCCACCCAGGAATCAAAGATCCCCTTAATGCAGAGTCTGTGCAGCTTTCGGTGCGTCCTCCTCTCCTTCATGCAGATCTTTTATTATTATTTTTTTTACTTTTTCAGTTACAGCATATCAATGAGGCTAAAACCTATCAAGTGCATTAAAAGTGCACTTATTACAGTTGAGTCATTGACCTTTAAAATATAGATATACACTTATTACAGTTTACATAACATTATATAACATTCAGTAAATCCACTACTCTAAAATACCTCATCTTTGATTATTCCAAAGGCTAAGTATGATTTTACAGACACTCTTGATTGGTTTCCTGCTAATTGTGCTGGTTCCGAAGAGACCAGAAAATGTAGTGATCACTGGATGTCTATTATTAGATGGTACAAATGGAATCTTGCAGGAAAGCGAGAGATCCCTTTTTCTCTCTGTCTCCCAATTAAAAATTGGTTTTCACATAGCTCGGCTTATTCATCCTGTAAGTAGGCAGACAAAGTAAGCATTTGGATCCAATTCTGACCCCTTCGAGAGCATTGTGAAGATTTCCTTTGTGAGCATCAGATTGGGTTTCCCTGCTGCGCCCAGTAATATTTTAGTAAATCCAGTGGATATGCCGTAAAATTTAAAGTAGAATTGCTAAAGGTTTAGGGGTTCTAGATTTAGGAGATTTGCCCAGACTCATGCTTGATGTGATGAACACAGCCCACATCCGCCCCTTTCTTATGCAAGATGCTACCAAGGAGCTTGTCCATGCTCTAGTTATCTCTCACATGGATTATTAAAACTCTCTCCTAATTGGTCTTCCCAAAAGCTGTACTGCACCGCTACAGTCTGTAATGAATGCTGCCGCCAGACTGATTTTCCTCTCACGCCTCACCCCTCTGTCAGTCCTTACATTTACTTTCTGTATCCTGTAGGAGTCAATTCAAAGTGCTAACCCATACCTATAAAGCACTGACCAATTCTAGCCCTTCTTATATCTCTTCATAGATCCATAGGTATGCCCCTTCTCGGTCTCTCCGCTCTGCCCGTAAACCTTCTCCTGTCCGCTGCTCGCACCCGTACGGCCAACTCACGCTTGCAGGACTTCTCGCGGGCAGCTCCCTTCCTATGGAATAGCCTGCCTACTGCCATCAGTCTCTCCCCTAGTCTTCAATCGTTTAACAAGTGCCCTAAAACCCATCTCTTTAGTTAAGCTTATGGCCTCCCAGAGTAACCTCTACCTTACATACCTGTCTCCTGCTCTCTCCTATAGGGCAGTGCTTTACTCTCTCCTCCAGCTCTGCTCCACTCCTACCCTATTTGATATTCCCTGTCCTCCTGTGTTTTACACCCCACCTTCTATAGACTGTAAGCTCGTTTGAGCAGGGCCCTCTCCAACCTATTGTTCCTGTAAGTTTTCTTGTAATTGTCCTATTTATAGTTAAATTCCCCCTCTCATAATACTGTAAAGCGCTACGGAATCTGTTGGTGCTATATAAATGGCTCTTCTTGCTTATTTCCTCATATTCTTTAGATTTTATGGTAAAATTTGAGATATGAGTCCTCTGATGTCAGTGTGGTCTTTGTGTTCTAGGTACGTCTATATGTTCCATTGCCCTAATGGGCCAGGCCTGGACAGTCCCCTGCTGATTGACACCTCTGGGGCCTATTACAGGAGAGAAGGACTGGGAGGTAACTACATTGGTGGCATGTCGCCTACTGAGGTGAGTGAGTCTCGTACTCTGGGATAATGGTTGCTTCTTACAATGAAAGTGATAATAAAGTCAAACAGTCGGTTTTCATGTGAAACAATGGGCAGACTTCCTGCAAAGTACAGTTTGACGTTGATCGTAGTTTTTCTGGAGACGTACATGTGGCGTGGTGTAGTCCAGCCTAGTACCCATCTATGTATATTGTGATGAAATTATTCTTTTATTTTTCTTCTACAATTTGAGGTGCGGAACCTGTAGCTCCCAAGGCTCCTGTGGGCCCTGCTCCATTATAATGCTCCCTGAGGCTCCTGTGGGCCCTGCTCCATTATAATGCTCCCTGAGGATCCTGTGGGCCCTGCTCCATTATAATGCTCCCTGAGGGTCCTGTGGGCCCTGCTCCATTATAATGCTCCCTGAGGCTCCTGTGGGCCTTGCTCCATTATAATGCTCCCTGAGGCTCCTGTGGGCCTTGCTCCATTATAATGCTCCCTGAGGCTCCTGTGAGCCCTGCTCCATTATAATGCTCCCTGAGGCTCCTGTGAGCCCTGCTCCATTATAATGCTCCCTGAGGATCCTGTGGGCCTTGCTCCATTATAATGCTCCCTGAGGATCCTGTCAGCCCTGCTCCATTATAATGCTCCCTGAGGATCATGTGGGCCCTGCTCCATTATAATGCTCCCTGAGGATCCTGTCAGCCCTGCTCCATTATAATGCTCCCTGAGGATCCTGTGGGCCTTGCTCCATTATAATGCTCCCTGGGGATCCTGTGGGCCCTGCTCCATTATAATGCTCCCTGAGGATCCTGTGGGCCCTGCTCCATTATATTGCTCCCTGAGGCTCCCTGAGGATCCTGTGGGCCCTGCTCCATTATAATGCTCCCTGAGGATCCTGTGGGCCCTGCTCCATCCCCCTGCTCCATTATAATGCTCCCTGAGAATCCTGTGGGCCTTGCTCCATTATAATGCTCCCCGAGGATCCTGTGGGCCCTGCTCCATTATAATGCTCCCTGAGGATCCTGTGGGCCCTGCTCCATTATAATGCTCCCTTAGGATCCTGTGGGCCCTGCTCCATTATAATGCTCCCTGAGGATCCTGTGGGCCCTGCTCCATTATAATGCTCCCTGAGGATCCTGTCAGCCCTGCTCCATTATAATGCTCCCTGAGAATCCTGTGGGCCTTGCTCCATTATAATGCTCCCCGAGGATCCTGTGGGCCCTGCTCCATTATAATGCTCCCTGAGGATCCTGTGGGCCCTGCTCCATTATAATGCTCCCTGAGGATCCTGTGGGCCCTGCTCCATTATAATGCTCCCTGAGGATCCTGTGGGCCCTACTCCATTATAATGCTCCATGGGGATCCTGTAGGCCCTGCTCCATTATAATGCTCCCTGAGAATCCTGTGGGCCTTGCTCCATTATAATGCTCCCCGAGGATCCTGTGGGCCCTGCTCCATTATAATGCTCCCTGAGGATCCTGTGGGCCCTGCTCCATTATAATGCTCCCTGAGGATCCTGTGGGCCTTGCTCCATTATAATGCTCCCTGAGAATCCTGTGGGCCCTGCTCCATTATAATGCTCCCTGAGAATCCTGTGGGCCTTGCTCCATTATAATGCTCAGGAGATAACTTGGCTCAGCTAGCCATTAATGCCCCTCAATCTCTGTGACCAGTACACTATCGGAAATAAAGGCAAGACCGAGATGTAGGGCGGTATTTTGGGAGGAATAGACCGTGAGTGCTTTAGATCTGCACACAGTAAGTCTAGTCGTACTTTCCTGCGCGTTGACAGTCCAATTTCTGCAAAAAGGCTGTGAGACTATCAAATCTGGGACACATTTCATAATCCAGTCATAAACACAATTTCCAGCTGTCTGATTCATGTAACAAAGGGGTGTCTCTACGAACAGGAACAAAAGCGGAATACCTCAGTATTTAAAGCTGAAACGCAGCACAGATAAGGTCCTTGCACCATAATCACTGCTTCAAATGTTGTTCTTTTACATATGTACATGTTCACTCTGTTTTATTATGTTTCCTCCAGGAGGAGGAGCCCGGTGCCAGTAACTTGGAAGTGGATTATGACTTTTTTCACGATAAAGTATGGCCAGCCTTGGCGCAGCGAGTTCCAGCCTTTGAAAATCTAAAAGTAGGTGCTTGCAATGGGCTCAGACTCAAAAGACCTACAATACATACCACAACCACTGTAAATCACAGCTGTGCAGCTTTTAACCTTTTAAAAAAAGGAAATTATTTAAAAACTTAGGTGAAACCTCTACTTGTCCCCAGAGCTTGCAGTTTCCTATTTATTAATTAACTGCACCAGTAAGTTCACCGTAGGCTGTAGCAAACTCTGCCACCCAGTAGAAAGTTTGTGGAGTGCACATCACCCATAAACAAAATACGTTTACCTTGTTACAATTTAAAGGGATATTATAGTGCCAAAAATACATAGCTGTATTACTGCCACTATAGATCCCTCTGCCTTCCCCCTTCCTTCGTGTGCTTAGGATGACTTTTGTGATTCGGAGCAGGCACTCACAGTTAAAGGACCACTCTAGGCACCCAGACCACTTCAGTTTAATGAAGTGGTCTGGGTGCCAGGTCCCTCTAGGATTAACCCTTTTTTTTTTTTTTTATAAACATAGCAGTTTCAGAGAAACTGCTATGTTTATAAATAGGTTAATCCAGCCCTCAAATCCTCTAGTGGCTGTCTCACTGACAGCCGCTAGAGGTGCTTGCGTGATTCTCACTGTGAAAATCACACTGAGAACACGCAAGCGTCCATAGGAAAGCATTGTAAATGCAAGTATGTTTTCCTGGCTCTATAGTGGTCCTTTAAATGTCTCTGAATTGGGCCATAGAGGGGCTCCGGGCTTGCCAGGGTGAAGGTGCCTGTCAGGAGGAATGCTCGGTAGTTATAGGGGCAGACACTGCAGGTTGTTACTGTGCATGGATCAGGTCGGTGAGAGTAGACTTACTGCCCCGGGTTGGACATTGTATTAGGGGACCTGCCTAAACATTTAGAAACCGTCCAGCACTTGGTGACCAAGAATATAAAGTCAGATATTGGAGTTTGTTTTTTTACGCATTATATCACCATTTCTTTAGCTGATATCAGGGTTTTTTTTTTACCTTTGAGTAATACAGAGCACTGGAACCATGGTGGGTTTTCCATTTGCTTTAACTTTAAGACACAGGCCAATGTATGATGAAAATTGTTTCAGCCTCCAGAATCCATACACGCCACGGGAGAAAGCTGTCCAAAACCGGGTTAATAATACCAAATGATCTCTGTACTATGCTATCTTCAATGCTGCTGACAATTTCTAGAAATAAAACTGATTGGGGGAGCTATGTTGTGGGTTATGAGCAGTTTGATATCCAGAAGTGTATTTCTCCCACTGGCAGTAATATTCTGTTCTCCAATGCCTTTTCTGTAACAATCTTTTAAGTGGTTTTTATTTACTAAAATTCTCACTCTCTCCCCCAGGTGAAATCAGCGTGGGCCGGATATTATGATTACAACACATTTGACCAGAATGGGGTGATTGGCATACACCCACTAGTAAACAATATGTTCTTTGCCACCGGATTCAGTGGCCACGGATTGCAGCAGTCACCTGCCGTGGGCCGTGCAATCGCTGAGCTTATTATAGACGGGCAGTTTAAAACCCTGGATCTGACTGCATTTTCTTTTAAGCGATTTTGTTCTGGAGAACACATCCTTGAGAGGAACATAGTGTGAGGAACGCATCCTGGAAAGGAACAGAATAATGTATGAACGCTTTCCAGATCAGCACGCACAATAGCTCTGTGATACTCTATATCAAAGGAACCCATCACATGTTCCTAAAAAATATTCTATTATCGGGATTAAAGTAAGAAAGGTCCAGAATCATTTATCTAAAAATTCATTAAATTGTGAACCACAAATTGCAAATAAGGCAAAAAAAAAAGTTAAAATGGAATTTGACCAATTGTGCCAAGATTTACCAGAATAATATCGGCAGTTATTGATCAAATATTCGTAAATACAGAATATTCTTATATATTTACATATTTTTCAGTTTAACAAGTTTTAAGAAAATTGTTTTAGGAAAAAAAAAAAAAAAATCAAGCAATCCAAAAAACAACCATTGTGTTTGTACCCTTATTTTTTTTTTCCTAATTTCTTTTGGCACTTTTGGAGTTATGGAATTTGGATTCGGTCATCGACTAAAATTCAGGTGAATCACAATTTGCCTGAAGTCAAATGTACAAGTCTTCACAAAAGTTTTATTTTTCTTCCATCAATCGTCTCTCTCTCTCTCCGTGCCACAGACAGAACTCCGAATACCACTGAAAATGAGTATGATTTTTCATCACGCTGTTCGTTTGCTTGGTATACATCCATATGGCACTTTGGATAGACAGAATTTATAGAACAGAACAGCTGGTTGGTCTAAATTTTGATAAATTGCAATTTGACTGAAACGGAATGCACCAATCCCCTAACAATATAAAATCGCTACATCCTCTTCTTAAAATACAGCATTGCTTCCGTTCAGAATGTAAAGTCAGATTTGTTTTTCCCAGAATGAGATCTAATCATTTTAGATTAGAATACCTTTATCAAGATCACAAGAACAAAGTGGATTTTAAACAGACGTCACCCCAAAGTAAAGAGCAGCTGTATCAGCTGAGCTTAAAACCAAGCCATAACTACCTCTTTCTGCATTGAGCCTGGAGGATTTAAGTGACTTTGTAAACCTTTGTCACAGAAGATCTATATTTTTATAAGTTTTATATATTTTTTCTGGAACGGTTTTTATTTTTGTATGGTTTAGGTTAGGCAGGGGAATACCTGCTAAATGCCACTCGATGCTGCTATGAGACTCCATCTCCACAATAAGAAAATAACAATGGAGTTTTGCACTCATTTTAATGTTTTGGGTTTCGGTTATTACCATAACTTAGTCTTCATGCAGCAGAATGCCAAGTGATTCCTCCTTCAGTTCATGGCCAAAAACTGAGGACGGAAAATGTGATGTTAAATAGAAATCTAGGACTTACGGCGAGTCTGAATTAAAGTGAATGGAGGATTCTGCGCTCCCAAACTGTCTTGTCTTGTCCCAAAGTGCTGGATAAGGAAATAACTGCTTTAACTGCAAAGATCCATCATTTATACTTACGAGATTAGGGACAAACTATCCCAAGGGTTATTTTTTTAATCAATTGACTTTGTGAATGTTCTATTGAAAATTTATAATACGGTAATTCAAACATTGATTGTAATAAGTTACATTTTATGTAATACTTTGCTTTGAATGTATTAATTTCACAATAAAAATACCCGCACGCTTTACCCAGCAGGTCTGTTAAAATTCTCGGTGTCACTACTTGCAATAAACAAGTAACAGGCAAAACACGTCTGATTTCTTACAAGAAATAGATTTGAGAATCCAGAGACTTTCTAGAACGAAAATACTTGAAAGAGTGAATTTCAAAATATCCGAATTGTAAAATATATTGAGCCATAATTCAATTCCGTATCACAATGAATGGGGTTTACATGTCCTCTCCCCAGGAAAACAGAGCTTATTGACAAACTGTTATAATTTCCTATAAATTTCTCAGTATTGCGCTGTGCTAATTCTAAATATGTGAGCAATATATTTTACTATTTATGGTATTAGCGTGACAAACCATTTTTCAACTGTAAAGTTAGCTCAATGACCCATTCTTCAATCAGAACAAAATAGATTAGAAATACACATTTCTCCATGCTTTTATTGGAACTTCCTAGTGTTAAGAGAGCCTAGGGGTAGGCAGCACACTCTATTCTGGTCATTTGTCTGTGGTCTCATGAAAATGATGATCCTGTTCCGCCATTGAAGATGGTGTGGAATGGCTCAGCGATCTGGTTTTTATTTTCACACAGGGGTCCCTGCATTATACAACTCTATAGCTCAATAATATTAAGGAATATGGTGTGAGTGAAGACAGCTTGGCTAGGAACAGAGTGCACCGCAACATACCAGAAAAACACAAACCTAAAAATGAACATTAACATTTGCTTTGTTTTAGACCCAGGCCTGAAATATTTATATAGCTCCAACATGTGCTGCACAATAAAACAAATGGCGACAATGTGAACAGAAACAAGGCCTCTGGCCAACTTAGATCTCCACTTTCTCAGAATGGATACAACCTACCTGGAGACCTTATTGTGATTTGTGACTTTCTTTGAGAAGCTCCCTAGGAATCAGGTATGTCTTTCCAGCTCAGTTTAAATATATCGTGGACCCAGGACATACTTGAAAAAGGCGAGAAATCTCAATGTATCCTTCCTGGTAAAATATTTTATAAATATCACAGCATTTATACCTTTAAAAAAAAAAAAAACCCCCACAAAAGTAAATCCTTTAACCTACATAACCTCCAGCACTTTATTTAGAAAATATTAAATATCTATAAAAAGCATATCTCCCTAAACCGGTTTACAGAAACAACTTCAAAGCGGTAACCGCTTACATTGCCAAAACCCTGAAATACCATCAAATCACAAGCAAATACTGTGCATCGAAAAAGCTCCTTGTTGATATAACAAAAATGGCTTGACACCTTACAGTAACTGCCTGCTCAGAACATTAGACCCCTGTCAACTTTCCTTTTAATTCTTTTGTTTTTGGATTGTTTCTAATTCTGAGATGGTGTGTTTTCTTAAGACCCTTTAATAATCCAATTCAGTAAACTATGTAGATGCAGCTGTCTCCACCCCTGGGTTAAGGTGGTTTGTGGTCCGATTTGGTGCAACGTTACTGGTTTCAGTCTCTCAATGACACCAGTCTGAAAAAAAGTGCTTTTACTGATATCACCAAAGCTCACAGACTGTCAGTCTTTTTCAGATTTTTTTTGTTTTGTTTTTTTTAATGAACATTTCAGCTACAGATTGTCCGGTAGCCGATTTACGTTTTCCTCCTGTAATTGAAAATGCAAAATCAGTAAAGACTCTCCCTTCTAAAGTAAGTTAAGTCAGTAAAGACTCTCCTCCCTTGCCCCACCCCCTGAGGTAAGTGAACTCCATTAGTAAAAATAATGCTTTCCTGTGGGGAGAACTAATGCGGATTCGGTGGTCTCCCCCGTTGGCGGACGTCAGCGGGGAAGGAGCCTGACCCAGCACCGAGGGACATTGGCGCTGGATTCAGGTAAGTCACTGAAGGGGTTTTAAACCCTTTCAGCAACATGGGATGGGGGGCACTGCAGGTTCCTGCAGTGCCAGGAAAAACGGGTTTGGTTTCCTGGCACTGGTAAATCCCTTTAACAGTCGTACCACACAAGAGCTTCACTTGCAATAATGGGGTTTATTCACCAAGCCAGGATTGGTAGGGGATTACGGAGACAGTCTCTCTAACTCGGTTTTGTAATTTGGGCTCTAAAGGGATTCTCTAAGCACCATGACCATTTCAGTAAAGTGTTTATGGTGCCTGGAGTCTGTATATGCAGGGTTTCAAACTATTTATCAGAGTTTAACCCCTCCCCCGCTGGAGGTATAATTGCACCTGTGTCAGCATCACTGGGGTGTCCTTAGCCAGTCTGGAATAAGAGTTCCACGCAGGCTGGCTAATGTCAATAGGAATATGCACAGACTTGTATTAATTGGCCAACACTACTGTTGCTCTTAGCTATTGTATGGCTGACTTCTGCTGCGGTCTTGAAGCTGAATGTCATCACTGGCCTCCCAGCATGGACCCGGGTAAGAGGGAAAACAATTGATAAATAGTTTGCTTCTTTACTGGGAAACTGGGGCAGAGGACTGTAGTGGTTACGATGCTTGGAGTAACGCTATCATTCCCTTGTTATTCCTTGATTTAGGGAATAAACCCCTAATATTTGCCAAGCTTTTCCAAACAAATCGTTCATAATTGTTATTTTAATGGAAATCTCGGTAGGTCATCCCAAAGGCAATGATCGCACACATGGTGGATCACATACACAGCACACACAAAGGCACGGTGGATCACATACACAGCACACACGAAGGCATGGTGGATCACATACACAGCACACACGAAGGCATGGTGGATCACATACACAGCACACACGAAGACATGGTGGATCACATACAAAGCACACATGTGCCACGTGTCCTAGGTTACATGTCTGATATTGTTTATTCAGAGATACCTACCCTTTTTATCACTTTCGTGTTGCTTTTTGGGTTCCCCTGAGCTGGCACCTGCTCGTTTTGCGTACGCAGCCTTCATCCGCTGGATGTTCTGTTTGCTCACCACCTCATGAACCACAATTGGCTTTGGATAATCTTTGCCGATGATACATCCCGCCCTCTCCTGCAGACTGCGCGGAGCTTTCCACGGTTCGTAGATGTATTCCGCCGGAAACTTTTTCAGAAACGGCAGATATTTCCTGTTATCCGAAGAAAAGGTAAATATGGATGAAAAAATAAATAGTTAAATAAAATAAGTTCTATAACCCTGTATAGTGCAGAAACAGTAACCAATAAATTGATAATCACAATAGGTTTAATGAAATATAGATTTGATCACTTAATTAATTAATTATTAAAAGTGCAAAACTGAAAATGCGGATTGTTCGTCACTCATTATTAGTTGAAATCCATGGAGACTGATTTTATAAACCGCGTTATAGTCACGAAAGGTACACAGGCCTGGGTGTGGGGGATACAATATGAACAGTACTTTCCATGAATTGGACACTAGTTTACATGTCCAGAACAAGCGCTAATCTATTGTCCAACAATCACAGAACGCTTTATTCCGTCTGCACTCACTTGATATATTCGCCATTTTTATCAGTCTTCTTCCCAAATGCCACTGGGGAATACACGCGAAAGAATTGGTGGAAGAAAGCGCTGGCAGAGAGCCACTGCCAGTTTCCTGCGTTCAGAGACCAGTCTGCGTCCAATAACAGATCCTCAAACACCTGGAATGAGCGAGGTTTTCAGTGCAATTTATTTTATGACAGTTCCTGTGCAGATCATTAAAGCGGCACTGTCATGCCGAATCCTGTTTTTTTGTTTTTTTTTAAACCCGCCTCCCGCCTCCATTACATCTAACTGACCCCCTAGGCACCCCCAAATGCCCCTAAGCCCCCCATATTACCTATTTTGTATCTTCCATCTTTGTGTAGGTAGAGGAAGTCCCTGTGGGACATGTCATCTGCCCACACTAGGTAGACTGTGAGATTCCCACACATGCCCAGTGAAACACCTGGACATTCGAACGGGAATTTCATCTATTCATTCATTCATTCATTCATCAGACAGACGAATGAATGAATAGAAAAATCAGACGAACAAACTAACACTGAGAATCAGTGTTCGCTTGTTCGTTCAGTTTATTACAAGGAGGGAGCTACCGACACGCAGCTCTCTCCTTGTAATATGTAACTATAGAAAGGCAGGGAGCAGTGCTCCCCACCACTTCATAAGCCACCCAGGTCCCCGCTCACTCTATAGGGGTCAATAGCACAATAGCATAAGGGAGATTAAAATCTCCCCAATGCCCCTACTCGCTCTACTGCGAGTAGGGGCATGTCTACTACAGTGAGGAGCCACAGGCTGCTCACTGTTTAAAAAAAAACAAAAACAAAAAACACAACACTACTATCCGGCCATAATGATAATGAGGTACTGTCCTCCCCCCCTGGGCGGCGGGTGGGGGCCATAATGATAATGAGGGGGGACCTACTGTCCCCCCCCACCCCCCTCCCGGCCCCCACCCATGGGCGGCGGCCATAATGATAATGAGGGGGGGAAAGAGACCTACTGTCCTCCCCCTCCCGGCGGGTGGGGGCCATAGTGATAATGGGGGGGGAGGACCTACTGTCCTCCGCCCCCACCCCTGGGCAGCGGGTGGGGGCCATAGTGATAATGAGGGGGGGGAATTTGACTTGGGGTCCCCACCCGCCGCCCAGGGGTGAGGGCAGGAGGACAGTAGGACCCCCCCCTCATTATCTTTATGGGCCCCACCCGCCGCCCAGGGGTGGGGGGGGGGAAGGACAATAGGACCCCTCCTCATTATCTTTATGGCCCCCACCCGCCGCCATAGGCTGCTCACTATTTACTAGACATGCCCCTACTCGCGGTATAGCGAGTAGGGGCAGCATTTACTAATACTAAGTAATTTTTACTTAGTATTAGTAAATGTGGCTGAAAGACCAATTTAGGTCTTTCAGCCTTTTAGTAGATAACTCCCTAATTCCCACGGTATCAGGGAGCTATCTACTAAGCGGCTGCAAGATGCAGCCACAGTACGAATAGGATCGGAGTTTCATTCATTCGAATGAAATTGCGATCCGAACAAAGTGCCGAATTGCGTTCTAAAACAAACGAACGAACATACTGTTCTCATTCAGTTAGAACGCAATTCGTCAGTTTCTTCTAAAATGACAGGAAGCATCGCGGGAACACAGAGGAAAGGTAAGAATTATGGGAAAAGTGCTCTGACCAGCGGAAATGAAGCACACTTTGCTCGTCCGCTGGTCAGAGCAGGTCAAGCGGAGGAAACCTCCATAAGGCAAAGAGTCCGTACTTTGTCTTATGATTTTAAAGAAAACTAAAGAAGACAGGAAGAAAAGAATAACAGATCCTGAGAGAGGGGGAGAAGAGGAAGAGATTGAGGAAATGTAAGTTCGGCATGACAGTGCCACTTTAAACATAAAATTAACCACCTTTTGACCTTCTTCCCACGATATCCACAGGTCTCCCCGAGTAAGAAAACAAGCTACAGCATGACGCGCCAAGTGGTGAATCCACCCTTCTGTTCTCAACTGTGTCATAATGGCGTCTATGAAGGGATAACCAGTCCTACCCTGAGAGCCAAGAGGAGAAAGAGCAGAGTGTGAAATTTCATTGCAATTGGTATTACAAACTGTCACTGGAAGGTTTGCCGATGGGCAGGAGTAGCTCAATATTCACTGTACCGCGGTAACAGACACAGCCAGTAACACTGCGGTGGATATATCAGGGTGGAAGGTAACAACGAGTGCACAAATCCTTAACCTCTTAAGGACACGTGACATGTCACGATTACCTTTTATTCCAGAAGTTTGGTCCTTAAGGGGTTAAATAATTACTACTTTCTAGCAGTAATTTACTGATGGCAAGTTAATAGTATTTTTATACATTGTCACTGCAGCGTCACATTATCTTGGTTTTTGCTACGTATAATTAAAATAACAATGTTCATTTTTTACACCCCCTTACCGCACTGTTTTACTATAATTTGTTCCATTAGGATGGTCAGACACGGTTAGATATTAGCAGCAGATCCTCACCTCACTCCAGGCTTTAAGATGCTCCTGATTGTCACTCCAGTCCACCTGAACGCACACAGGATTTCCCTCCATCTTGTTGAAGTTTGGGACCCCCACACCCGCAGTGTAGAAAAACTCACGCCAGAGCAGCTGTCCGTGAAGAGAAACAGGTGGATCCGAATGTTTCTTCTAAAAGAGAAACATTAAAGGATACTTCCAAACCGTACCGAGCAAAGCAAATCAGAGGAACACGCGGGGATCGTTCAATAAAACTGCAAAATGGCCACTCAACAAGTGAAATACAAGTTCTATGCCAAAATAGTAAAAAGAAATAAAAAATAAACAAACATTTTTTTAATTTTAGCTATTGTACATAAAATTTACAAATCTTTGTAATTTCTCCACAATTGCAGGTTTACTGAATAATCTCCAATGGGAGAATTGTAGACATAAAATGTAATCTTCAACAAGTCTATTATTATTTTATAATAAACACTAAACAGGTCTAAAATAAAATAAAATCCGTTCAGGAAACAAAATAAAAGCCTGTTTCAGTTTAGTTTTTAAATAAAATATTAGTTTTTGTTTCATGTTCGACACCAGCAATTCTCATTTGCAGTCGTCTGTAAAGCAACGCATCACTTTTTTTTATTGCCTCTGTTTATTTCATTCCTCTTTTTAACCCCTCGTGTTTTTTAAAGTTATACACAGGGAAGGGATAGGAAGGATGCTTTCATAATGTAAAATCATCATTTAGCAGTCTTGGCAAAGGTCAATGAGACAGTGAAGTCGTGATTCCTATTCCAAGTCTATAGGAGTGCTCACCTCCACCCAGATACCGGTTTAGTAAGTGATGATTGGCTTGACAAACACCTAGTTTCATAAAAGCGCTCGGTATTCCTAAATGTTGAATGCGATAAAGGCCCGGTGACTCAGTAATGCATGGGGAGCAAAGTTTGGGGTATATGATATATTTAAGGATTAGGGAACAAACCAAAAAAGTACAGTGACGGGGGCTTTACATTCAAGAATACACAGAATTTCAAATAGCTTATCCAAAAATATTAAATTGGTGCCAAAATGTGACATTGTGAATTCACTTTATTGTATTCATATATTTGGTTCTGGCTTGGCTTGATTTCCTTTTCAAATCAGTTTATGTTATACATTTACTAAAGTGAATATCAAATTTAAGGCCAAAAGGAGCCAAACTGTTAGCGTAGCTGATATTTTTCCAGTTTGGCTATTTTGGCTCTAAATTCACTTTGAATTCTCACGTTACTGAACAGCAGCAGGTTGAGTCCAATTAAACTATGCTGTTACTGTTCCCCAAGATTCCACATTTTGCGGAATTAAAAAAAAAAAAAAAAAAAGGAAACATTTTACGGCAGGATTAGTTGATATTAAACTCATAACAAATTTGAAATAAAAACTAAACTGTACAAAAATCACTGCTGAAACTAACAAAAACTGAAAAAAAAAAAAATCTGAAATCTAAAAAACAAAAACAGTTTTTGAAGGATAATGTAGACATGCTAAACATTGATTCTGAATGTCTTCATGTGTTGTTGGATCACCAACTTACCCCGTGATAAATCTCGGTCAGCCTCCACCAGAACGTGCGTGTAGAAAGGCAGCCAAACTTCATATAAGGGCTGAGAACGGTGGTGCTGGGTGTTAAAGAGTTGGGCTCGGTATCTGGCTTCTTAAAGTTACATACCCACCCCTGGTGCAGGAAGCGGAGACAAAACAATCAAATGAAAGTGGAGCAGTTTCTAGTAACAGCATTTCCTTGTGTTATACCAAGCACATGGCAACACTCTTCCAAATTAAACATTTCAGACAAATGTTTAATTAGCTAAACTCTAAAACCCTCCCAATCAAATGACAGGAAATACTCATTACCTGTGACATGGTTGCAGCTCAGTGGTGCAATTTCTAGTTAAGAATAAAATGATTTAGCAAAATCTGTTAATACATTTTTTAAAGGTGTCCCTATTGTAGGAATATTTTACATTTGTTATGTTTGCTTGACTCTCACTGTGTTATTAGGTCACCCATTGTACAGCGCTGTGGAATTTGTTGGCGCTATATAAATAATAGCAATAATAATAATTAAGCCACCAGAAGAGCTCAGCCTGAGGATATCCAAAAGGTAAAATTGCTTTCTTTCATTAACTGGCCCAATAACCGCAACAATACCTCACATGGCAGGCTGATCTCATGCTTATTGTATGCCACAGAGAAACCCAACAATACAAGTTAAATCCACTTACAGCACTGGGAAATGTGATTTTTTTTTAAAAAGCATTAACTTATGGATAGATATTTAGCTCCTAATTTGACTGAGCATTCAGAAAGATGGGCCATAAGATAAAATAGCCCCTTCTTTAACTCGGCTTCATTTTCTAAAAGGCACTAATAAAATACATGGGGTTTATTCAATACATTGAGGATAGTGAGGAAATTTTATTTTAGAGCAAAATAAAGAGATTGTTCAAATTCTCCACCCTCGATATTTTGTCTTAAATGGTTACTCTATCCCTTTGTACAAAATGATTTTGTATATAGTTTACCATGTCCTACTGGGCACTATTCGGTCCTTCCCTTATGAAAGCAGAAGTGGTCCCGGTGGCTGGAGTGACACTTTCAAATGTACAATTCCCTTGTCTAGGTGCCTTAACACAGGTTTTCATTAAAAAGAAAAATAGAGAAGCCAAATGGATATGGGCCTCAGGTATATTCTCTCACTCTGCACACTAGGGTTATTCACTAAAGTGAGAATAGTCAGGAATGTCATGTGACTTCAAAGTGAACTTAAGAGCAAAAGAGCTGAAATGGAGAGATTCAAGTCTGACTAATTTGGCCTTAAATCTGAAACTCACAGTAAATACACATAAGAGACTTATCTTCACATTTCTCTCAGGAAGAAAGACAGCTTATTAATTAGAAGTATTGGCGCTGTGATATCTCAGGTTGCTGCTGTGACGGTGACCGATTATTTCAGACACTGCCAGGAAGACAGGAGCTCAGTACCTGCCACACTCGAGACATGTCATTAATAAAAGAGTCTGTGAAAGTAATTATTTTAAACATCCCGTGGTCACCTGGGTACATGATGTGATGTCACGGCGACTAATTTCTTGGCATTTAACCCTCTTTGTCTTTGTAATATTGTTTAATATCCCGCTAGAATTTTGGAGTTTAGGAAGAAAATTAACTCCTAAAATTTGTTTGTTCAGGCTGCCCCCATTCAGTGAATTATGTGATATATGTTGGAGTAAATAGCGGGTTACCTCTGTGGCAAAGCAATTGGTCTGCCTATATCGTAGCACTGTAACTGTGCAATACAAGTAATGAGGGACTGTATATCACAGCGCTAGTGTAACCAACGAGGGACTCTATAGCACAGCGCTAGTGTAACCAACGAGGGACTGTATATCACAGCGCTAGTGTAACCAACGAGGGACTGTATATCACAGCGCTAGTGTAACCAACGAGGGACTGTATATCACAGCGCTAGTGTAACCAACGAGGGACTGTATATCACAGCGCTAGTGTATATCACAGCGCTAGTGTAATTGTGAAACAAATCTATAACGTTTCTTTGTGATCAACGATGGACAGTCCAGGTAGAGTCAATGACACTCCCACTCTCAGAACTGGTTTACAAGCTACAATAAGTGAGCACAGGACTGAAATCCAATAGTGAAGGAGCTAGAAACACGTTTCCAAAGATGCTCAGCCCACAATTACTGCACTTAATACACAATAAGCTTCTTACCGTTCTCTTCATGTGGATATCCAGCCGGCGCAATGCTTCACTCTCTCCTCCGGGGTACAAATGGGGCCCGAGTTTCTCCGGGTCTTGTCCAAGCTCCTCCAATGTTGGAACTCCATATCTCTCCTCATAGGTGGGTTTCCAAGGTGTCTGGCAATCTGATGTCACAAGGGGTGGGGAAAACATTGGGTAGAAAGCAAAATCTCTAACATTTCTTTGTAAATATTAAACTGCTTACAGGGTTATTTACCAACATGTGGATTGTCAGGAAGTTAAAGTGAGATCAATGTGAACTATAGCTGACCTGGAGAATTCTTCCACTTTGGCTAATTTGGAATTCCACACAATTCACACTTCATGAATAACTGAGTGCCAGGGGCAGCTAACAGTATTTTTCACAATAACTTGTGATTTGTTTCTCAACAAGGAACTGCAATCAAAGCAGCCAAGGCAGAGACATTCTCAAACGGCTCAGCAATTTTCAGCTATATCCACATGAAAATTTCACCTTTCCAGCTTTGTAAATAACAAGTTTTTTTAACTTGCTCGTGGTTTCACTGACATTAAACAATGACAAACCAGAGTTAAAGAAGCCATCACACCGCTGCATCGTTCACAATAAATCCAGTCTGGCCTTTACCTCTCATATTCTCCAGGGTGGGTGCCTGGACAGGGTGCTTTGGGGGGCCGAGGGAGGCCAGCACGGTCTGCATTCTGACATAGGTCAGAGGAGGCTTCCCATTGTTTTCAGCGATCACCCTAAATGAGAGGAACAAATCTCGTATCAACATCTACTAATGGTTTCTCTTCTGTGCACAGATCTCAAACCTCACTGCACAATATCTGGATCAAATGACAAATTATAATAAACTGGGCCAGTTTGTTCAATTTATGATGGGGGCCATTTTTTGGGGTGAGGACTGGGGAGAGGAAGGAGGAGGAAAAGTAACCCCTTACCCTATTACCTTACCCTTTCCACGATTTCCAAGACTAACCGTTACTTAAACTATTAACTGACGTATTGCTCTAACCAATCTGGCTGATGTTAAAGGGTTACTCCCAGCTTTATAAGCACTTCATTGATTTAAAGTGGTCATGGTGCTCGGAGTCTGTATGTGTAACGTTTCTCAATAAAACGCTGCACATAAAGAGTTAAGACTCCATGTTATTAACCAGCACAGAACAAATGGCTAATGCCAATTCTTTGCCACCCGCATACTCACTTCAACCTGTTCAACCTTGCATCCTTGCAGCGCTAGTGTATCCAACGAGGGACTCTATAGCACAGCGCTAGTGTAACCAACGAGGGACTGTATATCACAGCGCTAGTGTAACCAACGAGGGACTGTATATCACAGCGCTAGGGAGTTACATCACCAGGGGAAGATTAGGGAGAACTTAGCCTAAACGTGGGATTGAACATACATTTTTATTTATAGTTGGGGGACCATGCCAGGAAGGGTTACTCTAACCAAAAATAAAATTTTATTAGAACATTTTTTTTTGGTTGAAGTTACCCTTGAATTAGGATGATATATGTTGGAGTAAATAGCGGGTTACCTCTGTGGCAAAGCAATTGGTCTGCCTATATCGTAGCACTGTAACTGTGCAATACAACCAACGAGGGACCTTATATCACAGCGCTAGTGTAACCAACGAGGGACTGTATATCACAGCACTAGTGTAACCAACGAGGGACTGTATATCACAGCGCTAGTGTAACCAACGAGGGACTGTATATCACAGCGCTAGTGTAACCAACGAGGGACTGTATATCACAGCACTAGTGTAACCAACGAGGGACTGTATATCACAGCGCTAGTAAATAGCGGGTTACCTCTGTGGCAAAGCAATTGGTCTGCCTATATCGTAGCACTGTAACTGTGCAATACAACCAACGAGGGACTGTATATCACAGCGCTAGTGTAACCAACGAGGGACTGTATATCACAGCGCTAGTGTAACCAACGAGGGACTGTATATCACAGCGCTAGTGTAACCAACGAGGGACTGTATATCACAGCGCTAGTGTAACCAACGAGGGACTGTATAAACCCAAAAGCTGCGCAATTAACATATTCTCATGAGGTCACCAGGTAAAAATCGACCAGATTTACAATGATTGGCACCTACCTGTCTATATCATACAAGGTATTGGAAACCTTCTGAATGACCTGCACATTATGTTCAGCTGCCAGTCGCTCCACCTCCGCGTCCCGCAGCTTGGAATACGGCTCAGTGTCCAATTCGAAGGTTAACCGTGTCACCTTCCACTGCTTGAATAGTACTGGAAAGACCTCTGTGGGCTTCCCACGCACCACGAAAAGTCTACAGGGATGGTAAGAAGCAGTGATTAATAGGGTAGACCACTTCAAATAACCAAGAGCTGTACCAAGGAGTGAACATCTCCCTCTATATCACAGAACATTCGATCGGCTCCTGAGGGAAAAAACTTTTGGGGTATAATGTAGCTATCTGAAGGATGACAATGAAAAGAAGTGTAGTGCTTATAAAAATAGTGGTGTAATAAGTTGAAATACTATTACCAAATAAACAGATATTGAATGGAATTTTCACATAACCTAAAAATATAAATAGTATATTTAGGAATAATTTAATTTATGCAGAAAAAGAAACACTCACGAGCATAGAGCGAACATCACTAGCTCAGGTGTGACAGGTATTCGGGTCTGTAAAGGCGACCCACCCCTGATTTTTCAATCTTGTTCCACCGGTCCTATTGTAGAAGTGGATAAGATAGGGACAGAGTAGTACAGTACTGTTCTGTATACTAGTAAGTGCAAGACAATTTTATACTCACAAGCCAAGAGCCTCTATATGGCTCGGTAATCGCACGTTGTGTAGTATGGAACTACACTCCCCAGTTCCAGGATACCGGACACCAGAGGGAACATAGTTTCCAGAAAAAATTATTGGTAAAATCAAATATATTAAAAAACAAAACAAAAAAAACAACAAACAGAATTAGTATAACCATAAATATGTAGAACTATAAAGTCCCAGAACGCATTCCACCACATCAAGTGGCTTCCTCAGCAGGGGAAAATATTTCTCCAGTGTCCTTTCTTCTTCCGGTTCCTGTTTATATACCCCCTTAATAGGGGGATAATTAACAATTCAGGATGCGCCTGAGCGTTCCTCCCACTAATTACAGACTATGCTCTGGTCCATACAATATAAAACATATGTTTCTTGCAACAGCTCACCAGGAGTACCGTTGCGGTCCAAGCCTCGGTCTATATCTTTCAACAGCAAGAATACGGAAATGAGAATGCTACAACGCCAGAATGAGACTTGACCCGCGCATACGTTGAAGTATCTGGGTGGAGTCTGCCGTCTACAATAGGACTGGTGGAACAAGATTGAAAAATCAGGAGTGGGTCGCCTTTACGGACCCGAATACCTGTCACACCTGAGCTAGGGATATTAGCTCTATGCTTGTGAGTGTTTCTAATTCTGCATAAATTAAGTTATTTCTAAATATACTATTTATATTTTTAGGTTATGTGAAAATTCCATTCAATATCTGTTTATTTGGTAATAGTATTTCAACTTATTACACCACTATTTTTTAGAAGCGCTACAGTTCTTTTCATTGTTATTTTGTTACTCTGTGTTTTTTGGAAAGGTTACACACCCAAGTTTTATGGCTGTTATTGTTTATATATATTTATTTAAAAGTCTGCACTTTCTACCGCCAGTACTTAATCACGCTGTTGTATCTGAAGGATGACATTTAAAATGTACAAATGAAGTCACATTAAAGGGTCACTATGCTCACCCTGACCACTTCATCTCAATGATGTATCTGGTGACGTGATCTGCCAATTTAAACAGCACAGTTTGTTTCACAGTAATGTTTCCATTGCAGGATTAAATCCACATCATACTGACAGCCACCAGAGGCACGTCCTCCACCAGATCGAGTAAAACACGGTCACGTGACGTGAAGCCAATAGGAAAGCATTGAATACGATGCCTTCCTATGAGCAAGGTTGGATGCGCATGCGGCACTCACCATGCTTGCGCATCAGGTCCCAATTCACATTTATTAGAAGCATCGGATTGGACCATATTGGAGGATGACGTGGGGAAGCGGAGAGGTGCGAAGCACTGAAAAATTCTCAGCACTGGATAAGGGAAGTAAATCATTTATTTTATTAAATATGTCAAATGGCAGGGAATCTTATAGGGTTAAAAATACATGTGTCTTTAACTGTATGTTTTCATACAGACTATAACATGGCTGCCTCACAGATAATCAGCTCATTCCTCAAGGAGTAAAATTCTATATATATATATACTGCTCTACACCTGGAATTGATTTTTCGGAGGTTGTCATCCAAGTCCTTTAAAGCCTCTATGAGAAATCTCCATCGGTTTGCACTAATGCGCATGTTCCTGGGGAACCATGGATCAAGAATAAAGATGGGGTAGACCTCTGCGCAGTCCCTCATTGCAGCAAGCATGGCGGGTTGTCATGCAGGCGTAGGCCCTTTTCTGGAACCAGTGGATAGCTTTCTTCTGACTCATGGTGAATAATTGACTCCTGGTGATGATAAATAAATTATCATCAGCACCAGTCCCCTGTGCCTATTCTCCCCTATACATGCAGTTGGGTCCCCAGTGAATGCCTATTGCCCCTAGTAGTCGCAGGGCTGGCCCCCAGTGAGTGCCTATTGCCCCCCCCCGCCCCTCATATCCTATGCAGCTTGGTCCCCTGCGAGTAAGCTTATTGCCCCTCTCCTCCGCCACTTTGCAGCTGGTCCCCAGTGAGTGCCTTTTGCTTTCAGCCCCCTCTCTCCCTATATGCAGCTGGTCCCTCCTGTGGAATGTAAATGTGCCTTTTGCCCCCAACATGCAAGTGGGCCTCAGTGGGAAATGCCTTTCCCCCCCATACATGCAGCTGGTCCCCTGTGAGTGCCTATTGCCTTCAGCCGCTCTCCCTATAAATTCAGCTGGCCCCAGTCGCTATCCAATCTATAAATGCAGCTGGTCCCCAGTGAGTGCCTATTGCCCCCCCAGTCCCTCCCCCCTATACATGCAGCTAGCTCCCAGTCTCTCTCCCCTCTCCATACAGCTGGCCCCCAGTCCCTCTCCCCTATACATGCAGATGGCTCCCCGTCCCTCTCCCCTATACATGCAGCTGGTCCCCAGTCCCTCTCCCCTATCCATGCAGCTGGTCCCCAGTCCCTCTCCCCTATCCATGCAGCTGGTCCCCAGTCCCTCTCCCCTATCCATGCAGCTGGCCCCCAGTCCCTCTCCCCCTCATCCATGCAGCTGGTCCCCAGTCCCTCTCCCCTATCCATGCAGCTGGTCCCCAACCCTCTCCCCCTATCCATGCAGCTGGTCCTCAACCCTCTCCCCTAACATACAGCTGGCCCCCATCCCTCTCTACCCTATACATACAGCTGGCCCCCAGTCCATCTCCCCTATACATACAGCTGGCCCCCAGTCCATCTCCCCTATACATACAGCTAGTCCCCAATCCATCTCCCCTATTCATACAGCTGGCCACCAGTCCCTCTCCCTTATACATGCAGCTGGGTCTCTCAGCACACCCCCATACATGCATCTAGCCCCCTGTCCCTCTCCCCTATACATGCAGATAGCCCCCATCCCCTCCCCCTATTCATACAGCTGGCCACCAGTCCCTCTCCCTTATACATGCAGCTGACCCCCAGCACACCCCCCAGTCCCTCTCCCCTATACATGCAGCTAGCCCCCAGTCCCTCTCCCCTATACATGCAGTTGGCCCCCAGTCCCTCTCCACTATACATGCAGCTGGCCCCCAGTCCCTCTCTCTTATACATACAGCTGGCCCCCAGTGAGTGCCTTTTTAATCTCTCCCATATACATGCAGCTAGGCCCCAGTCCCTCTCCCCTATACATGCAGCTAGCCCCCAGTCCCTCTCCTCTATACATACAGCTAGCCCCCAGTCCCTCTCCCCTATCAGCTGGCCCCCAGTGAGTGCCTTTTTACCCTCTCCCCTATACATGCAGTGAGCCCCCAGCCCCTCTCCCCTATACCTGCAGCTGGCTCCAGTCCCTCTCCCCTATACAAGCAGCTAGCCCCCAGTCCCTCTCCCCTATACATGCAGCTAGCCCCCATTCCCTCTCCCCTATACATGCAGGGAGCCCCCAGTCCCTCTACCCTATACATACAGCTGGCCCCAAGCCCCTCTCCCCTATACATACAGCTGGCCCCCAGCCCCTCTCCCCTATACATACAGCTGGCCCCCAGCCCCTCTCCCCTATACATACAGCTGGCCCCCAGCCCCTCTCCCCACTCTCCATGTAGCTGGTTCCCTATGATTGCCTATTGCCCCCCCCCCATACTGAGAGCTGCTGTTGGCTCAGCGTGGTGGGATTGATGGGAGTTGCAGTCTGGGTTTATTACCTGACTGGTTCATTCACTAACTCTCAGAAAGTTACATCACGTTCCATGAATGGTTACAAAACAGCCAGTGACGTCATGAGGGCGTGGCACCTCTCCTATTGGAGCAGGACTAACACGCCCCACCCACTTTATTAACTCTTTCACTAACACAAAATGGCTACCCACAATGCTGTGTGTTAGGGGGGTAATTACCCAGAATGCTGTGAGTTAGGGGTAATTACCCAGAATGCTGTGTGTTAGGGGTAATTACCCAGAATGGTGTGTGTTAGGGGGGTAATTACCCAGAATGCTGTGTGTTAGGGGTAATTACCCAGAATGCTGTGTGTTAGGGGGGTAATTACTCAGAATGCTGTGTGTTAGGGGGTAATTACCCAGAATGCTGTGTGTTAGGGGGGTAATTACCCAGAATGCTGTGTGTTAGGGGGGTAATTACCCAGAATGCTGTGTGTTAGGGGGTAATTACCCAGAATGCTGTGTGTTAGGGGGGTAATTACCCAGAATGCTATGTGTTAGGGTAATTACCCAGAATGCTATGTGTTAGGGGTAATTACCCAGAATGCTGTGTGTTAGGGTAATTACCCAGAATGCTGTGAGTTAGGGGGTAATTACCCAGAATGCTGTGTGTGTTAGGGGTAATTACCCAGAATGCTGTGTGTGTTAGGGGTAATTACCCAGAATGCTGTGTGTTAGGGGGGTAATTACCCAGAATGCTGTGTGTTAGGGGGGTAATTACCCAGAATGCTGTGTGTTAGGGGTAATTACCCAGAATGCTGTGTGTTAGGGGGTAATTACCCAGAATGCTGTGTGTTAGGGGGTAATTACCCAGAATGCTTTGAGTTAGGGGTAATTACGCAGAATGTTGTGAGTTATGGGGCTAATTACCCAGAATGCTGTGCTAGTTATTGGGTAATTACCCAGAATGCTGTGTGTTAGGGGTAATTACACAGAATGCTGTGTGTTAGGGGGTAATTACCCAGAATGTTGTGCGAGTTAGGGGATAATTCATTCCGAGTTAGAAGCTATAGCGTGAGGGCAGAACATTCATTCCCAGTTAGAAGCTGTAGCGTGGGGGGATAACATTCATTCCGTGTTAGAAGCTATAGCGTGGGGGGATAATATTTATTCCCAGTTAGAAGCTGTAGCGTGGGGGCATAACATTCATTCCGAGTTAGAAGCTATAGCACGGGGGGGTAACATTCATTCCGATTTAGAAGCTATAGCGTGGGGGCATAACATTCATTCCGAGTTAGAAGCTATAGCGAGGGGGCATAACATTCATTCTGAGTTAGAAGCTATAGCGAGGGGGCAGAACATTCATTCCGAGTTAGAAGCTATAGCGAGGGGGCATAACATTCATTCTGAGTTAGAAGCTATAGCGCGGGGGCATAACATTAATTCCGAGTTAGAAGCTATAGCGAGGGGGCATAACATTCATTCTGAGTTAGAAGCTATAGCGCGGGGGCATAACATTAATTCCGAGTTAGAAGCTATAGCGAGGGGGCATAACATTCATTCTGAGTTAGAAGCTATAGCGCGGGGGCATAACATTAATTCCGAGTTAGAAGCTATAGCGAGGGGGCATAACATTCATTCTGAGTTAGAAGCTATAGCGCGGGGGCATAACATTAATTCCGAGTTAGAAGCTATAGCGAGGGGGCATAACATTCATTCTGAGTTAGAAGCTATAGCGCGGGGGCATAACATT
>OW240921.1:118064822-118083974 GCA_933207985.1 Pelobates cultripes
TGGGGTAATTACCCAGAATGCTGTGCTAGTTAGGGGTAATTACCCAGAATGCTGTGTGTTCGGGGTAATTACCCAGAATGCTGTGAGTTAGGGGTAATTATCCAGAATGCTGTGCTAGTTAGGGGTAATTACCCAGAATGCTGTGTGTTAGGGGTAATTACCCAGAATGCTGTGTGTTAGGGGTAATTACCCAGAATGCTGTGTGTTAGGGGTAATTACCCAGAATGCTGTGAGTTAGGGGTAATTACCCAGAATGCTGTGTGTTAGGGGTAATTACCCAGAATGATGTGAGTTAGGGGTAATTACCCAGAATGCTGTGTGTTAGGGGGGTAATTACCCAGAATGCTGTGAGTTAGGGGTAATTACCCAGAATACTGTGAGTTAGGGGGTAATTACCCAGAATGATGTGAGTTAGGGGTAATTACCCTGAATGCTGTGTGTTAGGGGGATGATTACCCAGAATGCTGTGAGTTAGGGGGTAATTACCCAGAATGCTGTGAGTTAGGGGTAATTACCCAGAATGATGTGAGTTAGGGGTAATTACCCCGAATGCTGTGTGTTAGGGGGGTAATTACCCAGCATGATGTGAGTTAGGGGGTAATTATCCAGAATGCTGTGAGTTAGGGGTAATTACCCAGAATGCTGTGTGTGCTAGGGGTAATTACCCAGAATGCTATGTGTTAGGGGGTAATTACCCAGAATGTTGTGTGTTAGGGGGTAATTACCCAGAATGCTATGTGTTAGGGGGTAATTACCCAGAATGCTATGTGTTAGGGGTAATTACCCAGAATGCTGTGAGTTAGGGGGTAATTACCCAGAATGCTGTGTGTGTTAGGGTAATTACCCAGAATGCTGTGAGTTAAGGGTAATTACCCAGAATGCTGTGTGTTAGGGGGTAATTACCCAGAATGCTTTGAGTTAGGGGTAATTACGCAGAATGTTGTGAGTTATGGGGCTAATTACCCAGAATGCTGTGCTAGTTATTGGGTAATTACCCAGAATGCTGTGTGTTAGGGGTAATTACACAGAATGCTGTGTGTTAGGGGGTAATTACCCAGAATGTTGTGCGAGTTAGGGGATAATTCATTCCGAGTTAGAAGCTATAGCGTGAGGGCAGAACATTCATTCCCAGTTAGAAGCTGTAGCGTGGGGGGATAACATTCATTCCGTGTTAGAAGCTATAGCGTGGGGGGATAATATTTATTCCGAGTTAAAAGCTATAGCGTGGGGGCATAACATTCATTCCGAGTTAGAAGCTATAGCACGGGGGGGTAACATTCATTCCGATTTAGAAGCTATAGCGTGGGGGCATAATAACATTCATTACGAGTTAGAAGCTATAGCGTGGGGGCATAACATTAATTCCGAGTTAGAAGCTATAGCGTGGGGGCATAACATTCATTCCGAGTTAGAAGCTATAGCGTGGGGGCATAACATTCATTCCGAGTTATAAGCTATAGTGCGGGGGGGTGTAATATTCATTCCGAGTTAGAAGCTATAGTGTGGGGGCGTACTAACTCACGTGCCATATTCATGCTCTACAGGTTAAAGCACTGAAATAAACAGTTAGCTTGGTTTTACGGAAACTGTGACTAGAATCTTCTGAAACTGCAAAATGTGTTTTTTGTCACAGAATTCAATAGTGATTTTTCTTTTAACCTCTTTGTGGGTATATATCTCCTGTTTTGACTGTTTTATATTAAATATAGCTCTACTCAATAAATATATATTTATATCTTCAATAAGAATGTTTAATTTCGGTTTCCTTATCGCCCCGTATTGCAGTGATTCTCTATTGTCTCCTGTAGGTGCCACACACGCCAATGCAGGACTGTATTAAGAGCCCATTGGGCCTGGTGCTGACAATTACAATGGTCCTAATTGCCTTGCACAGATTTATGCATTGCACAGATTCCTACATTGCACAGATTTGCAGATTCCTACATTTCACAGATTCCTGCCTTGCACAGATTCCTACATTGCCCAAATTTACACAGATTCCTACATTTCACAGATTCTTCCCTTGCACAGATTCCTACATTGCACAGATTTGCAGATTCCTGCCCTGTACAGATTCCTACATTTCACAGATTCTTCCCTTGCACAGATTCCTACATTGCACAGATTTGCAGATTCCTGCCCTGTACAGATTCCTACATTGCACAGATTTACACAGATTACTACATTTCACAGATTCTTCCCTTGCACAGATTCCTACATTGCACAGATTTGCAGATTCATGCCCTGTACAGATTCCTACATTGCACAGATTTTCAGATTCCTACATTGCACAGATTCCTGCCTTACACAGATTCCTACATTGCACAGATTGTTACACTGCACAGATTTGCAGATTCTTGCCCTGCACAGATTGTTACATTGCACAGATTGTTACACTGCACAGATTTGCACAGATTTGCACAGATTGTTACATTGCACAGATTGGCACAGATTGTTACATTGCACAGATTGTTACACTGCACAGATTTGCACAAATTGTTACATTGCACAGATTGTTACATTGCACAGATTGGCACAGATTGTTACACTGCACAGATTGTTACACTGCACAGATTTGCACAGATTGTTACATTGCACAGATTGGCACAGATTGTTACATTGCACAGATGGTTACATGGCACAGATTGGCACATTGCACAGATTTGCACAGATTCTTACATTGCACAGATTTGCACAGATTTCTGCCTTGCGCACACGCCCAGCCTGTCAGCGGAAGAGGAAGGGCAGTGTTAGTGAGTATACTGACAGTCTGGGCTCAGGAACTTGGTGCAACTTCAGCAAAACTCTACACTCAGCATGGCCTGTGCCAGAGCACTCCTGAGTACATTTACACTCACCCACCCTGCCTAGACTGGGGGAGAGGCTGGCACTGAGTGGACAGTATGTGCCCTGGGAGACCACCACGACCTGCAGCAAGGAGCACAGATCAGGTGAGTCACACTTCCAATCATCTGCACTCAGTACTGAGTGTGAGTGTGAGCTAGACCCTGATTAACTGCAGGTGCAGAATACTCTGTTTAACCCTTGCTGTGCCTGGCTGGCTGTTTAACCCTTGCTGTGCCTGGCAGTTTGTTTAACCCTTGCTGTGCCTGGCAGTTTGTTTAACCCTTGCTGTGCCTGGCTGTGTGTTTAACCCTTGCTGTGCCTGGCTGTGTGTTTAACCCTTGCTGTGCCTGGCTGTTTGTTTAACCCTTGCTGTGCCTGGCTGTTTGTTTAACCCTTGCGGTGCCTGGCCGGCTGTTTAACCCTTGCGATGCCTGGCTGTTTAACCCTTGCGGTGCCTGGCTATTTAACCCTTGCGCTGCCTGGCTGTTTAACCCTTGCTGTGCCTGGCTGACTGTTTAACCCTTGCGGTGTCAGGCTACAGGCGGAGGATACTGCATTCGATTTAAAGTCCCTCAGCTGCAAATCCTATTACCTCGTGCACCTTTACTCTGAGTATTTTTCCCTGCACTGACTTCTCACTATTTACTAAAGTGAGAATTGAAAGTGAATTTAAAAAGGGCAGAGTAGCCAAACTGAAAGCATACCTGACTAAGAGAATGTTTCCACTTCGGCTATTTTGACTTTAAATTTGAAACAGTGGCATTTCTAGATTTTGTGAGGCAGTGGGGTGTGAGTAAAGGGGGAGTGTGACTGGGTGAGTAAAGGGGGGGGTGTGACTGGGTGAGTATATGGGGGAGTGTGACTGGGTGAGTAAAGGGGGGTGGACTGGGGTGAGTATAAGGGGGAGTGTGACTGGGTGAGTAAAGGGGGGTGGACTGGGTGAGTATATGGGGAGTGTGACTGGGTGAGTATATGGGGGAGTGTGACTGGGTGAGTAAAGGGGGGGGTGTGACTTGGTAAGTATATAGGGGAGGGTGACTGGGTGAGTAAAGGGGGAGTGTGACTGGGTGAGTAAAGGGGGGTGTAACTGGGTAAGTGACGGGGGAGTGAGTAAATGGAGGAGTGTGACGGGGGAGTGAGTAAATGGGGGAGTGTGTCTGGGTGAGTAAATGGGGGAGTGTGACGGGATGAGTAAATGGGAGAGTGTGACGGGGTGAGTAAATGGGAGAGAGTGTGACGGGGTGAGTAAATGGGAGAGAGTGTGACGGGGTGAGTAAATGGGAGAGAGTGTGACGGGGTGAGTAAAGGGGGAGTGTGACAGAGTGAACTCACTTTGAATTCCCCACAATTCTCACTTTAGTTGTGTCATATTATATATTTACACACAGACATACAGGTGATTCTCGAAAATTAGAATATCGTGCAAAAGTTCATTTATTTCAGTAATGCAACGTAAAAGGGGAAACTAATATAGGAGATAGACGCATTACATGCAAAGCAAGATAGTTCAAGCCGTGATTTGTCATAGGTGCGATGATTATGGCTTACAGCTCATGAAAACCCCAAATCCACAATCCCTGTAAATTAGAATATTGTGAAAAGGTGCAATATTCTAGGTCCACTCTAATCAGCAAAGTAAGTCATAACACCTGCAAAGGGTTTCCGAGCCTTTGAATGGTCTCTCAGTCTGGTTCAGTAGGAATCACAATCATGGGGTAGTCTGCTGACCTGACAGTTGTGCAGAAAACCATCATTGACACCCACCATAAGGAGGGAAAGCCTCAAAAGGTAATTGCGAAGGAAGTTGGATGTTCCCAAAGTGCTATATCAAAGCACATTAATAGAAAGTTATGTGGAAGGGAAAAGTGTGGAAGAAGAAGGTGCACAAGCAGCAGGGATGACCACAGCCTGGAGAGGATTGTCAGGAAAAGGCCATTCAAAAGTGTTGGGGACTTTCACAAGGAGTGGACTGAGGCTGGAGTCAGTGCATCAAGAGCCACCACACACAGACGGATCCTGGACATGGGCTTCAGATGTCGTATTCCTCTTCTGAACAGCAAACAACGTCAGAAGCGTCTTACCTGGTCTAAAGAAAAACAGACCTGGTCTGTTGCTCAGTGGTCCAAAGTCCTCTTTTCTGATGAGAGCAACTTTTGCATCTCATTTGGAAACCAAGGACCCAGAGTCTGGAGGAAGATTGGAGAGGCACACACTGCAAGATGCTTGAAGTCCAGTGTGAAGTTTCCACCGTCTGTGTTGATTTGGGGAGCCATGTCATCTGCTGGTGTTGGTCCACTGTGCTTCATTAAGTCCAGGGTCAACGCAGCCGTCTACCAGGAGATTTTGGAGCACTTCATGCTTTCTTAAGCAGACGAGCTTTATGGGGATGCTGACTTCATTTTCCAGCTGGACTTGGCACCTGCCCACACTGCCAAAAGTACCAAAGCCTGGTTCAATGACCGTGGGATTACTGTGCTTGATTGGCCAGCAAACTCACCTGACCTGAACCCCATAGAAAATCTATGGGGCATTGCCAAGAGAAAGATGAGACGTGAGATCGAACAATGCAGAAGAGCTGAAGGCCGCTATTGAATCATCCTGGTCTTCCATAACAACCCAGCAGTGCCACAAGCTGATAGCTTCCATGCCACGCCGCATTGAGGCAGTAATTGCTGCAAAGGGGCCAAAACCAAGTACTGAGTCCATATGCATGCTTATACTTTTCAGAGGTCTGATATTGTTCTATGTACACTCCTTGTTTTATTGATTGCATGTAATATTCTAATTTACTGAGATTGTGGATTTGGGGTTTTCATGAGCTGTAAGCCATAATCATAGCACTTATGACAAATCACAGCTTGAACTATCTTGCTTCGCATGTAATGCGTCTATCTCATATATTAGTTTCCCCTTTTACGTTGCATTACTGAAATAAATGAACTTTTGCTCGATATTATAATTTTTCGAGCATCTCCTGTATATATAACTTGTTTTGTTTATGTTGTCTCTTAGATGTTTTGTATAACAGATGGATAATGTCATTTTACGTGTTCACTCACTTTTGGTGTATTTTTTTTTGTGTTTACTTTGCTAGTGAGTGATATTTGTATCTGGACCCACGAGTGATTTATATGAATTTTTAAATTTTCATGTTGTGTTTGCACTTTACTTCTTTGTGGGTTATTTCTGCCTCTTTGCAGACTAATAATGGTCAATGTTCCCCTTAATGCAGGCGACCTTTCACACAACGGAAATTCTTAGAGAACTTACAAGAGGAATGTCAGGTATGTACCCGAGGGGTATATGTGGTTTTTCTACATGTGCAGACACCCAAACCCCGAAACCTCCCACAGCATGCCAACTTCTACCAGGGCCATGCCAACTGCCACACTTTACTCACCAACTTCCACGCACTCCACGCTGGTTTCTACATGCTCCATACTCACCACTCCATCTTCCACACGCTCCACACATATTCCCACACGCTTGGTAAAAATGAAAAAAAAAAACATTGATAACAAATTAAACTACAGTAGATCAATCTATTCACCTCTCATCACATACGCAAAATCACTATACAGCCAACTCCCGTCCATTCCTATTCTCACTATACAGCCAGCTCCCGTCCATACCCAATATCACTATACAGCCAGCTCCCGTCCATACCCATTCTCACTATACAGCCAGATCCCGTCCATACCCATTATCACTATACAGCCAGCTCCCGTCCATACCCATTCTCAGTATACAGCCAGCTCCCGTCCATACCCATTCTCAGTATACAGCCAGCTCCCGTCCATACCCATTCTCAGTATACAGCCAGCTCCCGTCCATACCCATTCTCACTATACAGCCAGCTCCCGTCCATACCCATTATCACTATACAGCCAGCTCCCGTCCATACTCATTATCACTATACAGCCAGCTCCCGTCCATACCCATTATCACTATACAGCTAGCTCCCGTCCATACCCATTATCACTATACAGCCAGCTACCGTCCATACCCATTCTCACTATACAGCCAGCTCCCGTCCATACCCATTATCACTATACAGCCAGCTCCCGTCCATACCCATTATCACTATACAGCCAGCTCCCGTCCATACCCATTCTCACTATACAGCCAGCTCCCGTCCATACCCATTATCACTATACAGCCAGCTACCGTCCATACCCATTCTCACTATACAGCCAGCTCCCGTCCATACCCATTATCACTATACAGCCAGATCCGTCAAGCCACCCATTATCACTGCCACAGCCAGCCCCGTCCATACCCGACAGCATCACTATACAGCCAGCCCGTCCATGCATTATCACTGCCTGGCCAAAAGCTCCGTCCATACCATTCTCACTATACAGCCAGCTACAGATCCATACCCATTATCACTATACAGCCAGCTACCGTCCATACCCATTATCACTATACAGCCAGCTCCGTCCATACCCATTATCACTATACAGCCAGCTCCGTCCATACCCATTCTCACTATACAGCCAGCTTCGTCCATACCCATTCTCTTTCTATACATGCAGTCCATACCCATTATCACTATACAATGGCTCCGTCCATACCCATTATCACTATACAGCCAGCTCCCGTCCATACCCATTATCACTATACAGCCAGCTACCGTCCATACCCATTATCACTATACAGCCAGCTCCCGTCCATACCCATTATCACTATACAGCCAGCTCCCGTCCATACCCATTATCACTATACAGCCAGCTCCCGTCCATACCCATTATCACTATACAGCCAGCTCCCGTCCATACCCATTATCACTATACAGCCAGCTACCGTCCATACCCATTATCACTATACAGCCAGCTCCCGTCCATACCCATTATCACTATACAGCCAGCTCCCGTCCATACCCATTATCACTATACAGCCAGCTCCCGTCCATACCCATTATCACTATACAGCCAGCTACCGTCCATACCCATTATCACTATACAGCCAGCTACCGTCCATACCCATTATCACTATACAGCCAGCTCCCGTCCATACCCATTATCACTATACAGCCAGCTCCCGTCCATACCCATTATCACTATACAGCCAGCTCCCGTCCATACCCATTATCACTATACAGCCAGCTCCCGTCCATACCCATTATCACTATACAGCCAGCTCCCGTCCATACCCATTATCACTATACAGCCAGCTCCCGTCCATACCCATTATCACTATACAGCCAGCTCCCGTCCATACCCATTATCACTATACAGCCAGCTACCGTCCATACCCATTATCACTATACAGCCAGCTCCCGTCCATACCCATTATCACTATACAGCCAGCTCCCGTCCATACCCATTATCACTATACAGCCAGCTCACGTCCATACCCATTATCACTATACAGCCAGCTCCCATCCATACCCATTATCACTATACAGCCAGCCCCCGTCCATACCCATTATCACTATACAGCCAGCTCACGTTCATACAGACTATAAGTTCACATTGTACAGTAATGTGTTCAAGGACATCAATCTCTTAGGTCTGCCATTTCCTGGCTAAGATTTTGATCCCTAAATTTAATCTAGTTGCCACGTCTGCTTTATTTCAATCTTTGGCCACCATTTTGGAAATAAATAGATTAATTGTAGATTACAAATAATGTCCTGCCTGTTAGCAACTTACATTTCAGAAACGTGATCTGTTCCTGCGTTTCTCGTGAACACTGATCCCTTTGGCTGTATTTAGTTTTTTTTTATTTTGTCACCTGTCAGTCCACATTGGTTTTAATAAGCTTATTTACTATTTAGTTACAAACATGGGTTTAATAGCGCTAACGATATGTCTTTCTGCTCTGCAGGCTTCTTCAAGCGCCTTCTAGGGAACAATCTAAGGCCCAGCTCTTCATCACAGACCTCCTCGTCCTCATGTAAGACCTCGTCCTCATGTAAGACGTCGTCCTCTTCACAAGAAACCTCCGTGAAAATGGCTGTATCGCCAAACAGAGTGCCTTGCGAGCCGGCGCTTGTCTGGCCAAGAAAGAGTGTGCGCTGGGACCTTCAGTATGACGTGTACATCTGCCACAGCGAGAAGGACTCTTCGTTTGCGTTTGAGATGCTCTCGTACCTGGAATCTCTGCCAGAGAACCTGCGCTGCTTTCTGCCCATGCGTGACATGGCTGTGGGGAGCTCCATTGCCTCTGAGATGTGCTATGGTCTAAGAAGCAGCCATTGTTGGGTAATGCTTCTCACCCCTGATTTTCTCCAGGACTCGTGGTGTGGTTACCAGCTGAACCAAGCCTTGGTGCTAGCTCCCTGTGGCATGGGGCGTTTTATCCCTCTTATGTTGGATTTGCCAAAATCTCAGTACCCGGTAGTGCTGAAATTCATGTATTATATCCCAGGGACATGTGGAGATATGTCGGTGTTGACCAAGGTGGGACGTTGCATACTGATGTGTAAGTATGTTTTATGATTCCTACAGAAAGTGGAGCGTTCTGCTCACAGATTACTGAGAACAATGGGAATTATATGTAAAGTGCAACATTCAAAACGTGGAGCAGTTGTCCTGGAAACCTGTTCAATGCCCCTGCTGATTACTCTACTCTTAGATCTTTGCCCCAGGATTGCTTTAAATATTAATAGTATTACTGTCATGCCAAAGCATGAGTTGGCATTTGATATGTTATGAGTTGTTTTTGTACCTGTTGGGATAACATGTATTGTACACTTTGATCTAACACCAGGCCCAAGTCATAAAATATTTTTTGTGAATATAATTTTTATTTGTATAGATTATTCAAGATTCAGAGACTCACAGGTCTCCAAGGTGAGTTATCAGAAGATAAGAAAACATTGATTTTTAGTTGGGCTCGCAGGCCCACAATGTTGACGGACTTGCAAGTCCCTTTTATCAAATTTCACAAGTATTCTCAATTACATTTTCTTCTGCGACTTGGCCTATTGAGCGGGTCGTATGTATATGATTTATACGTTTCGTTTACAGCAGTTGTGGTTTGTGTACAGAAAATGCTGAGGCTCGCAGGCCTCTCGTCCAACCTCCATTGTTAGGAGACTCACTGGTCTCTTCGTCTTGGGTTGTGTATTGTGTCCTGAGTGGATTCGTGCGTCCCTCCTCTCAGTGTCTTGAGTGTCGTGTGTGTGGGTGAGGGTGCGTCCGTGTTGTGGGTTTGTGTTTCAAGTCATAAAATTTAACAACCAGATAACCAGCACCACAGCTGGACATAGGGTGTCATAAATGTAATGGTCCATATGCTCTGACTTTGGGTTATTCAAAGGACATCATGTAAGGAAATATAAGAACAGTTATTTATATTATGAAAAGGCCCAATATGACTATATATTCCGATTGCCCAGGTTATATCCATTTGTTTGGTACCAAACATGCCCAGTGGAAGTTGCGCCTGTCATGGGAAACCAGAATGGACACTTTAGAAGTTAAAGTTAGCATGTTTGATCTCTGAAAACTCAGAATTGGAAGAATATGATGATAACATAATTATAGAGGTATACAGTAAATGGCACATTTTAGGACGCCTAATGTGATTTCAGGTAAATCCACACTAGTGCCCTGGACCAGTTTGATGGAGTAGACAATAAACTGCCAGGCCAAACCCCTCTGATCCACCCAGGTGTCTGGCGACTTAGAAACACCCAGTTTGAGCTACATAATCAGATTATACAGGGAGAGATTTTTAACAACTGTTTGTCCCTCCGTTAAGAACGCATGGCGTAAACTTTCTGCCATTTACTAAAGTTAACCCCAGATCGCAGCGATTGTGGGGTTAACGCTCCTCCAGTGTGCCTCGGTATCCGTGGCAGACCAGAAGCACCCGATCACGCTGTCCCTGCAGCTCTCCTGATCTGCCTCCCTGCTCTTTCACGGTCAGTGTGAAGTGCAGGGAGACAGATCAGCAGTGATCTGCTTCTCCCTGGGATAAAAAAAGTTGAAGTGAATTCCCATCTCTTTCCCCTGCTTTAAACCCTTCCCTGCCAAATGATCACTGCCTGGGATCACAATACAGATCTCAGTATTATACCTAACTTTATATTTTTTAAACCTCCTGGCAGTTACATTTATTTAATTAATTTAAATATTTTTAAATTATATATTTAGCTGGGGTGCGAGGACGTTAGTGGGGAATTGGGGAGTTTGATGTCAGGCTAGCTAGGGGTTAACAGTAAAACAAACGTTTTAAAAAGTAATAAAACAATGTTTTACTAACGTTAAAAAAAAAAAAAAAGTACAAAAAATCCCACCCCCTTTTACCCAGTCCTAATAAAAATTAACCCCTTCCCTGCCAGTTGATCACTGCCTGCAGCGATCAAAATACAAATCACAGAATTAAACTGTGATCACATTTTGTTAACCCCTGAGGGCTAACTTTTATTTTTTATTTTTTACCCCTTAGTGGTTCGATTTATTTAATTAATTTAAATATTTTAAAATGATATATTTAGCTAACTGGGGTGGGTGGGATTTTGTGGGAAATTGAGGAATTTACTGTTAGGCTAGTTAGGGGTTAACAGCTAAAAAAAAGTTTATTTAAAAAAATATGCTCATAACCACTACACATGCAACAAACTAGCAAAAAAATAGTCCCAAGTAAGGTTTAAAATATGCCTTTTTAAATACCCGTGGGTGTATTATTTTAAAAAATTGTATGCGTTTTGTGGGGTAGTTAGAATAACCAACCAGCTAAACTACTCCAAAATGGAACATGGACACAGCGTAAAAATTCAAAGTTTGAAAAAACTGAATTGCTGTGCCTCACATGTTCCCCTTGTGGTATTGCTGTACTCAGACGACATAGCTGAGCAACTTATGAAGTATTATTCAGTCGTAGCACACATAAGGTTTGCAGAATATTCTGTGCAAACTCACTCTGTGTATCAAAAAGGCAGAAAAAATGCTTATTACCACTACACATGGTACAAAACAGCCAAAATATTATCCCACGCTAAAGTTAAAAATATGCCTTTTGAAATACCCCGGTGTATTCGTTAAGAAGTGGCATGCGTTTGTGGGGTAGTCTGAATAATCAACTGTCTCAACTACTTCAAAATGGGACATGGACCCAGCATAAAAATTCAATGTTTGCAAAAAACTGGAATGGCTGTGTCTCAAATGTGCCCCTTCAACGTCCATATATACCTGTCAAAGATACATACGGGGGTATTCCTGTACTCTGACGCTGCCTTTTATCCACATAAATTAATTTATTTTGAAATACTTCTCCTAAGCTAAAAAAGAAACAAAAAAACCCAAATCACTGAAATACATTCCGCGATGTGAGTTTAAACTGGAATTGGTGAATAACGTACGATCTGTAAAAATAATAAGCCTTGATAAAATTCACAAAGGTTTATTAAATCCAGACCCTGGAAACTTACAAAGTGAGGTGATAAAGACTAATCCTTTTGGCTGAACCTCTCTTTAATCCACCGTGTTCGATCAGAACCCTCAGACTTTCTGACTTTATTAAAAATTGAATGTGTCACAGTCTGCGTGATTAATATGGTTCTAAATTGATAAAATCACGGGGAGCATTCCAAAATTCTACTAGAGTGACCATAAAGTTTGAAGGTAGCCAAACAACTATATTATGGCAGTCAAAAAACCACACAGTGAGAAACCATAAGGATGTTTTTTGACTCCTTATGGTTTCTCACTGTGTGGTCTTTAGAACTGATTCTGATTGGCTGGGGGAACTCTCACCCTGAGCCTGATGGTGTGTCATTTGACAGAGTATATAAAAAAGGAAGCGTTAACTGGGTGGCCAAAGACAGACAGAGCGTCGGTGGGCACCTATTGCAAGCAATACTACGCACTGCTTTTCTTAATGGGTGCTCACTGACCGCTTACGCTCTCAGCCAATCAGTGATTGCCGTGCTGACCCCCTCCTCATACAGTAGCGCAGAGAGGAAGGAAGCCGGGAAGCACAGGTGCCGGGCCTCAGAGACCCAACTTTGGGGTTAAACCGTGTTTAAATTTCCTGAAGATAAGATGGCGTATGGACCCTCCTGCCCTCATAACTTAAATAAGCTTAAGTTGTTATGGAGGTAGGACTGTTCCTTTAAGAATGCAGACCAAACAGGAAAATTGCTGGCCATGCGCTTAATAATAAACTGTGCTATTTTTATTTTCTTTATAGATCTAAAGAAGTTACAAAACGTGATGAGCAGTGGAACAAGTGAGCAAGCTAATATTTCCTCCAGCTGTAACCCGTCACTGAGCTCTAGGGCACAGGACTCCAGCAATAACCCATCACTGAGCTCCGGGGCACAGGACTCCAGCAATAACCCATCACTGAGCTCTGGGGCACAGGACTCCAGCAATAACCCATCACTGAGCTCCGGGGCACAGGACTCCAGCAATAACCCATCACTGAGCTCCGGGGCACAGGCATCCAGCAATAACCCATCACTGATCTCTGGGGCACAGGACTCCAGCAATAACTCATCACTGAGCTCTGGGGCACAGGACTCCGGCAATAACCCATCGCTGAACTCCGGGGCACAAGACTCCAGCAATAATACATTACTGATCTCCAGGGCACAGGACTCCAGCAATAACCCATCACTGAGCTCCGGGACACAAGCGTCCAGCAGTAACTTGTCTTTGAGAATTTCCAAGGCGCAGGCATCACACACAGAACAGGAGCAGCAACACGAAGGAGAGTAACATGAACACAAAGGGCAGGAGTTGTGATACTCAGGAGAGTAACATTAACACATAGGGCAGCTAACATTAACACTGAGGCACACAAGGATCTAAAATTTGCACGGATTGCTCTACAATAGATTATAGGGGAGGAGTTGCAGACATTGGACCTAGTATTGATACAAAAAGAACGATCGACAACAAACAGGGCCCTTGTATTCAAACTACGCCCTGATAGTGATACAAAATACAGATAGAATAAATTCTAGGGACTAAGAAGTTACATTGATTCTTTTGAAATCTCAATATACACTTTTCTTTCCTGAAATATTTGGATATATATTGGTTCCAACGTGGAGCACAAAGGCATTACATCGTTCCTTTTGGAAAAGTAATTGAAGAACAGTGAGTGCCCTCGTCCCTGTATTTTGTGTGTGTGTGTGTGTGTATATATATATATATATATATCATTTACACTAATTTTATAAACAGGACTAATACTGACAGAAAGTGGACAACAGTGTAAAAATATAGCATGTGTATAGTATAATACAGTAATTGTATCGTTTTTTTAGTATAATACAGTAATTGTATAGTTTATATATAGTATAAGTGTATAGTATAATAATTGTATAGTATATTATTGTGAGTATAATAAATGTATAGTAAAGTTTATATATAGTATAATATTGTGAGTATAGAGTATAATAAATGTATACTATAGTTTAGTAGATAGTATGGGCACTACCGTATCAGGCATCCAGCCACCAGCAAACAGCAGGTATTTGCCCAATGTTGAGCATGCTTGAAAATAGTTTGATAAATGACATGCTGCTGGGCCAGTAGCCTGCCTGCTGATACAATAGCCAGAGGGCTGCAGTAGTAGTTGTGCCTAGAGGGTCCTTTCAAATATTGTTAATGCTGCTGGGCTATTGGGAAAAAAAACAACACAAGTCCAAAGATGTGCTTAAAGGACCACTCTAGGCACCCAGACCACTTCAGCTTAATGAAGTGGTCTGGGTGCCAGGTCCTTCTAGGGTTAACCCATTTTTTTTATAAACATAGCAGTTTCAGAGAAACTGCTATGTTTATAATGGGTTAAGCCTTCCCCCTAATCCTCTAGTGGCTGTCTCATTGACAGCCACTAGAGATGCTTCTCACTGTGATTTTCAGTGAGAACGCCAGCGTCCATAAAGCATTGAAATGCTTTCCTATCACGACGGAAGGCATCTTGGCCTAGCGCGTGGCATAGCATTCAACAAGGAGAAGAAGAAGAGGAGGATCGGAGGAGGAGAGCTCTCCGTGGCGCTGGAAAAGGTAAGTTTTTAACCCTTTCCCCCTTCCAGAGCCGGGCGGGAGGGGGTCCCTGAGGGTGGGGGCACCCTCAGGGCACTATAGTGCCAGGAAAACGATTATGTTTTGAAGTTTAATACAATTAGTTTCTCTACACTATGTTTTATAAATGCTGCTAATTGTATTGGTTTAACAATTGAATGTCCATTAAAGGATCACTATAGGGTCAGGAACACAAACATGTATTCCTGACGCTACAGGGTTAAAACCACCATCTAGGCACCCTGGTCATGCCTCCCTAAATATAGTAAAATCTTACTTGTATTCAAGTCTGCAGCTGCTTACTTTGTCCCAGTTTCCTTTAGACCTGCCCACTGCCTGCTGACATCAGCAGAAGTGTTATCCTGATCCAATCACAATGCTTCCCATGGCTGAGACTGAGAAGGAGGCAGATCAGGGTCAGTGCCAGCACAATTCAAACACAGCCTTGGCCAATCAGCATCTCCTCATAGAGATGAATTAAATCAATGTATCTCTATGAGGAAAGTTCAGTGTCTGCATGCAGAGGGAGGAGATACTGAATGTTTGGATGCATTTTAGGCAGCCATGACCCAGGAAGGATCTCTAACAGCCATCTGAGGAGTGGCCAGTGAAGTTATCACTAGGCTGCAATGTAAACACTGCACAATGTAAACACAGACAGTGTTTACAGCAAAAAGCCTGAAGGTAATGATTCTACTCACCAGAACAAATTCAAAAAGCTGTAGTTGTTCTGGTGACTATAGTGTCCCTTTTAAAGAATATATCTTGTCATCCTCTGCGTTTTCACCTCTCCCAACGATCCTTCACAATAACTGACAGCTCGTAAAACGATCTCAAATGACATTGAAATGCCCTTGACCTATGCTGATAAGCTATCAGGTATCAAATCTGGGGGAACAACAGTAAAAAAAGAGTACGATTATGGACTTGGTTTTGCGATATCCCATTAGATGACGGCAGTCACGTATTCGTACAGTGTAATGTGTCGGAAGATGGAAAAACTGCTAAACTTTAAAAACAATATTTACCTTGTTAATAAATCTGAGTAATCCTGAGAATTACCTGCGTACTGTGTAAGAGCGTGCCTCGCTGTTATAACGGGTCCAATAACAACGAGCGGATGGTTTAATGTTGTGGATTTACAAACATGGCTTGCCAGTCCAGGAATATGTAACAGCGGATGTACAGGTTAGAATGTTAAAGAAAGACAATGTATGGGCTGATTTCATTCTGTAATAATTAGAATCTCTGATTGATGTGGTGAGTTAAGTAAACAATTTGTGGTTCCCTATAGCCTGTACAGAATCAGAAAAAAACGGCCCATTTTTAGGGATTCGAAACAACTTCTTCGTCTTCAACAAAGAAAAAGTCATTATGCAAAAACCATAATCAAAAAAGAAAATGATTTATCATAAAGTTGTTTAAAAAAAAAAAAAAAAGTAAAACTTGGTAGCCTTCTACATTAAACCATCTGCATTGTAGTCGTCTGGCCTGCAGACAGTTTTGTACCCACAACCCAAAAATTGTTTTCTGTGGCCTGCGCTACCTCTCACAGCGGCTTCTTTAGGTGCAGGGAGAGTTCATGTCTGATGGCATTACATGCAGCAGGAATCATATACAAGGTTATTCAATAAAATAGGAATTTGAAAGTTGAAAAATGGAACTGCAAATTTAAAATATTCTGCTACGCAACTAATTCGAATTTTGACTATTTTCGACTAAAATGCCCCAAACCTGGTTAGTTCCTGTTGGGTAAATAACCATATTAATCTACAATTTACATAAGTGTTATTCATTCGCAAAGATAGGAATTTATCAGGTTATTGTACATTTGCTCCTAAATATTCTTCTAATTTGCTACAATCTACATATTATCCTGCACCCAACCTCTCTCTGCTACAGAGAACACATTTTAATTATGTATTTCTTTATTGTAGATCACTTCCCAGCCTCTTGGCTCCAAATTCTTTTATCTCATCACCCTTCAGCTAAATCTAAGCTATTTCATTAGCTCCCAAGTTACGCTGTCCTTGTATAGAACCCCTGATCTCTGGCCATTACATCTAACACTCCCTGTAAATCATTTGTGTCGGTTCCCAGTTATTACCCTTAGATTGTACACTCACCATATGTCAGCATTTTGTTTAAAATCATTGTGTCTGCTAGACGGTAGCTCAGGATCCTCTATTCCTTTCCTATTAGTATGTGTTTATTATTTGTCTGTATTGCCCTATTGTACAACGCTGCAGAAAATGTCGGCACTATACAAGTACCTACTAATAATAAAAATGTTTTTTGAAATCATCCGTTCTTTTTCGCCCAAATTTTGTATTTTACATTGTTCTACACTCAAGTGAGAATTGTTAGGAATTCAAATGAATTTCAAATTTAGGCTCAAAATAGTCAAACTGAAAGCTATTTTGGCCTTAAAACTAATTTTCCTGACCATTCTCCTTCAATTAAAAACTCATACTGATTAAACTGAGACATCTCTGCTTCCGGTTCGCCTACTCTGGCCTTAATGTCCCCTCAAACTTACCTTTCTCCTATTATTTCCTCTTCTCTTCCTCTCTCAGAATCGGTTCTTCACGTCTGGTTTGTTTCTTTTTAAAGCATAATACTACATAGGGACTGCTTTGTCTACACATGGCAAATCTTTACAAACCGTGTAGCTTAAAGGGACATTCATCATCCCTAAAGCACTTTTGTTTGTTGAACAACTGCATTGGGAAGTCTGTGATTGGACAAGAGATCTGCATGCCGTTTTTAGATATAACCATAATGAAAAAAGAAATGCAGTCATAAATGCATGCAAGTTTTAATTTGGAATATATATCCAAAACAGTGATTTGTTTTTTGGTCATTGGAGTGTCCAGTTACAGTAATTTCATGGTCAGGTAGCACTGGGCTCAGTATTAGTCAAGTAAAGGGTAAAGCTTGCCTTAAAGGGACATGATAGGCACCAAAACAACTTTAGCTCAAAGAGACACTAAAGGCACATTGAATTGGTCTGGCTACAGTGTCCCTATTGCACTTGGAGAATATGCAATGTTTACATTGCAGCACCAAGACAGCTTCTAGTGGCTGTCTACCAGACATGGATGCGCTTCCAGAATGTTACTGGACTTTTGGACATCCAACGTTGGCTGTTTACCCATAGGAAAGCATTGATTCAATGCTTTCCTATGTGGAGGGCCTAATGCAGGGTCTTGCAAACTATTATCAGAGGAAATAAGAAATTCTAAATTAAACATAATTTGTAATAAAGGAAGTGTAAACATTAGATTACTCGTTACAGGAAGTGTTTAAGAAGGCTGTGCAAGTCACATGCAAGGAGGTGCGGCTAAGGCTGTGTGAACATTGTGATTTACATAGTTACATAGCTGAAAAGAGACTTGTGTCCATCAAGTTCAGCCTTTCTCACATTTGTTTCTTGCTGTTGATCCAAAAGAAGGCACTACGCTGTGCTCAGTATTACAGTAATTCCACGGTCAGGCAGCAGGTGGCGCTGTGCTCGGTATTACAGTAATTCCACGGTCAGGCAGCAGGTGGCGCTGTGCTCGGCATTACAGTAATTCCACGGCCAGGCAGCAGGTGGCGCTGTGCTCGGTATTACAGTAATTCCACGGTCAGGCAGCAGGTGGCGCTGTGCTCGGTATTACAGTAATTCAACGGCCAGGCAGCAGGTTGCGCTGTGCTCGGTATTACAGTAATTACACGGCCAGGCAGCAGGTGGCGCTGTGCTCGGTATTACAATAATTCCATGGTCAGGCAGCAGGTGGCGCTGTGCTCGGTATTACAGTAATTCCATGGTCAGGCAGCAGGTGGCGCTGTGCTCGGTATTACAGTAATTCCACGGTCAGGCGGCAGGTGGCGCTGTGCTCGGTATTACAGTAATTCCACGGCCAGGCGGCAGGTGGCGCTGTGCTCGGTATTACAGTAATTCCACGGCCAGGCGGCAGGTGGCGCTGTGCTCGGTATTACAGTAATTCCACGGCCAGCCACCAGGTGGCGCTGTGCTCGGTATTACAGTAATTCCATGGCCAGCCACCAGGTGGCGCTGTGCTCGGTATTACAGTAATTCCATGGTCAGGCGGCAGGTGGCGCTGTGCTCGGTATTACAGTAATTCCACGGTCAGGCAGCAGGTGGCGCTGTGCTCGGTATTACAGTAATTCCACGGTCAGGCAGCAGGTGGCGCTGTGCTCGGTATTACAATAATTCCATGGTCAGGCAGCAGGTGGCGCTGTGCTCGGTATTACAGTAATTCCACGGCCAGCCACCAGGTGGCGCTGTGCTCGGTATTACAGTAATTCC
>OW240921.1:118084074-118119126 GCA_933207985.1 Pelobates cultripes
GTATCGGGATGTACCATGGCAGAGAGTGCGGGGGTATCGGGATGCACCATGGCAGAGTGTGCGGGGGTATTGGGATGCACCATGGCAGAGTGTGCGGGGGTATTGGGATGTACCATGGCAGAGTGCGGGGGTATCGGGATGTACCATGGCAGAGAGTGCGGGGGTATCGGGATGCACCATGGCAGAGTGTGCGGGGGTATTGGGATGCACCATGGCAGAGTGTGCGGGGGTATTGGGATGTACCATGGCAGAGTGCGGGGGTATCGGGATGTACCATGGCAGAGAGTGCGGGGGTATCGGAATGCACCATGGCAGAGAGTGCGGGGGTATTGGGATGTACCATGGCAGAGAGTGCGGGGGTATCGGAATGCACCATGGCAGAGAGTGCGGGGGTATTGGAATGTACCATGGCAGAGAGTGCGGGGGTATTGGAATGTACCATGGCAGAGAGTGCGGGGGTATTGGAATGTACCATGTGTAGTCAGGTGGGGGTGTAGATTATTTTGGAGATGAGAGCCTGTGATAACATTACAGGGACTGTTACTGAAGTAGTTTTGGTGTATGAATCTTGCTCTGCGATTTAATTCCTAAATGGCCGAGAATTGAGCAGTGAGACTGCAGGGGTACGATTTATATAGTCTATACACTATTACTGCTTCATCGAGCTAAAGTTGTTTTGGTGACTAAAGTGTCCCTTTAAATATGTCTTTATGTTTTGGGAGTCCACATTAAACGGTTTATTGCAGGTAAAATAGTTGAAGGCAATATTTTCATAATTAAAAATGAAATAAATATCCTTTTAGCGGATGTGTCTCCAGCACTATACAGCATCTCCCTTCCATTTATACAGAAGTAGTTTATAGACGTGGATGAGTTTTAGTATCGGCTGAGCCGAGGTACTCCACTCTCTTTCTAAGGGGAGAATAAAGATATTTCCGAATCTGTTCAGTGCGTGAACTAAACCTGGGTGTTGGAGTGAATAAACTTATGGTTTAATACGATCCATTTCGGATCCTTCATTTAGAATTTCTCCAGGGGTAAATGTCGCAGTGTCCATCTGGTGGACATGGTAGTAAAGATCTTCGCTTACAGTTTTATGGGAAATAGAAAACGCCTTGGGAGTTGTCCGCTTTCTGCTATAGTAGAAATGGTGACCTCTTGCACAACAATACGCTGGGAGAACAGAAAGGAGAAAATCTAACTACCTAAAAAAAAAAAAACTAAAGAGTTTATTAAAAAACAAAGCAAACAAACAACCCTAGCCACTTTACTCCTATAATTATCCCATAGTTTTATTTAAGAAATGTGACTATTTGTGTACCATTCATGTAATTGTTGCAGTGTCTCTCGTTTGTGTTATTGCTAGGTGACGAGTGTTTCTCACGGTACACACGATGCGGTGGTCATTCTGGAGAGATTTCCATTCCAAGCAGAAACGGTTTCCAGTCTGCTTACCAACCAGCCAGAGCTGAAGCTACAGTTGAAGAATGACATTTATAGTGTTTATCATTTGAACCCCCCTCCAGAATTAAATGGTGAGCACCTACAGCTAAACTGCTATTGGAGCCACGCCGGCCATAGACATCGCTGTGAATAGCGCTTTAACTGGACACATACTGTCGGCCCTGTTTGACATAGTTTTCCAATAACGATGAGTTTCAGTCATGTCTTTGGCTAAACATGTGCCAAGCAGTTGTGTGATGACCTAATATTGTGTATTAGATGGTTTTACTCAGAAATCAAACATTGTAAAATTTACCTTTTGCACACATTTGTAGACATGCAATTTTAAAGGAACACTATAGTCCCCTAAATTATTTTAGCTAAATAAAGCAGTTTTTTTTTTGACATTCTTTATTTCAATTTTGTTTCATTCTTCCAAGTTACAATCATGCATTAATGTGTTTAAACATGAATAGACAATATGTATCGGCTTTCATCAAGGTAAACAGTATACTTGAACACAACTGGATATTAATCGCATCTAAAATGTGCATTTAGTAACCTTTATGTGGCATATCTTGCGTCGAGAAGCCAATATGTGTAGAACTGCGCGTCCAACCAGCTCATATTGTGAGCTTTCTGGGAATTTAAATTAAACTAGCTCGGGCTGTAGTCAGGTGCATGAAACAATCCGTGATCCTGGTAAGTGGGCGTATGTTCAAGACTTGAGTTACTGTCTAGTGCCAGGCAGGTATGTCTATATACAGCAGGTGTACCTATCATCAGCCTGCACTGCAGCATGTTACCGCCTCTCGTTGTGGCCTTGTGTCCAGCTTTCCTTTTCCCTCTTCCCCGTGTCACCCTCCCCCGCCCCTCTCCACTCCCTTTCCACTTGTGTAGTTATATTTCCCTCTGTGAGTCGCGTGTAGTGCACTTATCAGGTTGGTAGTCGTATGTCTTGTGATAGTAGAGCTAGCTCCGTGTTTACGAGCCTCCCAGTTGTAGGGTTCGGGTAGATACGTGTGTATTATGACCTATCGGCCCGGGGCTATGTTTTATGGGACGTTGATTTGTGCGTAACTGTAGGTTGCTGCCTCCGTCCCTAGTAGGTTCGTGTGGGGAGTCCTTCCCATGGTGTTCTCTTGGTAAGGTGGTGGGAGGCCTAGGAGTCGTATCCCCACCTCCCCCTCAGTCTTTCTGTCCGGCTAGTCCCCACTAGTCTGATGTTTAGGTATGCGTGCTCTGGCCGTTGGTAGGGAGCGTGGAGGATGCGCGGGGGACGTTGGGGGCAAGTAGCTAGGCATTACCTATCTTAATGTATTGTGTACGTCCTCCGCCTTCATGTGTTGGGGTGTCTCTCTCCCCCCTCCCTCTTCTACCCAATCTATCTTTCTATGTTCCCTTCAGTTTCGGGGGTTAGTTTACCGTTGTTGGTGCCAGTTGCATCTCAGACCTTGGGGATCTCGGCGGGCTCAGATTGCGTTGGTGTTGTCTGTGCGCACCGTGAGTCTCTTTCTGTCCATCCTATTGTATGTATCAGCTTTTGTGTTTCGGGATACTTCCTGTCCTTGCTTTATTTGTCCATGCCTAGTTTCTGTCGGGGGTGGAGGGTCTGGGGTTGGGATAGGGTCGGGATGGGTTGTGAGTTATGTCCATTCTTGTGGGTTTTAATCGGTCATACTGGCTCCGGAGGGGGCGAGGTCCCCAGCCGGGGGTGTATGTGCCACCGCAGCGGCCCCCCCCCTCCTCCCCGCATCTGCTCCAGCTGCCACCTTGGATACATAGTCCATCCACGGGAACCAAGTCAGGGAACATTTTTCCGCGCGACCCTGCAGGGAGGCCGTCATCCTTTCCATATTATAGATCTCTTCAACCCTGTCTATCCATTGTTGGTATGTGGGAGCTGTGGGGTTTTTCCACATCGTCGGAATGAGTGTTTTTGCAGCCGTCAACAGGTGTATGACGAGGCCTCTCTTGTATGCTTTCAGGGGTGTGTGGGTGTGATTTAGCAACATTGGCAGTGGCTGGAAAGGTATCTCTGTTCCCGTAATTTCTTTTATCAATCGGTGGACCATTCGCCAGAAGGGTATGATGTGCGTGCACTTCCACCAAATGTGTATTCCGGTGCCTAATTCTGTGCCGCACCGCCAGCATTCGCCTGGGACCGAGACGTGGATGTGCCGTAGCACATCAGGGGTCCGGTACCAGTGTGTCAAAATTTTGTAATTACATTCTTGGAATTTAGTGCTTATGGATCCCTTGTGTGTGAGTTGGAATATTTTATCCCATTCGCTATCTGTGAGTATGACATCTGCGTCTCTTTCCCATCGTGTAGTGAACCCCAGCGGTGGTTTGTTACCGCTGTTTTGGAGCATGGTATACAGGATCGAGACTCCATGTGGGAGGTGGTGTCTGTCTGTGCATAATTGTTCCAGGTAGAGCAGTGGACGGTGCAGGTGTCCCCTGCCTTTCAGAGCGGCAGCGTACGTTTTTATTTGATGGTATCGAAACTCGTCCATTCTAGTTGGTCGGCGGTCTTGTAGTAGATCTCCTATTGTTTTTAGGTTCGGCCCGTCACACCATTGGCTCATGTATACCCAGTCTGTGGCTCCCAAGTTCCTGAGGTCGGCCGGGCTAAGCCCTCCCGCCAGCTTTGGGTTGTTGGTGATAGGTGTAAGCGGGTTGGGGGACGTCGTGAGGTTCCCGTTGTAGCGAACCCTGCACCAGACCTGCAGCGTGGCGTTTATCATTGGGTTGTCCGTGCGTATGTTCTCAAAAGATGTTTCGCCCAGCCACAGTTGGGCGGGGATTTTGCCTAGGGCTTGTTGTTTTTCTATGTGGACCCATTGTTTAGTGGTCGGGTTAGCGTGCCAATCGACCAGTCGATGTATGTGGGTTGCCTGGTAGTATGTGGTGATCGACGGGAGTCCCGTTCCTCCCTGGCTTTTTGGTCGTTCTAAGGTGGACCGTTTCACGCGTGATGGTTTGTGGTTCCAGACGAACTGTCGGATGGTAGTCGTAATTGCTTGAAAGAACCCTCTGGGGATAGATGTTGGTAATGTCTGGAATAGGTATAGAATGCGAGGCATGACATTCATTTTTATCGCGTTTATGCGTCCAAACCAGGAGATGTACTGGGCCGTCCACCGTTTTATATCCAGTTGTAAGGTTGCTAGAAGGGGTGCGAAGTTCAGTTGGTATATGCGCGTCGTGTCCTCGGGTAGCCAGACGCCAAGATATCTCAATTTGGAGGTGCATATTCTGAAGGGGAATTGCGTTTGGATGTGTTGCTGGAGAGTCGCGTCCCTCGTGAGCAGCATTGCCTCGGATTTATCCAGATTTAGCTTGAGGTTGGATACCTCGCTGTAGGTTCGGAATGCGTCCAGGAGGTTCGGTGTCGACACCCTAGGTTGCTCCAGGAAAAATAGCATGTCGTCGGCATAGGCCGCTACTCGATGTTCCTGTCCGCCTATGCTAAATCCCGTGATCCCTCCATGCCGTCTGACCGCTTCGAGGAAGGGTTCGAGGGTGAGGGCGAATAGAAGGGGGGATAGGGGGCATCCTTGCCTTGTGCCATTGCTTATGTCAAATGAGTCGGTCAGGGCTCCATTGACACGTATGCGTGCAGTCGGCGTGGTGTATAGCGCGGCTACCCAGGTTCGCAGCCGTGGACCAAACCCCATGTGACTCAGGGTCGCTGCCATGTAATCCCAGTCTACCCGGTCAAATGCCTTTTCGGCGTCGGTGGATAGAAGCACCATGTCTCGTTTGCCGGCCACTGTTGCGTGTATGATGTTAAGGGCTCGGATGGTATTGTCCCTAGCCTCCCTCCCGGGTATGAACCCGACCTGGTCCGGGTGGATCAGGTCGGGGAGCGTCTGCGCTACTCTGGTGGCCATGGCTTTGGCGAAGAGTTTTATGTCCGCGTTTAGTAGGGAGATTGGACGGTAGCTGGCACAGTTAGTTGGGTCTTTTCCTTCCTTCGGTATGATCACGACCGTTGCCCTCAGGGTGTCCGTAGGGAATCGTCCTCCTTCTTGGAGGGAATTGATTCCGGTGAGGAGTCTAGGAAGGAGAACGTCCTTAAAGGTGCGTATATACGCTATAGGGAGGCCGTCTGGTCCCGGAGCCCTGTGGGGTTTGGATGTTTTCAAGGCTCCCGCTAATTCCTCAATTGTAATGGGTTGTTCTAGGTCGGCCTCTTGTTCAGGCGTCAGTTTACGGGTGGTATGTTCTTCCAAGTATGCAGCTATCCGTGCCTGGTGTTGTGCTACTGTATTTCCCGTTTTGTGCTGTGCTTGGTCGTATAGCGTCCTGTAATATTCTTTGAAAGCCGTTAGGATGCCCTCCGGAAGCCGGGTGATAGCGCCTTCTTTCGTGTGTATCTTGTGGACGTGTCGTGTTCTCCGTTTTTCCTGGAGCATCTTCGCCAACAGCCGTCCACTTTTATTCGAATGTTCGTAGAAGTATCGGGATGTTTTCCTGGCTGTGTGGAGTAGTCCTTGGGTCAATATGTCCCGAAGCTCTCTGCGAGTTTCCGTGAGTCGGAGGTATGTGTTATCATCCAAAGTGGATTTATGGGTTTGCTCAAGCTCAGCTATGCGGCTTGTCAGGTTAGCAATTTGCGTCGTCCTTTGTTTTTTGCGGCGGGTGCAGCTCGTGATAAGGTGTCCACGGATGACACACTTATGCGCTTCCCAGAGAGTCAGTGGCTGTATGTCCGGACTTTCATTTGTCGAGAAGTAGTCATTTAGGGCCTGGTTCATAGCTGTGGTAAATTCCAGGTCGTCCAGCATGGATTCATTAAGTTTCCACTGTCTGTCTCTGGGTTTAAAGAGCGGGGATTGTGTATCGATCAGAACCGGTGCGTGGTCAGAGTGGTCCATGATGCCGATGTCTGCGCTACGTAGTAGGTTAAGATACTCCTGGGCCATGAAAATGTAGTCGATTCGACTATAGTGTCCGTGTACCGCGGAGTAGTGGGTATAGTCTCGGGCGTCTGGGTGGTACGTCCTCCAGCAGTCCACTAGCCCCATCTTGTGCAGGAGTCGTTGCGTGGCTTTCAGGCAGTGTGTGGGGATCGCACTTTGGCCCCTCGAGGTGTCACGTATGGGGTCCAACGGCATGTTTAGATCTCCTGCTGCTATCAGTAGGCCCCCTCTGAACTTCTCCAGTTTGGCTAGCGCCTGGCGCATGAACGTGTGTTGCTTTCTGTTTGGTCCGTATAAGCACGCGAAGGTGTATTCATGGTCTGCGATGGTGCCTCTCAAGAAGAGGAACCTCCCATTCGGGTCTGCTAGAGTTTGTGTAGTTTGGAATGGCACCGAGTGGGCGAATAGAATGGCGACTCCGGCCTTTTTGGTGTCGGGGTGGTTAGCGTAGAAACCCAAAGGGAATCGCCGGTTTTCTAATTTGGGTGCGTCTCCACCTTTGAGATGGGTTTCTTGCAGGAAAACGACGGAGGCCTTAGCACTCCACAGTCGGCGGTGCAAGTGGGCCCGTTTTTCTGGGGAGTTGAGTCCCTGGACGTTGTTAGACCAATACGTCAGCTGGGCCGGGGCAAACGCCCGGGTGGCAGCCATTTTGGGAGGGGGGGGGCCCCGCCCGCAGCGGCACAGGAGGGGCGAGGGGGAAGGCTGTCGTCTAGAGTGCGGGTTTTAGGGGGATAGGGTTATCTGGGGTCAGTAGGACCCGTGAGCGGGGTTAGTTTGGGTGTGACGTCGACCCTGTACCGGATTTTGGGGGTTCTCGGGGGTTGGTTACCTGACCTTCCCTGAGGTTCCGGTATAATTTACAGGAGGGTCTGTCTCAGTGAGGAACAGTGTCGTCTTGACCAATGGGGTGGTTCGGTCTAGTGGTCAATTGTCATCTACTATCTCCTTCGGCTCCCAACCTGTATTGGACTTTCGTATTAGCTATGTCTCTCTGTGTAGTGTTGAAGATGGGGTGCATGGTAGCGGGTCTCTGCTCCCGCATGTCGCTATGGGGCCATTTGTGTGTCTTGTTGTGTGCTGTTAAGGGGGTGCGTCCCTCCCAGTCTCCCCCTTCATTATGCGTGTTCGAGGCTGTCTGAGCGAAACCCTTGCTCATCCATGGCCGTATTTGGGTCGGGGTTCAGCGGTGTTATTGGGAAGAGTTGGTGCATGTGTGCGCGGTGGGTCCGCAAGAGTCAGTGGCGCCGGGCGTGGGGTGTTACCTCCTGTCGGCGCGGTGTCAGACGGGCTGAGTTTGGGTCCGATCGTCCCGGAGTGGTGCCCTTGATGTCTGCCCGTGGCTTGGGTTCCGTTAGGCGGGCCCAAGGATCGCTATTCGGGTCCCAAGTCTCGTCATCTGGGGGCCCCGTTGCCGTCCGTCTTGGAGGGCTTCTCCAGCTTGGGGCATATCGGGGGTGTGCGGCGTCGTGGTAGTGTGTCTGCCTCGTTACTGTCTGGTAAGTGTAGCGTGCGTGGCACGTGGGGGAGCAGGAGTGAATGCGCATGCAGGTCAGGGACGGACTGTGTGCGGGGGGGGGGTCATGCCTGCAGCTGAGTTACTGTCTTTGTTTTGCTACGTTAAAGGCCGAGCAGTCCCTGATCCCCTCAGTCTGTCTTCTGTGTTCGCGTGATGTGTCCCTCATCCCCCCCCTCCACATCTGTCAGCCCGTCCCCCGTGATTCCCGAGTATTGTGCCATTGTCGTGCCCTAGACGTCCGTACATCTCTTTGGTCCACTTATAAACACTCTTAGCCCCTCCCTATGTGATCGCTGATGCACTGGGCCCGGTGTGACGCGCAGGGTATCTCTTCTAGTGCGTATATGTGTCACTCTGATGGGCGCTCTTTGCGGCTACCGTGGGCATTAACTTATCTAGTGGAATATTTACAGCAGTGGGCCCTCCCGTCCACCACTCTAGTTCCCAACATGTGACACCCGTGTCCCTCGTTAACCAAACACCACCACCCACTCCCGGATCCCCCCCTGACCTCCCGGCAACAGTTCGATCTGCTGTCCGTTGTACAGCTATGTTTAGCAACCGTTTGAGGTGGGAATTCGTCCTGTTGAGGGCCTGGTTGCCTTCTTTGGGGAGTTCCACTTTGTCCCATGAGACCCCTCTCCCATGAAATTCCCCCCCTCCCAACCTGGCAGGGAACCCCGCTGTAGGAGCTTGGCTTTTGGTAGGACCGGGTGGTACTATCCTCTATAGCTGACCCCCGGGCTGCCCCGCCACCCCACCTAGACAGGCTCCCCCCTTGCCCCTTGACTAGTGTAGTGGCAGAGTACATACCCTTGGCTGGCCGGAGCGTGGAAAGTCCCGGGCTGGGAGGAATCCGAGGGGGAGAAGGGCCACGGCCGCAGGGTTCCGGTGCCGGAGCGGCTCAGGGGGGGTAGTTCCCGTGGCTGTTTAGGGACGGTGTTGGTTTATTCTTCCGAGTTCTCCGGGCCTCCCCTGCGTTGTGGAGGGGTGGGTCCCGGGCGGAGGTTATGAGCTACTTCTGACGGACCCGTGGCCCGGGCTGGGGGACCCTCCAGGATCCAATTCGGGATCTGTATCATGGGTAGGCCCGCGGCTTGTAGAAAGCGGGGGACGTCGTTCGGCCAGCGGATTATGTGCCAGACATTGCCTGAGCGGGCTTGGAGGCTGAATGGGAACCCCCATTTATACGGAACCCTTCTCTCCTGCAGCATCCGTGTCAGTGGTCTAAGTGCTCGGCGGGCATCCAGGGTAATAGTGGACAGGTCCTGGAAGAGGGAGACCTGGGAGTCCATGTATGTGATCCTTTGCTGCGCCCTCGCTGCTTGCATTATGGCCTCCTTTAGTTGGAAGGATTCTAGGGAGCAGATGATGTCGCGTGGGAGGCCGTCCCTTCTAGGTGCCCGCAGGGCTCTGTGGGCCCTTTCCAGACCGAAGTCACTAGGAGCCTCACTGCCCATGAGGTGTGTGAACAGGCCTGTTAGGACTTCTTGGGGGATTTCTCCCTCAGTTTCTGGGAGGCCTCGGACCCTTATGTTTTTGCGACGACCTCTGTTGTCGAGGTCCTCCACTTGGCGGCGGATGTCCAGGAGAATGTTTCCCTGCCGCCCCGTAGCCAGTTCAGCCGCTTGCATTGTTTGGGTGTGCTGGAGGCGGTCTTCCTCCAAGCTATCTATGCGTTGTTCCAGGGCCGAGAGGTCCCTGCGGACCGCCGTGATCTCCTCCCGGATAACGGCCTTCAATTCCGCGACCATGTCTGACTTATCTTTGCGGGTGAGCATGTTATTAGTTATAGTTGCCAGGTCTGCAGATATTTGGGTCAGCGTAGGGGTCGCCGGAGGAGTCTGGTCCGAGAGCGCCATGCTTGAGGTCGGAGAGGACGGCGTCGGCGTGGCGGGGCCGTCCAGGCCTCGCGGGCCCTGGGATGCCTGTAAGTATTCGTCCATCGGGCCGGGGTTATATTTCGCCGGCGTGACACCGGAGTTACCAGCTGCGTTTGTCCTCTTGCTTTTCCCCATCTTTTTTGGCTGTTTATGGCGCTATTTGCCGGGGTTTACCAGGTTGGGGCCTAGGAGCTTAGGAGTAGTGCGTCTTACTCCATCGGTAGTCAGGACACGCCCGGGGGTTACTTATTTACGAAGGAGACTTAGTGTACTCTCCAGACCCCACTCTTTGGCAGTGGGTGCGGACTCCAATTATAACACAAGAGGGAGAACTTAGTGTACCCCCCAGGACCCAGCCATGAGCGGTAGGTGGGGGCTACTAATAAAATACAAAAAAGCACCAGCCACTGTCCATTAACCCTACCTACATTCACTCACCCTAATAAGTACGGGAATAAGCCTGGGAATATCCCCATGGCTATTCCTGAAAGAAGTGGGACTTGCCTGTCAGAGTGTTCTGATTGGTTGGCTTAGAAGCAAGTTAATCGGTGAGCACTAATGAAAATTTAAAGTTTGGGAATGCCTTTATAAAGGCTTTTCCTGCCCTGAAACTCATTCTGCAAGAAGCCCTTGTGGGCGAAGCTGAAACAATTTTTTGGTCGTGTCAGGTTTCCAATTTTATCATTGGGTTTTTATTTTTATTAGCTGCGTTGCATTTTTCTGGAGTTTATTTTGGCCTTTTATGTGGCTGAAGAAAAGAAGATTTAGAAGACAGAAGACATCTTCATTTTTACAGATATTAGCTTTATTGTCCCCCTCACTATTATAAGGTTGATGGGGGATAAGTTGGATTACTTTATTTTAATTGGTGTGAAGTGGCTAGGAGACCATCAGCCACCGGGAGTGGGACAATGGCACAAATTTTACATGGTGAACAATGATGTGTTCATCTCCTGTTGTATATTTTATTGATAGTCCCCACCCATTGCATATGGAAGGGGGCTGTGGGATACACCAGGTCCCCCAGGTATAAATTTAGTAGCCCCACTTTCCGCCTATGGACAGGTCCTCCTATGTTTAATAACTACGCCCCTCCATTTTTTTAATTTTGGTGTCAAACATATAGGAATAGGATTGCTATCGCTGCTTAGACATCATTAGCGGCTCATCCGCTCAGCATTATCATGTCAAAGAATAGCAGATATGAGATTGTAGGTCCCACAAATGATTGGTAACTGGTTGAAAACAGTATGTTTACAGACACATTCTGAGTGGAGTTGAATTAATGCAAACAGGGTTCCTCTTAGAATATTGGGTCCTGATAACTATGGAGACCTGTGCGGGGGTAGATATAACAATATCCTTCTGGCTGCTATGGTAGTAGAATCTCTGCATTGAGAGCCACACTATAAGATGTTGTGTAGATCCAAAACCATGATCTTATTTTGGCAATGTTTTGACTGGTTTAGACTGTAATTAGTAATTACCAAATTAGTTGCGCTATATTACCATGTATTGATATTGTTCCCAAATAACCTAGAAACCTTTTCTTTGCCTTGCATTCTTCTTTAAACGGTTGCATAATTCTTTGCTTGTATTTGAATAACTTGCCTTCAGTTAATAAAATATTTGCTGTCGACTGAAACATTCTTCTTGTACCACCCAAACCACTTCCTGTGATGCTGGGTTCTTCTGTGAGAAAGATAACATTCTATACCTGTTTGCTAAAGGTGGTGTATCACAAAAGCGCAGACAACGCAACATGTAGACTTCCTGTGAGTATAGATATACATATGACTAATTTACTTTTGAAGCGGTGGCTCAATCTACATACATATACACATTAATTTACTCTTACATTACAAAATTACTGCTTATCAAACGTCACAGCTGGAGGAAAAGTCACGATGTTGTATTTATATAACATTTTCATTTTATTTTAGATCTTGTCTTAATTAACCCTTTTACTATCCAGCTTTTAGAAAATCATATGATATATATATATATATATATATATATATATATATATATATATATATATATATATATATGTCCTATTCCGCATAACACTAAATGACAGAAACCCGGAATCCGTGAGTATTTATTTTCTATTCATGTGTTGAAATGGGTTTACCCTACCAAGATACTGCTGAGTACACTTTCCCCCAACATGTTAAACATTTCTCCTCAGACTTCCTAAACCCAGTTATCTTTTTGGAGGAATTTAATCTCCCAGTATAGACCCAGTAATAACAATCTGTACTGTGTGAATTCAATGTTTTGCAATGACGAATTGTAGTCTATCAGTTTCTGTTAATGATCAGTTTGCTAATTACTGTATCATGTTTACGTTTTGGGCTGAAGAACTGAAAAGGTGAAATTATGAGCTTGCAGACTGACAAACTGGCCTTACCCCAAATTACACTGCAATGATTCATTTACTGGGCTCAGGAGCCTGTTTTACAACCACAAAATAGTTTCAAATACCAGTTTATCTTTTATAGGTAGGAGGCCACCTTCATGAAGACCTGTATAGCTTGTGGTTACATTTTTGGGTAAAAACGCCCAACCCTTGCCGGATTAATTAACTCCTTGCACTTTTAGCTGCATGCCTACAGATTAGCCAAACATTGTGTAGAAGACAATTGTTTTATTTTGTCAAATGCCCATATCATTGTGTAAAAGAAAACTAACTGTTTGGAGATCTGATAGCTGCAAGTGAATCCTTTCTTGTCTTCACAGGTAGAAGATCTGTACCTCATCGCTATTTGCCATCCCCGTGGCATCAAGTCTCTGCGGGATCTCACTTCCGATCATCTTCCATTGTTAAGAAACATTTTGCGTGAGGGACAGGTGAGCTTCCCTGTTTGTCATATGTCTGCCTCCAGAATATTGTTTGCTCTTTCCTGAAATACAGTTTGTCAAAGGGCAGACATTCCACATACATTATGAAATGTGTGTTGGGAATCTGTAATAACAGACAGATTTAGTGGTAGACACAAGGCAGACAAACATCACTGATTGCTGGGTAAATAAACTTGTCAGCCTAGCTTTGTAACAATTACTGCAACCATAGTGCTTTGATGGCGTGAGAGAGACTTTCCCCCATCATATGAAAATATATTGAAGTGGCCTCTAGCTTACAGAGCATCATGGGACCTAGTTTCTACCATCGGTTTAATATTATATTCTGCATAGACCAATTTCCTACCTTTTTCATGATCAGCTATTCATATTTCCACAAATAAACATTTTATGAAGTAGATTTATTTTTTATCTTCATGGATTGTGGGATGTTCAGTAATAACAATATTTAAAGGAACACTATAGGATCAGGAACACAAACATGTGTTCCTGCCCCTATAGGGTAAAACCACCATCTAGCCCCTCCCCCCCTTCCCTCCCTAAATATAGTAAAATCTTACTTGCACTCAAGTCTGCAGCTGCTGCCTCAGATCTGTCTGCTGACATCATCAGAAGTGGTGGTGGTGTGAACCAATCACAATGCTTCCCCACAGGATTGGCTGAGACTGTCAAGGAGGCAGATCGGGTTAGAGCCAGCACAAGCCAAACACAGCCCTGGCCAATCCGCTTCTCCTCATAGGGATACATTGAATCAGTGCATCTCTATGAAAGTAGTTCAGTGTCTGCATGCAGAGGGTGGAGACACTGAATGGCATGTGTAGCACTGCCCCAGGAAGTACATCTAGTAGCCATCTGAGGAGTGGCCAGTGGAGGTATCCCTAGGCTATAATGTAAACACTGCATTTTCTCTGAAAATCTAGTGTTTACTACAAAAATCTAAAGGGAATGATACTATGCACCAGAACAAATACAATAAGCTGTAGTTATTCTGGTGATTATAGTGTCCCTTTAAATAGTGCAATCGGTAAACCAACTATAAGGCATGGAAAAATGTAATTCCTAGATAACGTTAATGATGTACGTTAACTTTTTTTTATTAGATTAGTAAACCAGCAGTACCATTGTTAAGGCCGAGAAAACTTAAAGAACAAATTACTCTACCTAATTTGGTACATCACCAAGATACCAGCGACAATGCACCGGTCAGGGGCAACAGTTTTTCCCAACAGTGAGAGAATTTAACAGGGCACCAAACTATCCGCAGCATTGAGGACCATCTGTAAAACACAACTCCCATGGCCTTAATGTCTGTAAAGCATCATGGTATCTGTACACTTGTTTTACCTTTTAGACTCCTCTTGGTAAACGTCATGGAACTAAGCCTAGTGACACCATACCTACTGTCAAAAAAGGGGAATCAGTTTTAATTATTTTGTGAAGCACGAGACTGCTTTTTCCTCTTTTGTCCATTTATTTAAAAGCATTTTTCAACATCCGTTTAAAGTGAAACTCTGACTTTCCAGAATCTTTAATGCTATGTATACTTATCCTTTTACTTAATAGATCAATAAATTTGTGATGTGTGAAAAATACATTTATTGTACAAAATCCTCCAACGTAGCTCCTTGTCAGTCATTGTTATAAGCTCCGCCCTTTACACCTGGCAGTCAGTATAGAGAGAGCCACCTCCATCTTAGCTCCCTGTCAGTCATTGTTATAAGCTCTGCCCTTTACACCTGGCAGTCAGTATAGAGAGAGCCACCTCCATCTTAGCTCCCTGTCAATCATTGTTATAAGCTCCGCCCTTTACACCTGGCAGTCAGTATAGAGAGAGCCGCCTCCATCTTAGCTCCCTGTCAATCATTGTTATAAGCTCCACCCTTTACACCTGGCAGTCAGTATAGAGAGAGCGGCCTCCATCTTAGCTCCCTGTCAATCATTGTTATAAGCTTCGCTCTTTACACCTGGCAGTCAGTATAGAGAGAGCCGCCTCCATTTTAGCTCCCAGTCAATCATTGTTATAAGCTCCACCCTTTACACCTGGCAGTCAGTATAGAGAGCCACCTCCATCTTAGCTCCCTGTCAATCATTGTTATAAGCTCCGCCCTTTACACCTGGAAGTCAGTATAGAGAGAGCCGCCTCCATCTTAGCTCCCTGTCAATCATTGTTATAAGCTCCGCCCATTACACCTGGCAGTCAGTATAGAGAGAGCACACGGAGATGAGGAGAAATGAAACAATGTTACTATTTCTCCTCTTTTATTAGCAATGCGTACCCTGACTGTGCCTTGTCTGAGCTGGACAATGATGTAATTTGTTAAATCTTTTAAGGAACACTCTTTAAGGTTTCAGTTATTGCAAAAACATAATATACAGGGATATAAGTTTTAGAGAAATCTGACATTCTGGGGTCAAGACGGAATTTGTTCCTAATTTGTTGCAATATTGGAAGTGCTTCAAACTGGGTTTTTCACCTTCTTTTGGATCAACAGCAAAAACAGTTGCGAGAAAGGCTAAACTCTATAGACACATGTCTCTTTCCAGGCTAAGTGACTCGACCTTTCCGGTTTAAAGGACATTTGATTGAAGAATTCTGGTGGAATTTACTCCGCTGTTATTACAGCACAAAAACAGCCCAAATTGCTTGTTCTGATTTTCCACAATAAATATGACTCCCCTGTGTTTGTAGTGCTCAGAGTCAGCGTGTAGACTAGTGACAGTGACAAATTACTTTTCATCTGGTTTATTTAATAACATTAGCATGAATTTCAAATAAACTGAAAGTATAGTTGTCCACTTTGGCTATTATGACCTTAAATTTGAAATTCACCTTGAATTCTTCACTAGGGAGTAACGATGTGTCTTGTTGTGAGACCTAATGTGAGGGATGATAAATACTGTAATTTAGCCATGGGTTCTCACGCCCTTGTTTTAAATGATGTTTTTATTGTTGTAGGAAGCCATATTGAAGCGCTATGGTATCCATGGAAACCAGCTACGAATTTACCTTCATTATCAGCCTTCATATTATCACCTGCACGTACATTTCACTGCACTCGGACATGACGCTCCTGGCATTTCTGTGGACCGTGCTCATCTTCTGTGCGATGTGATCCAAAACCTAGAATGCAACCCACAATACTACAAAACACGAACATTAACATATGCCCTTAGGGCAGGTGAAGAACTCCTGGAAAAATATAGAGCAGCTGGAAAATGTTAAATGTTTTAAATGTTGATTGTGATTTTTTTTTTTTTTTTTATGTAGAAAAGAAAAATACAAATAAAACGTGACTTATTTTATTATGAGATGTCTGAGGTGTAAAGTACCTGTTTGTTTTTGAAGTTGAAGAATCAGACCTGTCAATGGACTGTGATGTGGCCAGGTCTCCAGTAATTACATACATGTGTATATAAAGCTTTATTTTTACAAAACAATGCGTGCAGGCCCAACCCAACAAGAACATCAACCTTTTTCACAATACCGTTGGGAAGAGCCTCCACCTTCAGGAACAGCCAGTAATTACACAAAAGTTAACAGGCCCCACTTAGGAAGAACAGACAGACAATCCATAAAACCCTCAGTAACAGCCCCCCACCCACCAGGAACAGCCAGTAATTCTACAAAACCGTTGGTAATGCCCCAACTACCAGAACAGTCAGTATTTCCACAACACCAATAACAGGCTCCACCCACCAGGAACAGAAATTCCACAAAACTGTTCGTAACAGGCCCAACTACCAGGAACAGTGGTAATGCCACAAAACAATTGGTAACAGGTTCCACCCAACATGAACAGCCATTCCATAAAACTAGTGGTAACATGTCTGCCCCACGCCAGCAAACAATACTATTGGTAACATGTCCCCCACGGTTCCACAATACCGTTAGTAGCATGTCCCCCCACCAGGAACAGCCAGCCATTCCATAAAACTATTAGTAACATGTCTCACCCACCAGGAACTGCCAGCAATTCCACAATACTGTTGGTAACATGTCCCACCCACTAGGAACGGCCAGCAATTCCACAATACCGTTAGTAACGTGTCCCACCTACCAGGAACAGCTAGCCATTCCATAAAACTATTAGTAACATGTCTCAATCACCAGGAACTGCCAGCAATTCCACAATACTGTTGGTAACATGTCCCACCCACTAGGAACGGCCAGCAATTCCACAATACCGTTGGTAACGTGTCCCACCTACCAGGAACAGCTAGCCATTCCATAAAACTATTGGTAACGTCCCACCCACCAGGAACTGCTAGCCATTCCATAAAACCATTGGTAACATGTCCCATCCACCAGGAACTGCTAGCCATTCCATAAAACCACTGGTAACATGTCCCACCCACCAGGAACTGCTAGCCATTCCATAAAACCACGGGTAACATGTCCCACCCACCATGAACTGCTAGCCATTCCAGAAAACCATTGGTAACATGTCCCACCCACCAGGAACAGCTAGCTATTCCATAAAGCCATTGGTAGCATGTCCCACCTACCAGGAACAGCTAGCTATTCCATAAAACCACTGGTAACATGTCCCACCCACCAGGAACTGCTAGCCATTCCATAAAACCACTGGTAACATGTCCCACCCACCAGGAACTGCTAGCCATTCCATAAAACCATTGGTAACATGTCCCACCCACCAGGAACAGCTAGCTATTCCATAAAACCATTAGTAGCATGTCCCACCTACCAGGAACAGCTAGCCATTCCATAAAACCATTGGTAACATGCCCCACCCACCAGGAACATCTAGCAATTCCATAAAGCCATTGGTAGCATGTCCCACCTACCAGGAACAGCTAGCCATCCCATAAAACCATTGGTAACATGTCCCACCTACCAGGAAAGCTAGCCTTTTCATAAAACCATTGGTATCATGTCCCACCCACAAGAAACCATGCGTGCAACGTTTTGGTTTTGTTTCTGATGCCGGACCGGCGGCCTTTTTTCCTTTTGATGCCAGATGTCAACAAAAGGATGCAGGACATTCTGAGTCATTCTGACATGTACATGCACCTTGTTCGTTTTTATCCATATTTAACTATAACTCCTATAATCCCCAGTACCCTGTAATTGACTTGTATACTGGTAGGGAATAATAGGAGTTTTGAGTTGCCACATGTTATATTACTGTTCTGCTATTCACACAGAAGGTTTTTATTTTATTTTTTATAAAGGAATTGAGAAATATTGTAACTGCTGGAAAAGCAAGCAATTCATGTATTCTACGATTTTATTTGTGCTGACATTTTGCACTATTCAGATGTCGCAGCCCACTTCTTGTTTTTCAGTACACAGTCAACGGTTTTCAGATCTCTACAAAACACACTATCAAACTATCTAAACACTGAACTTTATTTGCTAAACACTGAATTGTGGGGAAACAAAAACCACATTTGCACAAGTTCCGGCTAAAATTGACAAACTGGGCATGTAGGGGAAGTGTGAAATATGCCACATTTGTTTAATTTCTCTTATTTTGTGGATTTCAGTATTCACTGTTCAGGGGGTCACTAACTACACGCTATTTATCAGAAGGTAATTATTCCAGAGAACAAACCACTTTATCTTCTCAACCTCCACTCAGCATGCAAAGAAAGACACCCAAGTCTTGACTGGAACCACGTATTGTATTTATAAATAAGAGGTCTAGGGAATTTCTTCTAAGACATTATGGACTCGTGTCCCTGCTTGTTCCATTCATATAGTGACAAATTGGAAAGCGCTAAATCGGCTGTTACTCGCGATGTCCCACTTTCTGTGTTTTACGGATTGCCCTAAGCACAACTCCAATTAGCTTCATTCATAAAACACATGGATTAAGCTATTATCTCTCTTGTAATTACATCATTTTATTTTTTTAATCTGCAGGATTCAAAGTGAATTTTATATTTCATGTCAAGATAGCCAAACCATTGTATATAGAATATAGAATGCACACTAAAACAATCTCAAAAAAAACTTTGCTTTATTATGTACAAAAAAGTACCAGAGTGAAAACATATAAAAAAAAGATAAACAAAGTGACAGAAGCAAGGGCAAACACAATAAAACAATAGTAAATTACCACAAAAATTCTTACAAGCCTCCAGACAGAAACACGAGTCACCAAACCCCCCAACGTTTCGGCACCAACTGGCTGCCTTTATCAAAGGTACCCTGGTACTTTTTTGTACATAATAAAGCAAAGTTTTTTTTGAGATTGTTATAGTGTGCATTCTATATTCTATATACATTTGAATATTTAAAGCACTTGAGGGAGTGTTTATATGGTTTGCACCTGGCTGTTCTTATACTATTTTGTTTCTCCATGCTGTTGTTTTGAGAAAAGATAGCCAAACCATGCATCTCATACATGTTGGCTGTCAGAGCAGCAAATTATTAAGTATTGTCATTATTAAAGAACTACTCATTGATCAAGAAATGTCATTCTGTGTTTTGTCTTTTAAAGCCCAGGGCAGCAGAGGGAGAGTGGGAGGAGGAGACAACCAATTGTTATAGTTAGTCATCAATTTCTGAACCTCTGTCCCTTCACTAAGCTCAGATCAAGATTCATCCCCAGTGTTGTTAGAAACATAGAATGTGACGGCAGATTAGAACCATCCGGCCCATCTAGTCTGCCCAATTTTCAAAATACTTTCATTAGTCCCTGGCCTATCCCACGCATGCTTAAACTCCTTCACTGTGTTAAAGGATCACTATAGTGCCAGGAAAACATACTCGTTTTCCTGGCACTATAGTGCCCTGAGGGTCCCCCCACCCTCAGGGTCCCCCTCCCGCCCGGCTCTGGAAGGGGGAAAGGGGTAAAAACTTACCTTTTTCCAGCGCTGGGCGGGGAGCTCTCTGCCTCCTCTCCTCCTCCGATCCCCCCCGTCGGCTGAATGTGCACGCGCGGCTAGAGCTGCGCGCGCATTCAGCCGGTCGCATAGGAAAGCATTCATAATGCTTTCCTATGGACGCTTGCGTGCTCTCACTGTGATTTTCACGCAAGCGCCTCTAGCGGCTGTCAATGAGACAGCCACTAGAGGATTAGGGGGAAGGCTTAACTCCCTTCTGGCAAATTGCCTCAAAAAACGGCAGGACAACAAGAAAATCTCCAAAATCAGAACCAGCAAGGGAGAGGTCACGAACCACCCAGACGAAATAGCTCATGAATTTCTACAATACTATACCAATCTATACAACCACACCAAAGCCCCACACCCAACGGGAGACGTTACACAACAGGCGCACATCGCCGACTTTCTGCAATCCCTCAACTTATCCACTCTACCCACACAGGCACAGACCCTGTTGGAAGCGCCCATAGAGGGAGAAGAACTCGCCCAGGTCCTCAAAACGCTAAAACCCATGAAAAGCCCAGGCCCAGATGGCTTCACAGCCCTCTACTATAAAACGTTTCAGGCAATACTAATACCACACCTGTGCAACACCTTCAACTCTCTTCTACAGGGCCAACACCTCCCCCCGGACATGCTTGCTGCAGACATCTGCCTCCTGCCTAAGCCAGGGAAGGACCAACTGGACCCAGGGCACTACCGACCAATTTCTCTCCTGAATACAGACTTAAAAATTCTCACCAAAGCATTGGCCAACCGTCTCAATACGTACCTCCCTAAGCTGATACCCCCAGACCAGGTCGGCTTTATCCCCACGAGACAGGCATCGGACAACACGAGACGAGCCTTTAATACAATCTGGTACGCTCAGAACCAGGGCATTCCCTCGGTAATGCTTTCATTGGACGCAGAGAAGGCGTTTGATCGCCTTCTCTGGCCCTACATGTTTCAAACACTAACTCACCTGAAATTCCCGGCTGGATTTCTAAACGCTCTGACGGCAATTTACAACCGCCCCACGGGGAACCTCCTCTTACCCAACGTCACAGCCCAAACATTCGACATTGCGAATGGGACCAGGCAGGGCTGCCCTCTCTCCCCACTCATATTTGCAATTTCACTAGAACCACTTCTACAGGCCATACGCAACCACCCCGACATCCACAACATCCGAATTCGACAAGACACATACACAGTAGCGGCGTATGCGGACGACGTCCTCCTGACCCTCGCGGACCTCACGCACTCCCTGCAAGCCACCCTCAAAGTGTGCACACCAAACACTGGGCAACTACAGACGACTGGAAAACGCTTGCTAGAAGCTCACTAAAAGACGAACTGTATCACCAATTGATACCCCTTCCCCCTCCTTTTCTCTCTTCTGTACCCCCTCCCCCCTCCAAAAATGAGCATGGAATGAAATGTAATGTACTGGAAAATGTAAAAAAATAAAGAATTTATAAAAAAAAAGAAATACAAAACTAATTTCCTAACATTCTAGTGTCCCTTTATAACCTTCTTTATACACTTACTTGATTTCAGCACCGATGTCCCTCGTAGCTGGGTCAGGCTCCTCCAATGTCAGTTGATGGAAAGAACTTAATGCGCATGTGCGGCAAGCACCACGCGCACATTAGCTCTTCCCCATAGCATTGAATCAATACTTTCCTATAGGGATTTAGAAGACTCTGGATGTCCTCGTGCACTTTGTTTGTCCAGCATTGTTTCACAGAGCCAAACTCTGTTAGAGGCCAGAAAGCGCCTCTAAAACTGCTATGTTTGCAGCTGCAGGGCTACAATGACAGAGACACTGCATGGTTTGGGTGTCTATAGTGTCCCCATCACGTAGGGTACAGGAGACAGAGGTCTTTCATAAAGAGACCACACGGATTAGTTAGTGGAGGCTGTTAGAGTTAAATGGAGACAATGCATTTCAAAAACATTGAATAGGCAATAAAACATATAATTACCACAGAATATTTTTAATTTTCTAAATGTATACTTCCTTTAGCCATCTACTAAAAGTAATGGGTTTTGACATGTGTTCATTTACCTACCTAAAAAGACACCTTTATGCTGTGAAACATGGCTGCATACACATTTAAGCATTCTATTTTATGGCTGAACAAACACAGCATAATGAGGGTGAAATAATTTCCATAGTATGCCAGGCTATGCCTTGACTGCATTGTGCACACTAGAACTAAAGAAATATAGAACGCCTGTTCATTACGGTATATCTGTTGTACACCATCCTTAAGGCAATTATTAGAACTGTTGTACTTGCTATTTTTCTTGGTATAATTTAAAATTGTCAATGAAACCTTCATTACTAAAAAAAAAATCACAAAGGTGTAATCTGAACATAAAAGGAACACAACAATTGTTTCAATTACCGATAAGAATGTGGGAATGTCAGAGGGGACAGTTTCACTTTAAATATATGCTGTGGTGTGCTATCGAATATGTTGGTGCTTTATATATATATATATACTTCGAAAAGTAGGCGTGTAAAAGCATTTGGCACATGCTAAGCATTCCTCCTTCCTGCTAAAAATATGTACGTTAAGGATATGTATCAAACAGTCCTTCCTGCCCTCCATGAAATGTAAACGTTAACAGATAAGGAACCGATTTTGAAAAACTCTTGAAATAGGAACCCATCTGTTAACCAGCTGCCCTGTAACTGTCAGTCAGGGACCTGCACTTTGTGTCCACTGGCCAGAACAAACTTACTGACGTTACCTGTCACTAGTGAAACCTTGTACTTTTTCTGCTTGCAATCACGATGGTTTAATGTTCCACTACCGCGTTGCATGTTGGATTTCAAGTGCTTAAACATTCTGTGTTAAGATTCATTGAGAGACTTGGAACCAGGTCAATATATCCCTTTCTGTGTTGGTTTTTTTAACCGACGCCCGTCTCATAAGGAAACTCACACCCTTTCTTTGAATAGCCCTAGTATTTTTTCCAGAAATGGGATACAGTTTCATAACACACAAAGTCATGACTATTCTAGCAATGTATCACAGATTGTGTAAAAGCGAGCCTGCAACAAATCCTTAAAGCCTCCCCCACACTAAAATCAAATCTCTAAAATATATATTATGTGTTGGCTTAATAGGAACCAGTTATTTTTAAAACATTTACTGTGGTTACTGTCACAGCTGTCTCCCACCCTAACAGAATGCAATGTATTCCAATATGAGCTCTACAAGCATTTTCTTTTCTCGATTGGAACATTTAAAGGAACACTATAGAGTCAGGAACACAAACATGTATTCCTGACCCTATAGTGTTAAAACCACTATCTACCCCCCTCCCCTCCCCAGCCGGCCAATCAGCATCTACTCATAGAGATTAATTAAATCAATGCATCTCTATGAGAAGAATTCAGTGTCTGCATGCAGAGAGAGGACACACTGAATGTCAGTCACACTGTGCAGCACTGCCCCAGGAAGCACCTCTAGTAGCCATCTGAGGAGTGGCCAGTGAAGTTATCCCTAGGCTGTAATATAAACACTGCATTTTTTTCTGAAAAGACAGCTTTTACTACAAAAAGCCTGAAGGGAATGATTATACTCACCAGAACAAATAATAAAGAGAAGCAGGGATATTATATGGAGAGGCAGGGATATATTATATAGGGAGATGGGGATATAACATAGAGAGGCAGGGATATAATAGAGAGAGGCAGGGATATAATAGAGAGATGGGGATATAATAGAGAGAGGCAGGGATATAATATATAGGGAGGTGGGGATATAACATAGAGAGGCAGGAATATAATAGAGTCAGGGATATAATAGAGAGAGGCAGGGATATAATATAGAGAGATGGGGATATAATAGAGAGAGGCAGGGATATAATATATAGGGAGGTGGGGATATAACATAGAGAGGCAGGAATATAATAAAGAGAGTCAGGGATATAATAGAGAGAGGCAGGGATATAATAGAGAGAGACAGGGATATAATATAGAGAGATGGGGATATAATAGAGAGAGGCAGGGATATAATATATATGGAGGCAGGGATATAATATAGAGAGGCAGGGATATAATATAGAGAGATGGGGATATGACATAGAGAGGCAGAGATATAATCACGGCTGTTTTTAAAGCGTTGCAAATGGGGCAGCTGCCCCGGGCCTGCTTACTCCTGGGGGGCCCAAAGCAGCTACCCCGTGGGCCCCGCTGTCCGCAAAAAAAAATGTTATTTGCCCCATTGGCTCACCGGTGCTGCAACTGCACCGGGGGCCCACACACTAAGAGGGCCCGGTCGGGCGCTGGGGCCCTTTAACAGCATGACCGGGCCTCCTTGTTTTACGGCAGCAGGCTGGGAGGAAGTGACTGGCGTGAGTCACTTCCTCCCAGATAGAACGAAGCCGCGCAGGATGGAGGAGGAGCAGGCCGTCAGGAGGGAGCTGTCAGAGCCTCACACTCCCAACTACCTCAGCCTGCAACTGGACCCCAGGGATCCCATAAGGTAGGGCTGGAGAGTGGCTTTATAAATGTAAACTTTTCATGTGTGTGTGTCAGTATTTATGTGAGTTAGTATTTCTGTGTGTGTCTTAGTATGTGTGTATGTGTGTGAGTATGTCACTGTGTCTGTGTGTGTCAGTATGTCTGTGTGTGTCTTAGTATGTGTGTGAGTATGTCTGTCAGGGTGTCTGTGTGTGTGTGTGTCAGGGTGTCTATGTGTGTCTTAGTATGTGTGTGAGTATGTCTGTCAGGGTGTTTGTGTGTGTGTGTCAGGGTGTCTGTGTGTTTCTTAGTATGTCTGTGTGTTTCAGTAAATCTGTGTGTGTGTCAGGGTGTCTTAGTATGTCTGTGTGTGTGAGTATGTCTGTCAGGGTGTCTGGTCTGTGTGTGTATGTGTCACTCTGTGTGTGTCAGTATGTCTGTCAGGGCGTTTGTGTGTGTCAGTATGTCTGTGTGCGTGTCAGTATGTCTGTCAGGGCATATGTGTGTGTGTCAGTATGTCTGTCTGTGCGTGTCAGTTTGCCTGTCTCTGCATGTCAGTTTGTCTGTCTGTGTGTGTCAGTTTGTATGTCAGTGTGCATGCCAGTTTGTCTGTCAGTGTGCATGTCAGTGTTTAAAAATGTAAACTTTGCATGTGTGTCAGTATTTGTGTGTGTCTTAGTATGTGTGAGTATGTCTGTCAGGGTGTCTGTGTGTGTGCATCTGTGCGTCTGTATAATATAGAGATTGGTTGTTGATCTCAGCCAATCCAATGCTTCCCCATAGGAAAGCACTGAGAGACTATTGTGTATTTGCAGCAAAACGCCATGCTACACCAGTCAGCATCTCCTCATTGAGATACATTTAGTCAATGCATCTCTATGGGGAAAGTTCAGTGGCTCCATGCAGAGCGTGGAGTTGCTGAACGTCAGTGCTGCACGCTGTGCAGTGCTGACCCAGGAAGCTGCCAACAAAAGAGAAAAATGGAGTCTTGCGCAACTTGAATTTTAAGTGTACCCCCTGGTGCTACACATTTAATCCTGAAGGACAAAGTACAAACGTTTCGGGCAGTAGCCCCTTATCAATGCTGAAGGACTGTTGGAACTACAGTGTGGAGATATTGCTGCACTGTGGAAAGCTTTTTTGTTTACTTGGAAATTTGTGTTGGCAGGAATCTTGTCTCTACCTCATTGTATTTATAGTGACCCAGGAAGCACATTAAGTGTCCGCCTGAGTGACTGTCACTGGAGGTGTCCCTAGAGAGTAATGTAAACACTGCCTTTTCTCTGAAAAGGCAGTGTTTACAGCAAAAATCCTACAGGGACATGCTATAGACACCAGAATAACTATATGTTTCAACTTCTCTGGTGACTATAGTGTCCCTTTAAGCCATGGGTAGACTATTCATTTAACTGTAAAGCTAACTCAATACACAGTGTCCTATTTAAATTGTCTCCATTCTGAATCTTCTAGGAAACAAAGTATCAAGAAATGGATACAGTAGCCAAGTAGCCATGAATGATTTATACTGAGGTAACATTGGACTTTCTCCACTTGCTTTCGTATCTTTTATCTGCTTCTCTGCCTCCTCCGAAGGTGCAGAATTAGATATGGTCAATGATCCTCTTTCCTACCTGTAAACATCATTCAATTTCAAACTCTTAAGTTCCAATTCTCCGCAAATGCTGGAGATCGTAGGACAGAAATGGCTGATAACCTGTGTCTAGATTCCGTTTCCTCCGGACTTCATGTTTCTTTGTATAGAGGATGTTAAAATTCAATAAAAAGACAAGTTTTCTGAAATCTTGTGTTGTATTGTTCTGGGACATTCCCTGGCACAGTTTTGTGAGCATGTATATATGTCACGTTACCTTTTGTTATCTAGGCCGTGACACAGCTTGGGGAAGTTAATGAGGGGGAGAGGGACCCTTCCTACGGTCCCTCTCATCTCACCAGCGGTTCCAACGCCGGTCACTGTAGATCCGCCCCTTTTTATGACGCCGCACATGCGCTGCAAAGTCATGGCCCGCCAAAACGTTTAAATTAGACCGTTTTGGGGGCGTGACTATAGATTAAAGACACTTAGCACTTAGGGTGTGGACCATTGCCCTGTTGTGGTTTCTGTTTTCAGTTCCCAAAATTATGTTATTCTGTGATTATTCTCGTATTTGATCTCAGCTTTCCTTGACTATTCTCCGTTCTGTTATCCTGTGACTCGGCTATCGGTTTTTCGCTTCCCTGACTCGGCTTGTCCCTGATCATTCTTTTTCTAACAATGTCTAACCCAGGCCATTCTGAGGACCGGTACACTACTATCTATTATTATATATACTCTGCGTGTTGGGTCACTAGGTGTCATGACAGTATATCACGTTAAATATTATTCATGACTGCTGACACACAAATCATTTATCCTAAACAGTTCTTAAATACTAATAACCAAACCCCTTTTAACTTTTATCCAAATATGTACCCATGTCCTAACTAACCAGCCTCAACCATAGACTGATAACCTGTTATGTTGGATAGGGCATGGGCCACAGCTTTGTTTTACTGCACAACTTGTCATCAACCATCCAAAATAACAAATGGACAGCTGCCAAGTGAGTACCGGGTGAGTACCGGCACACAGATACATTATTTATTTTAATCAAAGTCCTTTCCGCCTTCAGTTGCCATTCAGACCATGACTCCCCAAGCCAACCTTGCAACCTTTATTTGCTGACCTGGCAAGAAGCACCACCACTGTGTCAGAGGAGAGAAAAATCAACAAAGAAAAAAGAAACAACACAATACCCAACAAACACAACAATTACCATTACCCAGGACGGATGGGAGGGGAAACAGGTCAGTCGTCATCAACCTTCCTGCTACTGACTGGTACTGCTACTGACCACCCAACTCTCTCCTTTTCTTCACCCTTACTTTTTTTTGCAACATTTTTTAACGTTAGCCAATCCAGAGAGCCTAAGAGTATGCAGCAGTCATGCGCCCCCTTCCTTAGTTGTCCAGGGGAATGCCTTTATGTGTATTCACTGAATTGTAATGAATAGAAAACTATTTGCAAAATTTAAGCAAAAATTGCAAATTTGGAAACATTCTATGGTCACAACATGGCAAGTTTAAAGGACCACTCTAGGCACCCAGACCACTTCAGCTTAATGAAGTGGTCTGGGTGCCAGGTCCAGCTAGGGTTAACCCATTTTTTCATATACATAGCAGTTTCAGAGAAACTGCAAGAGCTGCGCGCGCATTCAACCGGTCGCATAGGAAAGCATTATCAATGCTTTCCTATGGATGCTTGCGTGCTCTCACTGTGATTTTCACAGTGAGAATCACGCAAGCGCCTCTAGCGGCTGTCAATGAGACAGCCGCTAGAGGCTTTGGGGGAAGGCTTAACCCATTCATAAACATAGCAGTTTCAGAGAAACTGCTATGTTTATAAAATAATGGGTTAACCCTAGCTGGACCTGGCACCCAGACCACTTCATTAAGCTGAAGTGGTCTGGGTGCCTATACTGGTCCTTTAATTGAAATTAATTTCACCATTATTAACACAAAATCGACTAATCCAACCGATCATTTTTCCTCGACTAATATCCTTATTTATATTATTATCCATTACTGTAACTGATCTTTTCATAAATCCTTTACACTCATTCATTCCAACTTCTTATACTGGGATCTCTATACTTCAGAGATCTTCACTTACACAATTTTTTTTAAGAACTCATTCGGTCGATATGGAGGTGGGGTAATTACTGAATCTCGTTTACTTTATTATTTCCCTTTCTTTTTCTTATTTACTTTTTATATATATTTGTCTATTACCTTTGCCTATCTTTTCATTGGCTTTCTTATGCCATTACTTGAGCGTTTTTCCAAAAACAACCCCCCAAAAAAACGCATCCTTACTCTTCAATCCCCTACTTTCCTTTCTATCTCTTTCCTTCTCTTTTCTCTTTCTTCTTTCTCCTTATAGTGCTTTCTAAGTTCTGTTTTTAGAGTTACTACTTTTAATATTAATAAGTGCTCTTTACTGAAAAAGGATATAAAATTGGTGTATCTAAAAATCTTCTTATTTCATCATATATTCTTGTATAATTTTCTTACGTAATTTATTCTATTCTAAAAGGGTATAGAATTGGTGTGTCTAAAAAATCTTCTTATTTCGTGATGTATTCTTGTATAATTTTCTTATGTGATTTAATCTATAATTGTTAATGACTTTTATATAAGTGATCTATTCCTTTATTTTCCTCTGATTCCCCTTTGTGCTGACTTTCTTTCCTTCTGTCTATCTCATTTTCCCTTTCCCTTCCTCTTTTACTTCAGAAAAATAAAAAAACACACAGATGCTTCACTTCTAATAGTCCTTCCGGACCTCTAGTTTAAGTTACTTCTTTATCATGTTAACTGTTTTTCTTTTAGCCAAATCAAGACTTTGTCTACTGAGTCAAAAACCTCTAAGTGGTCATCTCTAAAAATTCATAATGCTGTTGGAAACCCCCATGTTTATTTTATGTTATGTTTTCTTAATATAAGTATAGCTGGGGCAAATTTTTTCCTTTGTGATCTAGTGAAAAATTAGTATATTCTTAAAATCTTCTCCTTGCAGCTCTTTCATTCTGCTTGTTGTCTGATATGTTTTTAGGTTTAAATACTCTATGGTATCTTTTTAGGTTCTGATTGTACTTTTCCACTTCAATCCCCCAGGCTTTCCATAGCTTAGTCAAAAAATCTGGGATTTTATCCTGGGTGATCGATTCTGGGACACATTAGATATAGTATTTTTAATGTGCCTTCTGCTTGCGATGTTAGAATTAACGTATTTAACTTGCGTAAGAAAGCATGCAAGGCGTTAACTAAAATATCATCCCAAAATGACAGCAAAATATATTTATAATAACTTTTATTACACAGTTTGTTGTGGTACAGAAAGCATGATGATGAAATGGGTCCTGGCAGAGCGGCAATAAAACGTATATTATCCAATCAGTAGCTGATTTCATTATATCAACCTGAATAATTGGCTTGATTTTCCTCTAAAGAAGTTTCAATTAGCCAGAGACACACAAAGATTCTTATCATCACTTGTGTAATTAGCGTTATTGAGAAACTGCAAATCCGACGTGTCAAACAGAAATAATTTCTTTTATGCTCAAACTATATTAATATTTAACTTTGGATGAGTTAAATAGAATTATTTATATTTTGATTTAAAAAATATTTTACCAGGATGGATACATTGAGATTTCTCTCGTTTTCAAGTATGTCCTGGGTCCACAAAACATTGCTTTGTTACAATAGGATACAATATTAAAAAAAATACAATATACAAACAATATATATACATACACACACATGTATAAATTTAATACACAACAGGTAATAAATATATTCAACCATGAAGTGAGATGTGTTAACAAAACTGTTTTAGCTCGGCAGGTTTATTAAACATGGTGAGGCTGTTCAGTGACAGGAAAATTCTTTTAAAAATCCAGTATCCCAAACAGTGGACAAGGCCACAACTTAATCCTACATAATGTGGGGATATAATTTTACATTCTGTGTTTTTTTTTCTTCTTCCACCTCCTCAAAGTCCTACATCACATATAATAGTTGGGATGGGTTATACTTACCCTTTTAATGTCTGGTGAGATGTGTTATCATCTTCAGGGCGACTGCGGAGGCCATGCAGACGGCAACCTAATAATGACTTAGTGGGACTGAACATTGACTCTTTTCTTTTTCTTTGTTCAGTTTTATAAGTTTTATCTCTGGTTGGGAACAGTGAATGTTCTCTCTGCATAGGCTTTCCACATGGGGGTTGTATTATTATACATTTCTATTATACTTTTAGTCAGGTGATCAAATGCTGCTGCCAATCATGTAATGTATAAAATATAGAAGATGAATAAAATAAAATAAAAATTATTCATTATAATACAGCTACTCTGGTTTCTTAAACGATCTGTCGTTATCACATTCTACTATTACAATGACGTCCCTTTAGCCTAACACATTGGGTCAACACTAAAAATAGCAAAGTTATGGTGGAGGCTAGGATTCATTTGACAAACAACTTACCAATTCCAAACAACTCAATGGACCCCCCATTACTTGGATACTTGTATTGTTTAATATCCCTTTTAGACTTACTTTTAGATATGTGTTTGTTCACGGTTTAGTGATGATTTACATTTCCACTGGGGGGGGACACTGTCCTTCCCTTCCTCGGATGGCAATGGAGGGACTCTTCTAGGTTTGCACTTCTCTCACCACAGGTGCCCCCTCCTCTTCCAACCTACGCCCCTCCTCCATTTTTTATCATTATTTCTTTTTTTTACTAAAAACTTGAAAATGAGAATGCCTTTACATCCTCTTGCTATCATCAGGGATGTTTTATTTGTTTGCTTGTTTTTTGTATAATGTTTCTCTCTGCAAGCATTCTCAATATAAAATGTTTGTAAAGAAAAAACAAGTAAAAACGGAACTGTCACATTGACATAAATATTGAAAAGGGAAAGGTCTGCATATTTTCTGGAATGCACTGTATATAATTGAATCGGTTTCAAAGTTAAATAAAGGCTGTTATATATCCATTAAAGGTGTATAAACCTGTGCTGTCCTAGACACGCCCTAAGGCAAATTAACACCCTTCAATTTGAAATTCACTTTGAATTCCCTGCAATTCCCACTTTAGTGAACAACCGGGTTAATATAAATATAGGTAAAGCTTAACTGGGTGGGCACATCACCAAACTGAGCGGGGATTTTGTAACCACACACAATTCTCGGCACTTTTTGTTTTTGACTTTTAGATTTCGTGGATCCCAGTGAAATATTGTTGTATATCAATGTTGAGATTTTCCTGCTTATTGTGAAATGTACTTTTATTTCTTTGATTTGTCCTGCTTAGGGCTTAGCTTGCATTGAATTCTGCAGGAACCCATTTGGAGACGTTACTCAGAAAGTATGCCAAGGAGGATAGCTGCATAACGCAAAAAGTGCATTTATTTGCATTAAATAATTGTATGGTATCATATATATAAAGAGAAGTGTATAATGGAAAGATAGCGCCTATTATCGCTGCATTTATTTGCTGGATTACAAAATATTTTTCTCCAGTGTGACAATCTACTAGGATCTATGGGACGGCCTGAGGTTTTAAGTGCAGTAGAGGTTCATGGTAAAATATCAGGGCAGATCATCTTTCCTCTTCTCCCATACCAAGGAGAAAAGTGCATTTTAAAATAAATATGCGTTTCTATGATCCAGAAACACCTGGGTTGTGAGCCCTACACTGATAGAGAGCTGGGTTATAATGCCATATGCTGCTTTTCTATGTCATGTCACGACTTCTCTACACATGAACAGCTGCTGCTGCTCTCTGGGATCTCAGTAAGAGCAAGAAACCAGCGCATGTTGCACAGCTAGAGATTCATTGTGATCCCGTCACTATCAGAGATCTGTTCACCAGCCCCCCTCACGACAGTCATCTGCATACCTCCCAACATTGGGAGGTAAGATATCGAGTGCCACAGTGATGACAGTTGTGTCACTGGGGATGTCCATAACGGCAGGCCCGTCTGAAAAAAGAGGCAGATAAAAAAACACAAATGCCTACGTAAGCACTTCACTCAAACTTCCAATACTACTGGACAGCCGCAATGGCTACAGTATTCATCAGCCCCAGTACATTGTACAAAAATAACTTTACTAACCCTACCACTAACCCTTCCCTAACCCTACCCCAACCACTCGCCCCAACCCTCTCCAGTTTTGGCAATTTGGTTCGGTTCGGCATTCCGAAATTCTGCACTTCGGAAATTCTGCACGTCGGTCATTTGGAAACATCCGAATGTCCGAATTTCCAAAATTCAGACGAATTTGCATTCGCAACTAAACAAATTGCTCATGTCTAGAATATACCACAGTTGTAGGGAGACTGAAGTAACACTGTGTGCATAGTCAGATTTAGCTGAACTAATTTCATTGTCCACGTTTTGTTCCCTTACATCCCTCTTAAGTGTCCTTACTTGATCAAGAGCATGTGAAGAGTAGTATATTAAAAAAAAGTATATATATATATTTTTTTTAAATCAATGGGCCTATTCCATGGGGATGGGCCTGGAGCTGCAGCTCCATCAGCCCTTTTGTGAATCCAGCCCTGCTTAGAGGAGCTGGAGAGGGGAGACAAAGAAACACAGAGGGGTAGGAGGGAGAAAGAGACAAGGTGCTAGGGGGAAGAGACACACACAAGGGGCTGGGGGAAAAAGAGCCATACATAGGGACTGGGGGAGAAAGAGACATACAGAGGGGCTGGGGGGGGGAAGAAAACATAGCAGGGGTGATAAAGGCAAGAATGAGATACACAAAATGGATTGGGAGTAAGAAGCACACAGATGGGATGGGGAGAAAGAGACACACAAAGGGGCTGGAAGAGAAGAGACACACAGAAAGGCTGGGAAAGGGAAGAAATAGACACTCAAAGGAGATGGGGGAAAGATACACACACAGGGGCTGAGTGAAGTAAGAGACACACAAAGGAAATAATAGAAGATAAGATATACTAAAGGGGGTAAGGAAAGCAAAAGACAGAATTCAATTTTAGAGGAGGATTAAATAACACACAGGTGAAGATGCATTATTTTTTTAGGGTAGGGGGGTTGTGGAGGGGCGTGCCTGGTGCTCTCCGTGTTGATATATTGGGAGTGGCTGGAGCTGCACCTTGGTGAGGAAAGCAGACAAATGTGTGCAAGACAATGTTTTGTATAGATATGAAACAAAGAGTTTTGCCTTAAATGAAAATAGATTATTATTTTTTTAATCATTATTTGTTTAATATAAAAGATTACATTCGTTACATTCTCCTCTCATCCAAAGTCAAGTGTAGTTTGAAGGGTCACAACCAGCTCACAATGCTTTTTTGAGATGCCTAGCATTTGTACGTTATGTCAGGATTTGTGATGTCGCGAACCCGAAATTTTCGGTTCGCGAACAGCGAACGCGAACTTCCGCAAATGTTCGCGAACCGGCGAACCGCCCGAAACGCCATTGACTTCAATGGGGAGGCGAATTTTAAAACACACAGGGACTCTTTCTGGCCACAATAGGGATGGAAAAGTTGTTTCAAGGGGACTAACACCTGACTGTGGCATGCCGGAGGGGGATCCATGGCAAAACTCCCATGGAAAATTACACAGTTGATACAGAGTCTGGTTTTAATCCATAAAGGGCAGAAATCACCTAACATTCCTAAATCACAATGAATATGGATTGACACCTGACATATGACATATTGACACCTTGACATATGGATTGACATCTGTCCTCAGAGCCCCTGATGCACACGGACACAGAGCAGAATAGAGACTGGTCCCCCTACATAGGGTCACTTGGCAGATATGGATTGACACCTGTCCTAAGGATCCCTGATACACACCGACACAGAGCAGAATAGGGACTGTTCCCCCTACATCGGGTCACTTGGCAGATATGGATTGACACCTTGTTACAAACTGCTATTTGTAACGGCCCTTTAAATGGCAAATTGCCCTGCTTCCCTGGGTTGTGGAGAAGCCTATTTGCCAGCCTCCTCCCGCATGACTATGGCCCCTGGGAGATTGTGAAAATGTATGCACTTTTATTTGGTGTATGGCCCTTTAAGACTGTCGGTGGGCATATTGGGGCTTATGGACTCTTTATGTGACTGGTGCTGGCCCTTTAAACACCTTTTTGGGACATCAGGAAGATTGGGACACTGCCCCTTTAAGGCCGTGTCCCCAGACTTGTTGGGGACACGGCCCCTTTAAGACGGTGTCCCCTGTGTCCCCAGACCTGGTGCAAACCCCTTGTGCCTGCCTTGCTATTTCCCACTTGGTTCAGTAAATGGGAAATTATTTCAGCTGCAGAGACTAAGTCCCATTCGGCGATGGGACTTACTCTTTTTTTCAGCCGTTTTTTTCAGCCTTATTTCAGTTGCAGAGACTAAGTCCCATTCGGCGATGGGACTTAGTCTTTTTTTCAGCCGTTTTTTTCAGCCTTATTTCAGCTGCAGAGACTAAGTCCCATTCGGCGATGGGACTTAGTCTTTTTTCAGCCGGTTTTTTCAGCCTTATTTCAGCTGCAGAGACTAAGTCCCATTCGGCGATGGGACTTAGTCTTTTTTCAGCCGTTTTTTTCAGCCTTATTTCAGCTGCAGAGACTAAGTCCCATTCGCGATGGGACTTAGTCGTTTTTTCAGCCTGAAATAGACCGACCTCACAGCCCAAATCTATGGAACTGTTTTGGCAGGAAAATGTGCTTGCGGTCGGTCATAAAGGGACCTCCAGCTAACTTTTTAACCCCTGGATGGATTTAGCTGATTTTTGGTTATGTTTATGTTTTAAGTGTGCTGATTCCAAATATGTAATTATGAAGATGGGATGTGTAGTTTTAAAGTTACAGGGTATGGCTAAAAACTGTATTTTTACTGCCTGTGTTTAATTATGTTAATCTCTTCCCAAACGTCATTTCGTTCAAAGTGAGAGAATGTTAAAAAAAAATATTTTTGTTCGGAGTGTGAGAAATGCTTTTCAGCCGCTTCTAATCTTAAGCATCATTTGAGGAGCCATACAGGAGAGAAACCTTATTTGTGGTTTGTTTAGTATTGTTCTGATCAGTTTAATACCTTCCGCGTCTCCTATCAGTGGACGTGTATATGGCAGCCATTTTAGGAACCGTACACCTGGGACCCGAGCAAGGTCACCTCGTTCAACAGGCGACAACATTTGTCCCTGGAAAACTATCCTGGACATTCTGTACAATTTGTATGGATATGGCAGTGATTTCTGTAACAGGGAGATATGGAAGAAGAGGCTTGGTCGGTCCTCTTACTGCAAATTTGGGGCACTGCGCGGTCAAGCTAATGTGCCACCAGATAGGAGTGGTGTGTTTAGTATTGTTCTGATCAGTTAATACCTTCCACGTCTCCTATCAGTGGTCGTGTACACGGCATTGATTTTTGTAACAGGGAGATGGAAGAAGAGGCTTGGTCGGTCCTCTTACTGCAAATTTGGGGACTGCGCGGGCCAGCTAATGTGACACCAG
>OW240921.1:118119226-118129896 GCA_933207985.1 Pelobates cultripes
ATCGGGACTCAGAGGGACTAATGTCACCAAAAATACAGCAAGTTCTGAGCCCTGAACAATAGTGCAGGCTCCCTATATAGGCACATAACTCCTCCCATATTAAGCTCCACCCGCACATTCTCTTGACCAATCATTACAAATAAGAATTAACTTCCTGCTTGACCGCATGGCTTGTCCAGCACAATGGAGGAGGGGAATACTACATCCTGTATTCTTGCACATGCTCCGTACACTACTGATCGTATCTTGCCTCGTGCAACCAACTGATCGATACGTCAGCATATGCACGTACACATGCCACGTGGTAATCTCGGCCTACTAAATTTATTTTTACCGAGATTCCACCACATTCCCCCCTTTGATGCCTCTTGATATTTTACAATTACTTGAGGCATCACTTAACCTTGGTTTGCATACACCACAAGTTACCTTTGAACCAGACCAGACTTATCCTATGATGTGAATCTTCAACACTCGTCTTCCTGCATTGGTTCTCCCTGATCTAGAGCCTTATATTTATAAATTGCCATTATCTGTGCAGCAGCCTTCCTCTCTGCTATATTTTCTATCAGGCTTTGCACAGACCTAACTACTAAGGGTATAAGACACGGCAGGAGTAGACACAACATTAAAATCAGTAGGACTCCACCTACCACTGCCTTAAGCCCTCCAAACCACTCATACCAGCTACCAAACCAACTACTTGGATTGTACCCTTTCCATACCTGAGTAGGCACATGCGCTAGTTTAACCATATGGCTAGTAAGCTCAGCTATTGCTTGCCCTTCGTCATCTATTTGAAGACAGCAATTGCTCAGGTTAAACTTCCCACATACACCTCCCTCTACTGCCAAAAGATAATCCAAGGCTAATCTATTTTGGTAAACTGCTGTCCTCATCCTGGTATTATGCTTCGCTAGAAGATTGAGCGCTTGTGATGTCTCGTTAGTAATGATCTCAACCACCGCCTGTAACCTTATAATGCGGTTGAGCATATAAATAGGGGTTCTATAACCAAAGGTACCATCCTCTGCCCACGTGGCTGGCCCATAATAATCTATAATACGCTGGGGAGGCCATTCATTATCTTCCCAGGCACCTATCTCTATGGGTCCCCTTTTCTTCCTATGATTCACATCATACACTTTAACACCTAAAGTCTCACCTGTTTCAATAGGCAACAAGAAGAAGGATGGTTTCAACATACCCAACACACATGCCCCTTCCCAGTCCTGTGGTAACTCCGAATAGGCCTTCTTACCACAGATCCAGTACAAATTCGCTGGGGCTCTCCAGTTAGATGTGATGGATAGATCAAACCATACGCCCTTTAAATTGGCATATCTTGCAAACGGGTTAGATGGTTCTGAGACATTTGAAGCCGACCACCAAGTTGTATTCTTTGTATCATCATCATAAGCTTTTTGCCCTAGACAAGTTAATTCTCCTACAGAAGTATTATACATCATTCCTTTCCTCGCTATGCAAACATAACCTATGATGGAGGTCTTCAATCTCCACTCAGATTTACCTCTAACACTCATATGATAGTCGGCTTGTGTAGATATTAATTGGTCAACTGCCTCAGAACCGGACATTACCTCCTTTGCTTCCCAAGGCCATTGGTCTCCCATGTTAGTACCTCCACACACATAGCAGTTGGTAACATTAAGACTACCGGCAATACTCTCGGCTAAATCAATGAACAAGTTTTTAGCATTATGGGGGATCTTATTATCTATGCTCATCTCTTCATAAAAGGAATGGTATACTTGATGAGTTTGGGAGGTTACCGTATCAGTCTCTATCCCTATAAACAATATTGTCCCAGGGTCTAAACCCGTCCCATATATTTGAAACCCAAATAAATTACCATATTTATCTAAGAACTTGTCAGGGTTATTTATAAGTATATGGATTGGATTGCATTCCATAGACTTACAATATGGATTAGTAGGCAACTTAGTCACAATCATGTCCTTGTCTGCTGTCTGTCCCCAAGTCGCCCACCCCACACAAGACCAATATGGGCAGAAGTTATAATCTCTATTTGGGCATCTTGGACTTACATATTTATTTTTACTACTGGGACAAATATATTTATCGTTAGACCCATACGTCCTCTCCCATCTAAGATCCCCACATACATTCCACGGCTTTCTACCACTTGATATTGCTTTACACGCATCAAATAGCAGAGCACCTGAAGAATATACGGATTCTAATACCGTCTTATTAATTAGGGTCCCCTGAGGATCTCCATTTCTGAGAGTCAACCAAATTGTACGGGGTTGATACTCAGGACTGAAGCACTTAGGTTCTCCTACTCCTAAATGACACACACTATATTCTATATTTAAGTATCTACATCTTGATACATCTCCTTTACACTCATATTGCGAATGCCAAATTAGGGTCTGGGATATATGGTTACCTGTTCTTGTAGTCTTAATGCATACCTCACAGCTAGGAGTGTTGGTACCTCTACCTTCCTGAATATAAAAATACACATAAATAAACATTATTAAAAATACATCTTTCGTCGTCATCCTCAGTCTTCGTCCGTGCGAAGGCACCTCAGCTTCCAGGATGTAAGGGCTGCAGGGAATGGAGTTCTGCTCGTCTTCACAGGGGTCCCCTCAAGACTTTCCCTGACTTATACACTCGTTGGTGAGTGGACAGGCTTTATTATGGCCTTCTCACTCACTTACCAAGTCTCTGAAACAATAAAATTTGTAATCTACAAGGTTCCTCGTCACTCCGACTGAGTCGTGCGTTTTAACCGGATCTTGCAGGGATTCTCTGGATTTGCTGTAACTTGCCAGGAATCGGCTGCTGCTGGTTTAACCCTGGAGTGATGTATCCACGGAGCCACTTCGGCTACTTTTATCGCTGTAGGGGTAGACAGAAGAACAACATAAGGACCTCTCCACTTGGGCCCTAACGGCACATTATTCCACTCTTTAATCCACACTTGGTCGCCTGGGTGGTAACTATGAATTGGGGGATAAACTTATCCAGATAAGATTGGATGTTCTTCTTGTCTCAGGCTTACTGGATAAACCCCAAGTTTTAGTTCGATTTTAATAGGTGGAATATTGCGGGCCAGTCCTGGTGGGTTGTTCTCTGCCCAAACTCCTGGTATATTAAATAAGGATTCATCACTCCTCGGGTTTTGGCTAGTCAACACTGTATAAAGTCGCCACTCTTCTTCCTTTGGTACGGACAATGTCATAATACCTGAGGGTCCATTAAACTTTAAGGATGTTGTTCCATTTGGTAGGAACGTAATCTGCGCTTGTAATTTGGATAGCATATCACGTCCCAGCAATTGGACTGGACACTCAGGCATATAAAGGAATTGATGTTTTACTACGTGGCCTCCCAATGTACAGAGTCGACTTTTAAGAACCGGTTTTTCAGCACTTCTTCCAGTTGCTCCTATTACAGTAATAGTTCTTCCAGATGGAGGAGCAACTAGATTAGTCACCACCGAATGTTCAGCACCAGTGTCGATCATGAACGCACTCCTTTTTCCCCCTATTGATACATCGACCATAGGCTCCGCTCGACCAAGGGGGATGGAGCCCGGTCGGTATCAATAGTCCTCCATGACCGTGTCAGCCAATCCCACAAAGTCCCTACCTTCTCTATCGCGGGACCTTTGCGCTGCTGGATAGTACCTATCTTCCCTTACACTTCCTCTGTTCCCATTACTCCCTCTATTACCATTACTCCCTCCGGGGCCTCCTCTACCTCTCGCTCTGCCTCTAAAGTTTCCGTAACCTGCCCTGGGTAAGTCTCTCTCATACTGCTCTCTTTGCGGACACTCGTTCCTCCAATGCCCTTCTTCCTTACAGTACGCGCACTGATTCCTACTCAAAGGCTCCTATTCCATCTACCATCGCCTCTATCTGGGCCCCGTCTATCTACGCCTGCGATCGCTACCGCTAGCATATCTGCCTTTCTACGCATCTTGCGCTCTTCCTCTTTCTTACTTTCTGTTTCCCTATTCATATATACTTTGTTCGCTACCTCCATTAGTTGGGTGATAGACATACCTGCAAACCCTTCTAATTTCTGTAGCTTGCGCTTAATATCTCCGTAAGCTTGGCTGACAAAGGCGGAGTTTACCATTCGGGAATTATCAGCGTCTTCCGGATTAAAGGGGGTATACAAGCGGTATGCCTCCAATAATCGGTCATAAAAGACACTGGGCGCTTCATCACTTTTCTGAATCACCTCAACTGTCTTCGACATGTTAATAGCTTTCTTCCCTCCGGCTTTCATGCCAGCAATTATAGCATCTCTATAGGCTTTAAGTTGAGCCATATCTGCGCCATTTACATTCCAGTCAGGATCGGTGTTAGGGTAATGTGTTGCGGCCCATGCTGCCGGATTGGCTTGATTTAAAGCACGGGCTCTCTCCTCTAGCGCCTTAATGGCCGCTTGGTTAATCCTTGTCCTTTCCTCATTATTGAACAATGTCATTAATAACTGCTGGCAATCAGCCCATGTCGGGTTATGTGTCTGAACTATCGAGGTGAACAGATCGGTCATAGCTTGTGGTTTCTCAGTGTACGAGGAATTGTGGGTCTTCCAATTCAAGAGATCGGTAGTCGTGAACGGGACATATACGAAGACTGGGTCAGCATGTGCCATTTGACCTGCGGCATCGATATAGGCTGACCCAGGATTCAGACGAAGAGGCATCTGATAATGTTTTAATTGTTGGGTACCGGTCAGTTGTCGGGTTAGTATGGGGCTACGTGGAGGGGCGTCAGTTAAAGGTTCCGGTCGAGAGGTAATAGGGCATGAGGATGTGGGAACTTGATTTTGGGAAAAGTCAGTGAATAGTATACTCCGAGCCGAGCTAGAAGAAGCTTGACCGGAAGTTTGAAGTGGCGCCAAATCAGGATATTCAGATCTAATGGGGGTTGGTCCTGGTTCCGGAAGGGGAGTTTTAATACGAGGTGGGGTGGATTCTGTACTGGAGGAGGAAGCGGAAGTGGATGGGGGCAATAGGGGAAGGGGTGCAGAACTTCCTGCATTCGCGTCACTTCCTCTTAAAGGAAAGTAAGGGGGCGGCAAAGGGATCTCGGACTCAGGGGGCGTGTCCAAAATGGGCCTAACACCAGTCCTAGTGGACAAACAAGTCCTGGCCACCATGAGGCGACATTGCTCCTCGTGGCATATCCGGATCCATTTTGGCGAGTCGTTTACGGCCTGCCCCCAACAATCAATGTATGGAAACTGTCCGTAAAGTTCAGGCCTACCTGATACAGCCACGTGTACACGCTGTACCAGGGTTGGATCCAAACTGCCACGCGGCGGCCATGCCGCAACCAAAGTAGGCCACTCCCTAGTGCACAAAGTGACCAAACGTACAGGAGACATTTTAACCCCAAAATCACATGTTTTGAATCCCTTTTTAAAATTCTTTACCATACAACCTAAGGGATCCGAAATCGTTGACTCTGACGCGCCCATACTTATCAATGGAACGTCGTTGACAACGAATACTATGCACGCGTTCTTATTCAACAGTCACACCCGTTTCCTCTGGCAACAGCACCACGTGGTACAGTTACCGAGTGAAACGTACACAATAACACAATAATCACTCAGGGAATTCCCGTACACACACAGCTGTTACACCAGTCACTAAATAATCAATATTATGCCCTTTGGCGAAACTATACAGTCACCCACGCTATAATTCTCTATATATGAATTACCCGTCTATAACACACCCCAGTAACATCGTCTTTTACTAGTATCGGTTACAGTACGGTTAGCATAGGTCAAAGCACAATTTAAGGTCACAATACAATTATTAGTGGTTACGGTGTTAAACATGCAATAGACGACAATGATTAGTACTTATATACAGTGTCAGTAAATATACAGGGTTATGGTACCGTGCACTATGATACAACAACACACTATTAACACTCTCGCTAGACGGCTGAGCTCGCGCTATCTAACAAGATATACACTTTACTAACAATCTTTAACACATTTACAATCCCAACTAAACTATTGGCCAGTACCTTGAATGGACTACCTAAAACTATATACACCCGTTTTGGTTAGCCACACTGCCCAAACACCACATATAGCGAACTAGAGGGCGAAATTTACAAAATTGCCCTTCTAGTCTATTTACTCTATCAAAAGTCTAGTGGGTTCCAAATTTACACGCCTTCCCACTTAGCCAAGATAGGTTGAGAGCTAGCGAACCGAATTTACACAGGCGCCGCTTAGTCTCCCGGTCCCTCCGACCTAGCGAACGTAATATACACCCTAGAACGCTAGTCTAGACAAGACACCGGTGTCCGGCTAGGGCTATTTACACAGGACCCCGCCTGACTAACCAGATCAAACGGTCTTACTAAAGAGCGTTCGATCGAGCGGTGCGCCTTCGCTCCTTCCCTCCGACAGAGGGGGCAGATTCCATACACAGATTTAAACCCCTTTTGGGCCTACCGCACAATCGGTATACCCCTAGTGGGTCTGCCGTCTAAAACAGCAGTTGTCTTACCTCCTCGTTCCTGAACCTGAGTTCACACTCATCGACGGGGACACCCCAGCACTTCTTACGTAGAGGCCGATGATCTCCTGGACAACAGACCAGTGGCGCCGAGACGAAGGGAGGTCCACGCAGAAGTTCAGGGGTGCAGCCGTAGAGAACGTGGGCAAAGATAGACCGTCTCACGCCTCTGCCTCTCAGCTACCGTTGAACGATGAGCTTCCCGGCCAATGCACCAAATGATACCGGAGAAACTGACGGAAGCAAAGCACAGAGGGATGGACACAGGTTTCTTCAGGAAGGAAGAGATTCTTTATTGGATCACCGATCGGGACTCAGAGGGACTAATGTCACCAAAAATACAGCAAGTTCTGAGCCCTGAACAATAGTGCAGGCTCCCTATATAGGCACATAACTCCTCCCATATTAAGCTCCACCCGCACATTCTCTTGACCAATCATTACAAATAAGAATTAACTTCCTGCTTGACCGCATGGCTTGTCCAGCACAATGGAGGAGGGGAATACTACATCCTGTATTCTTGCACATGCTCCGTACACTACTGATCGATACGTCAGCATATGCACGTACACATGCCACGTGGTAATCTCGGCCTACTAAATTTATTTTTACCGAGATTCCACCACAACGTTACTCAGAAAGTATGCCAAGGAGGATAGTTGCATACCGCAAAAAGTGCATTTATTTGCATTAAATAATTGTATGGTATCATATATATAAAGAGAAGTGTATAATGGAAAGATAGCACCTATTATCGCTGCATTTATTTGCTGGATTACAAAATATTTTTCTCCAGTGTGACAATCTACTAGGACCTATGGGACGGCCTGAGGTTTTAAGTGCAGTAGAGGTTCATGGTAAAATATCAGGGCAGATCATCTTTCCTCTTCTCCCATACCAAGGAGACAAGTGCATTTTAAAATAAATATGCGTTTCTATGATCCAGAAACACCTGGGTTGTGAGCCCTACACTGATAGAGAGCTGGGTTATAATGCCATATGCTGTTTTTCTATGTCATGTCACGTCTTCTCTACACATGAACAGCTGCTGCTGCTCTCTGGGATCTCAGTAAGAGCAAGAAACCAGCGCATGTTGCACAGCTAGAGATTCATTGTGATCCCGTCACTATCAGAGATCTGTTCACCAGCCCCCCTCACGACAGTCATCTGCATGCCTCCCAACATTGGGAGGTAAGGTATCGAGTGCCACAGTGATGACAGTTGTGTCACTGGGGATGTCCATAACGGCAGGCCCGTCTGAAAAAAGAGGCAGATAAAAAAACACAAATGCCTACGTAAGCACTTCACTCAAACTTCCAATACTACTGGACAGCCGCAATGGCTACAGTATTCATCAGCCCCAGTACATTGTACAAAAATAACTTTACTAACCCTACCACTAACCCTTCCCTAACCCTACCCCAACCACTCGCCCCAACCCTCTCCAGTTTTGGCAATTTGGTTCGGTTCGGCATTCCGAAATTCTGCACTTCGGAAATTCTGCACGTCGGTCATTTGGAAACATCCGAATGTCCGAATTTCCAAAATTCAGACGAATTTGCATTCGCAACTAAACAAATTGCTCATGTCTAGAATATACCACAGTTGTAGGGAGACTGAAGTAACACTGTGTGCATAGTCAGATTTAGCTGAACTAATTTCATTGTCCACGTTTTGTTCCCTTACATCCCTCTTAAGTGTCCTTACTTGATCAAGAGCATGTGAAGAGTAGTATATTAAAAAAAAGTATATATATATATTTTTTTTAAATCAATGGGCCTATTCCATGGGGATGGGCCTGGAGCTGCAGCTCCATCAGCCCTTTTGTGAATCCAGCCCTGCTTAGAGGAGCTGGAGAGGGGAGACAAAGAAACACAGAGGGGTAGGAGGGAGAAAGAGACAAGGTGCTAGGGGGAAGAGACACACACAAGGGGCTGGGGGAAAAAGAGCCATACATAGGGACTGGGGGAGAAAGAGACATACAGAGGGGCTGGGGGGGGGAAGAAAACATAGCAGGGGTGATAAAGGCAAGAATGAGATACACAAAATGGATTGGGAGTAAGAAGCACACAGATGGGATGGGGAGAAAGAGACACACAAAGGGGCTGGAAGAGAAGAGACACACAGAAAGGCTGGGAAAGGGAAGAAATAGACACTCAAAGGAGATGGGGGAAAGATACACACACAGGGGCTGAGTGAAGTAAGAGACACACAAAGGAAATAATAGAAGATAAGATATACTAAAGGGGGTAAGGAAAGCAAAAGACAGAATTCAATTTTAGAGGAGGATTAAATAACACACAGGTGAAGATGCATTATTTTTTTAGGGTAGGGGGGTTGTGGAGGGGCGTGCCTGGTGCTCTCCGTGTTGATATATTGGGAGTGGCTGGAGCTGCACCTTGGTGAGGAAAGCAGACAAATGTGTGCAAGACAATGTTTTGTATAGATATGAAACAAAGAGTTTTGCCTTAAATGAAAATAGATTATTATTTTTTTAATCATTATTTGTTTAATATAAAAGATTACATTCGTTACATTCTCCTCTCATCCAAAGTCAAGTGTAGTTTGAAGGGTCACAACCAGCTCACAATGCTTTTTTGAGATGCCTAGCATTTGTACGTTATGTCAGGATTTGTGACATCTTAGCTTGCAGTAACCTGTACGATTAACATTTTAAATGTTGTTTTTTATATTTTTTTAATTATTTTATGGTTCTTGAAGTTGTGTTGTGTATAATGGGTACAGATAACCCATAGGATGAGAGGGAACACATTTCATTGAATTGATTGATTTTAATGCAGTCTTTCAGTATATATTTATCATGAATTACGTAATGCTGAATAGCTGGGTAAAAAATGCCTTTTTCTAAACGCATCTCCAAGTACAAGGGAATTAAAGACATTTATGTATAGACATTTAATTGGATCTTATTCAAATCCATACTAAAAAAAAAAACCATTTATGTATAGACATTTAATTGGATCTTATTCAAATCCATACTAAAAAATTTTTTAAGGTGTAATCTGCATACCCTGCTCTGGCATAACCCCAATGTGTCCCTATTTAGGATGGACAGTCCCTATTTTGGGCTCAAATATGAAATTATCAGGGAGCTCCATATTGTTGGTTTGTCAGAGTGTATAACAGAGCTCCACAGCAATAATACTCCCAGTAATATGTATGTGTGTATAACAGAACTCCACAGCAATAATACTCCCAGTAATGTGTCTGTGTGTATAACAGAACTCCACGGCAATAATACTCCCAGTAATGTGTCTGAGTGTATAACAGAGCTCCACAGCAATAATACTCCCAATAATGTGTCTGAGTGTATAACAGAGCTCCAAAGCAATAATACTCCCAGTAATGTGTCTGAGTGTATAACAGAGCTCCACAGCAATAATACTCCCAGTAATGTGTCTGAGTGTATAACAGAGCTCCACAGCAATAATACTCCCAGTAATGTGTCTGAGTGTATGACAGAGCTCCACAGCAATAATACTCCCAGTAATGTGTGTGAGTGTATAACAGAGCTCCACAGCAATAATACTCCCAGTAATGTGTCTGAGTGTATAACAGAGCTCCACAGCAATAATTCTCCTAGTAATGTGTCTGAGTGTATAACAGAGCTCCACAGCAATAATACTCCCAGTAATGTGTCTGAGTGCATAACAGAGCTCCACAGCAATAATACTCCCAGTAATGTGTCTGAGTGTATAACAGAGCTCCACAGCAATAATACTCCCAGTAATGTGTCTGAGTGTATAACAGAGCTCCACAGCAATAATACTCCCAGTAATGTGTCTGAGTGTATAACAGAGCTCCCCAGCAATAATACTCCCAGTAATGTGTCTGAGTATATAACAGAGCTCCACAGCAATAATACTCCCAATAATGTGTCTGAGTGTATAACGGAGCTCCAAAGCAATAATACTCCCAGTAAAGTCCTTAAACTACAATAAATGTGTTTAGAAATCAGTCTGTGGAAATAAGATACATTGTTCTTGATATAAATTGCATTTTAGTTCTACAAACTGTTATTAGTATGTCAACTAAAATGTCTCAGAGCATCCCTGCTCCTGGCTACACCTGCTTATACATCTAGAATTAAAGTGTC
>OW240921.1:118138906-118279811 GCA_933207985.1 Pelobates cultripes
TCAGCAGTCTGTGTGTGTACGGACTCAGCAGAGTCTGTTTGTGTGTGTGTGTACGGACTCCACAGAGTCTGTGTGTGTGTACGGACTCAGCAGAGTCTGTGTGTGTCTACGGACTCAGCAGTGTCTGTGTGTGTGTGTACAGACTCAGCAGAGTCTGTGTGTGTGTACGGACTCAGCAGAGTCTGTGTGTGTGTACGGACTCAGCAGAGTCTGTGTGTGTGTACGGACTCAGCAGAGTATGTGTGTGTGTTTACGGACTCAGCAGTGTCTGTGTGTGTGTACGAACTCAGCAGAGTCTGTGTGTGTGTACGGACTCAACAGAGTCTGTGTGTGTGTACGGACTCAGCAGAGTCTGTGTGTGTGTACGGACTCAGCAGAGTCTGTGTGTGTGTACGGACTCAGTAGTCTGTGTGTGTACGGACTCAACAGAGTCTGTGTGTGTGTATGGACTCAGCAGTCTGTGTGTGTGTGTATGGACTCAGCAGTCTGTGTGTGTGTATGGACTCAGCAGTCTATGTGTGTGTATGGACTCAGCAGAGTGTGTGTGTGTGTATGAATTCAGCAGAGTGTGGGTGGACGACTCAGCAGGAGTCTCTGTGTGTGTAATGGACTCAGCAGTCTGTTTGTGTATGGACTCAGCAGAGTGTGTCATGGCAGAGTGTGTGTGTGTATGGACTCAGCAAGTCTGTGTGTGTGTGTATGGACTCAGCAATCTGTGTGTGTGTGTGTGTGTGTGTATGGACTCAGCAGTCTGTGTGTGTGTATGGACTCCGCAGTCTGTGTGTGTGTATGGACTCCGCAGTCTGTGTGTGTGTGTATGGACTCCGCAGTCTGTGTGTGTGTATGGACTCAGCAGTCTGTGTGTGTGTATGGACTCCGCAGTCTATCAATAATTAAAATTCCTGTGAGTTGTTGTGTAGGAAGGGCCCCAGTGTATTGCTTTGCCCAGGGGCCCTTAACTCTGTTAAAATGGTACTGCTTGTGTGTGTCAGTGAGCTTCTATTTAGTGAGCATGTGTGTGTCAGTGAGCTTGTCTTTAGTGAGCTTGTGTGTGTGTCCCTGAACTTCTTTGTAGTGAGCCTTCTGTTTATACAAGTGAGTGTCTGTAGTAAGCTTGTGTGTGAGTCAGAGAGTTTTGTCTGTCAGTAAGCCTGTTTGCGCATGTCAGTGAGCTTGTGTGCTTACTGTACTATATATATATATATATATATATATATATATATATATTTTGACTTGTAGGAATGGCATACGTTTTTTTTCCAGGGCTGCTTTGGATTCCCAGGGATTCCCAGTTTGGCTCTGCCAGCGAGTGCACTTTACCGCTGAATAATCTGTGTGAGCTGCCGCACACTTTAGCCCTGTTACACGCGTCTGGGAGCTGCTGTTGACAGGTACTAGTAGTCTAGAGATTGGGGTATATGCTCAGCTATCTGTATAATACAGATCTGTGTGTATAAAATATCCCGGGATAGTCAGTGCTTCCTGTATAGTGCTGCTCTCTGTCTTGGGATTATACAGAGAGCAGCACTATACAGGGAGCACTGAGTGTCCCAATTTATTATACACACAACCCTGTATTATACAGAGAGCACTGACTGTCCAGGGATATTATACCCAGACAGTAATTGATAGCTGTGCTGCAAAATGTCCTTGGAAATTTTTTTTCAAATGTTGGCAACTATGGCACTGTATCAAGGATAATGTGTTTGTTTTTTTAATAATCCCTGGTGGAAAATCATGATTCCTCCACCAGGTATTATTTAAAAAACAAAACACATTGTGTCGGGGGCATGGCTTAACATGTGACAGGGCGGGGTCAAACTGCGGCGAGGGCGGGGTTAAATGTGCCCCCCTACTTTTGTCACTGGCCCTCCATGTGCCCCCCCGAAAAATGAATCCTAGAGACGCCACTGCCTAAGACCCAGACTGGGATATCATTGCTGTTTTTGTGGTTATTGCTGCCAAACTGTAAGTGTGGTGTGGAGGATTAATCTATCTTGACACCCTTTTCTGTTTTCTCTCTCATTAGTTAGTTCTTTCCTTTACAGGCTACTAAAAATCTGTTTTACCCTTAAGCACCTAGCCAATATTAATAAGACTATTTTACTGGGCCCAATATCTTGTCACTAGTTGGACTTGGGTATATACATTCCCTGTAAAATTTTATCTGCTAAATGCAGGATCAGAGAGACCTTGAGGGTCTATGGGCCCCACACCAGGTGTTTCCCCCCTTAACAAGGGAGGTAAAGGTGACGCCAGCCTCATGGCATCGGAGGAATTTCAATCCCTCCTAGACTCTACCATGGCACAGTCCATTAACAGAGCTTTAACCTCTGTGATGGGGGTCATGTCATCCTCTATCACTCAGTCTATAACAGAGGCATTGATACAGACACAGACTAGTGGCATGCAGAATACACGCAACTCGGGACCCACTAACATGGTACAACCGGGACGTAAGGCTTTGGCAAAGAGCAGACATGTGGCCTCCCCTCCAGGTTCAGCTTGCATTGAATGACATGCCTCAGGCTGTCAAAGATGGCGCGATACCACCGGGCACTAGAGCCCCTGGCCCGGCAAAATCAACCAGAGCTTGGAAACGGGCACGTGCCCATGGGGATTCATCCGATTCGGAACGGAGTTTGGAGGAGGAGTATGATGACTCCTATATGGACATCTACAGTGTGGAATTTTCAGATTCCGGGTCTGACATAAAAACAGGCGTTGTGACCTAAAAGATTATGGCTCAAGGTGCTGAGCCTGCTGACTCGGCGAGGGCGACAATTTACGGGACCCGCTGGGTAACCCTTTATTTGACCCAGATGACCTCTGTCACCCTCGCTCGGCAGAATGGGAGCCGCCTGCACACATCGCAAAGTACCTCGCACTTTGTGTGCGAAAGCCTTTATCTAAAGAAGGGCGCAATAAGTTACGGGCGGAATGCCCACGACCCATCCTTCCAGACTCGGTGGAAAAGACACCTGACGTGGACCCTCAGTTGGTCCAATTCTTGACCAAGTCTGGTTGGAAACCAAGGAAGGGCTTAGACTTTTCCCTCCGGAACTGCCAAGACAAGTTCCTTGATACTTTTGGACCCATATCTAAACTGTATGAGCTAGTGGAGTCCGCCCAATCGTGCAAAAGCAAATTTGATTTCAAAGTAGGTTGCAGAGATTAGTCTGCATGGTGGGTAACGCCAATACGGCTATGGCTACCGAACGCCGCAAGGCGATTCTCCTGAAAATAGAGCCCAAACTGGCCAGTATGGCGACCAACGAGCCAGGCCCAGCTGCTAAAGGCTTACTTTTTGGTGAATCCTTTATTAAAGATCTTGGGCTGTACGTAAAGACATTTACAGCAATTGATAAAGCTCAGACATCTCTTAAGAGGGGACGGCAGAGGAAGGAGCCGTCTACCCAGCCGTGGATTTCGAGGCTCAACTAGAGCTGGCAGAGGCTCCTTTAATAACCAGAGACCGGTACTGGAGTGACACTATACCCCATTCTGGCCATCTCGAGGACTGCCCTGAAATTCCCGCGGACCACGGGGGTCTGTTTCAGGCAGACGACCTTATGGTGAGTTCCGAGTATCTCCTTTTTCCCCATGTAAAAGTGGGTGGCAGACTAGCATTGTTTCATCATGCTTGGAAAATTTAACCGCAGATGTTTGGGTATTAAATATGATACAAGGGTACCTATTGGAGTTAACCTCCCACCCGGTTCAGACGCAGTTCCCTCGAGAACTAATAATGACCAACCAACACCACACGATGATCTCAGCAGAGATCACAGAGTTAGCGTCAAAAAATGCTATCCAACAAATCCCATGGGACACAGAAGGGTTCGTGAGCAACCTGTTTCTGGTCCTCAAGAAAGGGGGCGGGGTAAGCCCAGTAATAAATCTCCGACCTCTAAATGTGTTTGTCCAGTACCACCATTTCAAAATGGAGGGTATTCATTGCTTTCGGGACCTCCTCATACCATCAGATTGGATGGTCAAAATAGATTTACGGGACGCTTACCTGACAATCCCTATTGCAGAAGCGCATCAGAACCTACTGCAGTTTCAGTGGCAGGGAACGAAATGGAGGGTTGTATGTCTGCCACTTGGCCTATCCTCTGCCATTTGGCCTATCCTCGGCTCCATAAGTGCTGAAGCCAGTGATTGCCTTACTGCGCACACGAGGGGTCAGATTAATGATTTATCTAGACGACATCCTTCTTCTGTCCCAGTCTCAATCCCAACTACACATTCACCCATCCTGGACGACCCACCTTCTCCAAAACTTAGGATTCTTAGTGAATTGAGAGCCAGTGATTGCCTTCCTGCGCACACGAGGGGTCAGATTAATAATTTATCTAGACGACATCCTTCTTCTGTCCCAGTCTCAATCCCAACTATGCATTCACCCATCCTGAACGCCCCACCTTCTCCAAAACAATTCTTAGTGAATTGGGAGAAATCAATTCTACAACCCTCCAGATGCATGGAATTTCTTGGTTTCCAAGTGGACAACAGAGATTGTGTCTACCCAAAGACAAAATGATTTATGCATCGTACGACCATTTATCTCCGACAGCTTGGGAGGATCATAGGGCTGTTGGCATCATCCATACAGGCGATCTAACCGGGACCGTTACACTACTGTGCCCTATAAAGGCTCAAAGCCTCATACCTACGCTCCGGTCACTCATACGAAACCTGCGTTGTACTGGACGAAGACTCCAGGGAAGAGCTGGACTGGTGGCTAGCCCACATGGAGGCATGGAATAGACGGGCGATATTTGGATCGACGCCGGATCTGGTCATAGAGTTGGACGCCAGCTTACACGGCTGGGGCGCGCATTGCGGGTCAGTTTCCACCGGTGGCAGATGGTCAAACGAAGAATCACTGTTACACATCAACTGCCTAGAACTATAAGCAGCATCCTTTGCAATTCACAGTATGACCCCCACAGGCATTTCATGCTTGATCTTAATCAAGATGGACAACATCTCAGCGGTGCGTTATATCAACCACCTAGGAGGGACGAAATTGAAGGTTCTCGCGCTGATGGCTTGAGATTTTTGGCACTATTGCCTGGAACACAGCATTTCGGTAATAGCAGAATACATTCCGGGGCAGGACAATACGATGGCGGATTGGAACTCCCGATACCTTCAGGGCGCAGGGGATTGGCATCTCCACCAAATGATTTTCCAGCTCCTCTCTCGACTCTGGGGACCTTTCAATATAGACCTCTTCACGTCTCGTCTGAACACCCAGCTTCCTCGTTTCTTCAGTTGGAGACCAGATCCAGATGCTCTAGCGACAGATGCATTCCTACAGGACTGGACCAAGGGCAGGAACTCCGCTTTTCCCCCTTTCAACCTCATTTCTCGGACCGTAGCGGTCCTTCGATATTCCAGGGGGACGCTGGCGCTGGTAACCCAGTTATGGAGGTCACAACCTTGGTTTCCTCAGTTATTGGAAATATCGATAGATTTCCCACAGCTGTTGCCGGACATTCCCTACCTCTTGACTAACCCAGAGGGAATGAGTCACGAACTGGCCAACCAGGGTCTACTTCAGCTGATGGCATGGGTCATTTCAGGAGATCATGGAATCTTGAGGAGGTTTTGCAGACGACACTCAGTCTCTTGGCAGAGTCGTGGGCACCAGGTACCTGGGTTGGCTTGGAGAAAGTGGACTGATTGGTGCGTGGGACAGTCAATGGATCACATATCAGCTCCTACAAAAGCTTTTTAGTGTACAGAGTATTTGTTTTTCATTTTATTTTTATGTATTTATTTATTTTCCATCTGGCTTTCCTGCTCCTTTGGACGCTGAGTTTAGGATACGTCTCCAACTGAGTTTGATGTGCCTGTTTGACACTTCTATTTTGTAAGTGTATCTTATAATAAAGTGTGTTATTTTATTAAGATACTCTGCACTATTATTTTCTTTTTCTTCCTATGCATGTTATTGATGTTCCAAAAGTCCTGAAGTTAATACATCGTTATCCATGATATGCCTTCAATCAAATTGGGTTTGTGAGTGTGATCATTTATATTTATAACCCACATTTTGCAGCATTATTGCCCTATGTCCGTCTCTATTATTTTTGTGTTGTAGATTGCCTTTTTTGGTATTTTTGTCCTACAAAAGCAATCCTACAATTTCTGACTCTACTCTTTGAGGAAGGAAAAGTCTTTCGTACTATAAATCTGGACAGATCAGCCATATCGGCAAAACATATGGGTTTGGATGGTACCGCAATAAGCAAACATGCTCTTATCTGTCGTTTACTCAAAGGCATCCATCTTACTCGACCCCCTCAAACTCGGTATTCTTCCTTTTGGGATGTCAATATGATTTTTCATTTGGCCATTGAACCAGGAACTTTCTCTAAAGCAATTGTCGGCCAAGCTGTAGATGCTGTTTTGTTTTGTTTACTTTCATGTTAACGGGTTGCTGATGTCAGAGCGCTAGACTGAAATGCACGCGTTTTTGTCCCAAACGGAGTATCCTTTAATATTTCAAGTAGGACAAAATCTTTGACTAAGGAAGTTTTCTACCCGTCATTTCCGGACAACCCAAATTTGTGCCCTGTGTTACGTCTGAAGGAATACGAGCATCGTACGGCCTCGCTCCGTCCAGAGCAAATCCATCCATTATTCATCTCATTCAAAGTACCTCACCTACCAGTATCTACTCCTACTTTAGCTCGTTGGGTCAAATGGTTGCTCTCAATGGCAGGCATAGACACCTCAATTTTTTCCTCTTACTCCATTCACGGGGCTATGGCCTCTAAAGCTTCCATGATAGGTTGTAGATTGGAGGATATCCTATGGGCAGCCGACTGGTCGAATGAGTCTACATTTCTTAATTTCTATTTTCGCCCAGTGCAACACATTTCCAGTTCAGTGATTGCTCAGCTTTAAAATAGCATAATAGGAGCCTCCGTGTCTCTAATAAAATTACCAGATTTTACTAATAATATAACGTAAAGTCATGATTTTATTAATGACACGGAGGCGAGTATTATTCCCACCCACCCTACCCAGGGTGGTGATTAAGTTGCAACCCAGACATGGGGCCCTTAGGATGACTTAATATGATAGGTACAAGATCATTCATGACACAGATGAGTAAGTATTCAATAAATATGACTTATATGATACTTATTTTGATTTAGCAACATGGTTGACGAACTTGATATATTTACATCGATTGATTAACATGGTTGACGAGTTGTTAATTGCGGAATAGCAGTCACGAGATTTCGATATTAACATATTTTTCTTCTCTTTTAGCTTGAATACAACTTGAGAGTTGGCGGTTGAAACTGTTCTAGATTAATGTTCCAGTTATGGTTTTGGTTCGTGAATTCGTATTTCTGGTTGGAATACCTTGGGATTTGCTCTAATGGTCTTCGGGATCTATGCAGAAAGAGGAGGAGGCATGGAGCACTGAACCTATATGGATTATACTGGATGCTGATTGGTGCTACTGTTACCAGGCTATTGTTATGGTTTTCTTTTTTCTATGATTCTCTCATACTGTTATGGGATTTTAACATGGTTCAAAATTTAGTAGGCCTGAAATCTCCAAGTGGCATATACAAGTACAGGTGTTTGTTGTATCTGTTAGTTAGTTACATGTAGCTAAGATACTGTCATCAATGTACTGAGCATGTGCATCAACTGTAGTCACATTCCTTTGTCCTTAAAAGGAGTCATACGGTCTGCCCATATTAGGTGATCCTGAATATCCTGTTCACTGATTGGTCTAAGGGTATGTGTGAGTGGAGTTATTGTTAATAAATAGCCTGTGCAAACTATGCTCTGGGCTCATACCTTTTGTGAGACCCGATCGGTGTGTAAATAAAAGACCCGTTACTTTCTGAAGACTTGTGTCCATATCTCTATGTGTGGCTTCTGCGGTTTGTTCCTGTTATTCCTCCAGTAACAATACTTCCCTTTTTTCTTGCTGCTGGGAGTATAATAAAGAAAGAGAATGCATAATACTCGCCTCCGTATCATTAATAATATCATGACTTTACATCATGTTAATAGTAAAATCTGGTAATTGTATCTGCAATATTTGGTTCCGTTCATTATGCTGCTGTCAGATTGGGGCCTCTTTTCACCAGCATACTAACTGTGCTTTTTGGTGGCTAAGGAATTAGAGGCGTATAAATTGGGCCTTGGCAGGGAGGATGGAACTGGTTATTTATCTGTCCTTAATTCTCACAGAGATAAGGCCTGCAGCCTGACTTCGTACACTTGTTGGCAGAAGGGAATTAGACTTCAGCCAACATTTCTGTCCAATGTCTGTCCACAGTAACAAGGTGTCTGTACACTGTGCAAGTCTCTAGCCATACAGCAGACTGATTCCTTCTGTCATTACTGGAACCTCTGCAGAACAGATCTCAGGGTTAACAAAGACTAGCTAAACTTGAAAGCTTCAATCTTTTATTTTATCACAAATAAATATATCGCTGCGGAATGGACAGTTTTCTTCCCATTTAAAAAGAGAATATTTATTACAAGATTCCATAAATCTTTTATTTTATTTTTTATTTCAGTGCAGTGCCGTGGGTGCTGTGTCTCATGTTTGCAAGGCTTAAATTGTCTATTTACGTCCACCGTCAATCACTGATAGTTGGATATTAGTAATGGCTGTTTTGTTTACTATTGAACATGTGACATTTCCCAGAAGAAACACATTACAAGATGACCTGTAAAAACACACGTGGCAGGTATGGCTACAAGGGGTTAATAAATATTGTTCTTATCAGATATGAAGCAACTGTGAGTGGTAACCTGATATGCCTGCTTCTAATTAATTAAAAACACTTATTGTTTATAGAAAACGCTCCTTTCACCCTTGGTCAAGATTCCAGGCCTGTAAATCAGTTTGTAAATTTAACAAAAACAATTTAAATAAACAAAAAACTGCTGAAATGAATATATATATATATATAAACAAAAAACTAAGTTATAGAGAGAGCTTGGCTTACAATCTTACAATCTAGAGTGAAAGGGGGAGGGGAAACACAAGGTATAGAGAGAGCTTGGTTTGCAAGCTTACAATCTAGTATGAAAGGGGGAGGGGAAACAAGGTATAGAGAGAGCTTGGCTTGCAAGCTTACAATCTAGAGTGAAAGGGGGAGTGGAAACACAAGGTATGGAGAGAGCTTGGCTTGCAAGCTTACAATCTACAGTGAAAGGGGGACGGGGAGCACAAGATATAGAGAGAGCTTGGCCTGCAAGCTTACACTCTAAAGGAAATGGGGCAGAAGAAACACAAGGAATAGAGAGCTCTTGGCTTGTAATCTTAAAATCTAGAAGTAATGGGGGCAGAAGAAACACAAGGTATATTATATAGACAAAAGTATTGAGGCACATCTTTTAATTATTGAATTCAGGTGCTTTAATCAGACCCATTGTCACAGGTGTATAAAATCAAGTATCTAGCTATGCAGTCGGCTTTTACAAACATTTTTGGAAAAAAATGCATTGAACTGAAGAGCTCAGTGAATTCACACGTGGTACTATGAAAAGATGCCACCTTTGCCATAAGTCAGTTGGTGAAATGTCATCCTTGCTAGATATTCCACAGTCAACTGGAAGTGGTATTATTGGAAAGTGGAAGTGTTTCGGAATAAGCAGCAACTCATCCACAAAGCAGAAGACCACTTAAAGTCACAGAGTGCCGAGGCACATGGGGCATAAACGTCGCCTACGCTGGTGGGGCCTGACTGTCCTGGAGGGAAGACGTGCCTAATTGAAGCTTACTACTGATCATTGCTAAAACGGCTAAAAAGGCACCTCCAAACCACGAGACAATGCACACATTGACCCCAAGCAACGTACTGGCACTCAGTCCACACGGTAAACCGTTGATGCGGCCCGTGAACGGACGACAGACAGTAGGCTATACCCGTGCAGGCATGTGGCCGGGAGCACACTGGACGGGAGCGGCAGCCGAGCTCCCTGCCTGGAGTGGCCTGGGAGCCGATTGCTACAAACGGGTATCCCGCAACCCCCCCCTAGGGAACGGTGGGGGTGATCCCGGTCCACCACTGGGAGTCTTTCCAGATATGTCAGAAACAACGGAGGAACCTATCGTAGGGTCAAGAGACTCACCAAAGATGGAGGCGACCACGCGGTCTGCGAGCAGCCAGGAAGTACAACAAGCCCCTCTGACCAGCTTGGAGCAAATATTCACAAACTTCTGGCTGAAGCTTGAGTACAGAATGCAGCAGGGAGCCCAACAAATGCCCACCTCAAGCCGCCCACAAAGACATGCACCGCCTGACACACAGTGGCAACCGGCAGCCCTGGGGAGGCCCAAAACCATGAGAAGGTGGCGGAGAGACAGGCAGACAACTCACCCATACAGGGAGGCGAAACGGAGAACACCGCCGAAAGCAAACGCTGGCACGACTCGGACACCATTTACTAGAGGGGCGACTCTACCCCAACCACATGACTCACCCAAACGACACCTACCACGCCCGCAGACTCACCGCATCGAATGGCGACTACATGGGCATCCACGGCAAGGCCCTGCACAGCCCCAACGAGCAATCGGTTGAAAATCAAAGCGCATTGCATATCTGGCTCCGCGATAGGGAGATTGGTCACGGCACACTTCACCACAATGCGACACCGGAAAATGACCATCTTTCCGCTGGCTAGCCCAGAGAAGGACTTGAGCCTGGGAGACCCCAGGGGACCTTAAAGTATTTGTATAGCATTATTTTATTGCCTACACATAAGCACTCTCCAGCCTATATTTGCCACCTCACACTTAAGATAAATGATCCAAGTGCAAACCCAGGCAAATAGGGGCACCTCACATGTAAAATAGCTTTAGCTCGCTTACTGAGGCTCAACTACTGACGTAACACGTCAATGCGATACTAAGGGTAATTTCTCTGGTTTAAGCATAACCCACATCCTAGTCTCTCCTACCACTACTCCACTTTGGGGCGTTAGTGTCGCTAATCTCAACTTAGTAATACTCGTGGGTGCAGCGCCCTTACTCAACTCTGCAATTAGCTTCCAGTGCACCTGAGCCTCCTGTTATGACGGATAGGTTGTTATACTCACTCTCCTTAACCATACCAGTGCCACTTGTCAGCAGCCCTTACTGTTGTACATAGTCCACACCGCAAACGCCCTGCTAACCTACCTGACCTGCCATTTTAAGCGTAGTCTAACTACTGAAACATCATTACCCAACTTGTATTACTCTCGTTTTAACACTGTCGACTTACATATAAAATTGTGCATGTATTCTGGACTACCCCATTGTTACATATGTTTCAAGTTTGCTGAGGATTGCCATTGGGGTACCTCACGCACTCATGTTATTCTCGATATGCACTACAATGCTGATTCCATAGCTGAAGAGTTCTAAACTGCCACTGGCATTAATATCAGTACACAATCTGTGCTATGTGGGCTTCATGGGAAGGGTTTGCCATGAACAGGGCCGGCCTTAGGGGTGTGCGAGCTATGCGGCTGCACAGGGCGCCTTGGAGCAGTGGGCGCCCTGTGGCCGACACAGCTCACACATTTCCGGCTGCCTGGGTGGAGGATTTCATTATTCTCCACCCGGGATAAAAAATGTTTTTTAAAAAAAGCATTGTGGTGGGGGATAGTGTGCGGCAGGGGCGGGGCTAGAACTGTTGGACCAGGCAATTGCTGCATGGGAAGCAGGCAGGAGTCATAAAAAACCTCTGACCTGCTTGGATATACAATACAGGATCAGATAAGGTCCTTATGAATTTAATTTACTTTCATATAAGAAAGAAAATAGATAAAATCGAAACCTAGGCGTGTTAGTATCATAGACTAGCAGCCTACTTAATCCAAGCAGGTCAGAGGTTTTTTATGATATATGTTCACAGACTATATATGATATAAGAACTATTTTAGTGCTTGCACTAACCTCTTACTTGTCTATTATTTGGACTTTTATGTATGTTTGATCTGTGAGACCAAGAAACTGTTTATTTGTTGTTTTCTTTAAGAGATTTAGAATTTCTGAAGATTGTATTGACATTTAGAGTCAAAAATGGGTCGCAAGAGAATACTGAGAATGGGCAGCAGCTGAAATAGCCTGCCCTTCGGTCAGTCCCCGCTCAGTTCTCAAGCTGATTTTTGCTCATCTTGTGCCATTACAGAGAGAACATATCTGAAGCATATCAGACTGGTCCCACCCATACGGGCAGTCCAGATCCGAAATGCCAGCAAGTTCTCTCTGCACGAGAGATACAGCAACCACAGACGATCGTTTCAGCCTTGTTAGACATCATCAGTGAGGCATAGCTGATATCTCCCTAGGCACCGTGAGCAAGGGGTCCACGTCTGGATTATCCCTTTAAACTTGTGGAGAGTCAAAAATGGGTCGCAAGAGAGATATCAGCTATGCCTCACTGATGATGCCTAACGAGGCTGAAACGATCGTCTGGGGTTGCTGTATCTCTCGTGCAGAGAGAACTTGCTGGCATTTCGGATCTGGACTGCCTGTATGGGTGGGACCAGTCTGATATGCTTCAGATATGTTCTCTCTGTAATGGCACAAGTTGAGCTAAAACCAGCTTGAGTTCTGAGCGGGGACCCACCGAAGGGCATGCTATTTTAGCTGCTGTCCGTTCTCAGAATACTCTTGCGACCCATTTTTTGCTCTCCATTAGTTTAAAGGGTAATCCAGACGTGGACCCCTTGCTCATGGTGCCTAGGGAGATATCAGCTATGCCTCACTGATGATGCCTAACAAGGCTGAAACGATCGTCTGGGGTTGCTGTATCTCTCGAGCAGAGAGAACTTGCTGGCATTTCGGATCTGGACTGCCTGTATGGGTGGGACCAGTCTGATATGCTTCAGATATGTTCTCTCTGTAATGGCACAAGTTAAGCTAAAACCAGCTTGAGTTCTGAGTGGGGACCCACCGAAGGGCATGCTATTTTAGCTGCTGTCCATTCTCAGAATACTCTTGCGACCCATTTTTTGCTTGTATTGACATTTACATCCAATATTTATATTCACTTTTTGCTATTATATATCTAGTGTTATCTATTACATGTTAAAAGCTCCTGGATACCTATATGCTCATTTATCTGTAAGTTCTTATAGGATCTGGTGAAATCCTATCCTTTCCAGTTTCAGAGCTTTTATCCTATCTTTCTCTTTGTCTTATTCCCTCTTTTATATCCTTTGATAGACACATCTTGTGACTATCAGGATTTATCATTCACCTAACGTTTGTGTTCCTGACCCTATAGTGATCCTTTAATATTTCATAAAAATTCGAGTGCCATTGTAATGTTTCAGCATACCAAGACTTTTTTTTTTTTTGACAATCTTTATTTTCATTTTCATGGAAGTATACAACATTGTTGAAACGGGTATTTCAAAGTTAACATTTTAATGTGAACTTTATAAGTTGAACAGCGTGTAACTTTTTCATTTTAACAGCTGTGAACCATGTGTCTTGTTAGATAACTGGTTTCTGGTCAAGTGTTATGTTTACCATTTTTGTGGGTATGGTAGAGTGGGTTAGTTCAGTTTGTGTAGGAAGCCCTAGGGGGCTGAGGTTCAGGTCATGTCCTAGACATTGTATCCCTGCGGATGCCTGCGACTATTGTACGGGTCGGTCGGATTGTGCACTTTTGTCATGACTAATGCTGGCTTCATGTAACGCCATGTTAGGGCGTATTGTCTAGTGAGTTGTGTGAGTTCGTCTGTCTAGATTTCTGTATAGTGGGCTGAGCGCTTTGGTGCTACCTGTATGAGGGGGCTAGTCTCAGATCCCCTTGTCTCTTTGCAGTCCCGTGTTGTGCGTACTTTGGCTTTCTAAAGGCTCAGTTTCGTGGTCATACTCTGCTAATGGAGTCTTAAGTGTCATTCATATGTCTTAGTTACATAGTATGGCGTTATATTGTCTGCCCCTTCTGCGGCTCCATCGGTCTGATCTTTACTAGTTTGTCTGGGCTGTCATTCTAAGTTTTTTCGGGATGCTTTAGTCGTGGATAGTTCCGTCCGGTGTCTGGAGTGGTTGGGGGGGCCTGGAGGGGGAGGGGTGGGTATGGGGAGGCTAGGAGGGGTGTGTGAATGCGGCAGGTGAGGGGTTTCTCCCCCGGTGTGTCCGGTCCTGTGCTGTTTTATTTTGGGATCGGCTGTTTAATGGGGTCTGTTTTGTAGAGTTGCCCTCTCGGCCTTCTTAGAGATGTATATCGCCCAGAGGTACCAGGTCAGGGCGCACTGTTCCGGGCGGCCTCGCAGTTCTGCCATCAGGGTGTCCATAGAGTTACCAAGACATTTTAAGCAATGCTATGCTTCCAACTTTGTGTGTACAGTTTGGGGAAGGCCCTTTTTTACTCCAGCATGACTGTGGGCAGTGCACAAAGCAAGGTCCATAAAGACATTAGATAAGGTTAGATAAGTTTGGTGTTGAAGAAATTGACTGGCCCGCCCTTCTTGTCGAACATCAGTGCCTGCTCTCACAAATGCTCTACTGGATGAATGGGCAAAAACTCTCAAAATCAGCTCCCAGAACAGTAGAAGCTGTTATAGCTGCAAAGGGGGGAGGGGGAAACTACATATCAATGTCTATGTATTTAGAATGTGATGTCATAAAAATCCCCGTTGGTGTAATGGTCAGGTATCCCAATACTTTTATCCATATAGTGTATAGAAAGAGCTTGGCTCACAAGCTTACAATCTAGAAGGAATGGGGAGACAGGGAAAGCACAAGCTATAGAGAAAGCTCTGCCCACTATTGGAATAAACACTAATGGAATATATTTAATATATTGTCTCAGCACAATACCCTGTAAGAGGGACTGACTTTATGCACAGAGACAGTAGAAGTCAGGCCTCCTGGACCCAGCAAAGTCCAGGCTGAGAGTTGGATTTCGCTTTTATTTTTTGGCAGCACCTGTTACAGATCCCCATCTGCGTTCCCACTGAACAACTAAGCCTTTGTCTTGTTACAGAAAGCAGCTTCCACCTCCTTCTTTGGGGAACTTGTGAATAGAACACACATCCACATCTTGTCCTTTCCCAGAGTAAACTGACCACTTATCAATGAGTTGTGGGTCCCACATCGAGTCTCCCACCGCTGCGTGACCACAGGCACTGCCCTGCTAAAAGCAGCCATTTACTGCCATCAGTGTCCTGTTACCCAGAGGATACGATTCCCTGTAACCCATATGGACATGAGAAATATAGAAGCGTCATCTGAGTCTTCGTACAGACACGATTCTCACCGGAATTAACCTGTTAAATGTCGGTATGTAAATCAAAAGAGACTGACTACAGACAAGGAGTACGAAACTCAATGCTGAATATTTTTCAGCTAGGACCCCCTTTAATGTCCTTAGACCTACTGAAAATAAATCTACCTTCACCTGACAAAGAACAAATATATTTGAAAGGCACATTTGTTGCAGTATTTCAATGTGTCAAAGGGTAGACAGCACAGGTTTCCGAGTGTTGCATTAAAACTGTTAAAGAGGATTGTGCTGGAGATAATGAAAGAAAGGAAACACTTTTAGTCACTAAGCAGTGAATTGTTAGCCAACTAACTATGCAACTCTGAACAGTTGCTCTCACCGTACTATAAGTCCCTGCATTATTTAATAAAGTAAAAATTTAAAGCAAATTCAAAATGAGGATTAAATGTAAGGCCAGAGTATTCGGACTAGAAGCACAGCTGACTTAGGAAATATTTTAAAATTGCAGTTTTGACCTTGAAATTCCCTTTGAATTCTCACTTTAGTAAATAAACCCTATACTGCATATTGTTTTGTCTTATTAATTGATAAATCAAATGATATTGCATATATAGTCACAAAAATATATTTTTTGTCTGTTATTTGCTTGTAAATATTCAGACTAGGGAACAGAAGACTAATGTTGACTCAAATTAAAGAGACACTCCATTGGTGATTTTTCCAATTGTCTTAATATTTACACCCTGTTCCAAATTATTATGCAAATGATATTTTTCTCAATTACCTAAATAATTGATGTAAATAACAGTCAGCATAATTCTCATGTTATCAACTATTAAGAGTACAATTCAAAATTTATTAAACAAACCTCCTAATGATAAAAGTATTTTTTTTAAACATAAAAAACTTACAATGCACTGTTTCAAATTATTACGCACACTAAGTTTCAAAACACTTTATAGATGGTAAAGAACTGAAAATTGTCATTTGTTGTGTTTGCAGCATATTTACTGAAATCAAAAGATATTTCAATCAAACTTATAACAACATTTTAACTTTTTAAACATTTTAACAGGTCACGTTACATTTTAACATAGGACCTCTTATTTGATAGCAGCTTCACAAGTCTTGCATCAATTGAACTTGTGATTTTTTGGACAGTTTCTGCTTGAATTTGTTTGCAAGATGTCAGAATAGCCTCCCAGAGCTGCTGTTTGGATGTAAACTGCCTCCCACCCTCTTAGATCTTTTTCTTGAGGATGCTCCAAAGGTTCTCAATAGGATTGAGGTCAGGGGAGGATGGAGGCCACACCATGACTTTCTCTCTTTTTATCCCCATAGCAGCCATTGATGCAGAGGTATTCTTTGCAGCATGAGATGGTGCATTGTCATGCATGAAGATGATTTTATTACGGAAAGCATAGTTCTTCCTTCTGTACCAGGGAAGAAAGTGGTCAGTCAGAAACTCCACATACTTTGCAGAGGTCATCTTTACACCTTCGGGGACCCTAAAGGGGCCAACCAGCTCTCTTCCCATGATTCCGGCCCAAAACATGACTCCACCACCGCCTTGCTGACGTCGCAGCCTTGTTGGAACAGGGTGGCCGTCCACCAACCAGCCACTACTCCATCCATCTGGACCATCCAGGGCTGCACAGCACTCATCAGTGAACAGGGCTGTTTGAAAATTAGTCTTCATGTATTTTTCTGCCCAATGCAGCCGTTTCTGCTTGTGAGCATTGGTTAGTGGTGGCCAAATAGAAGGTTTATGTACAGTTGCAAGACTCTGGAGGACACCTTGATGTCTGTGGGACTGCAGAGGCACCAGCAGCTTTAAATATCTGTTTGCTGCTATGTAATGGTATTTTAGCAGCTGCTCTCTTGATCCGATGCATTGATCTGGTAGAAATCTTCCTCAATGTGCCTTTATCTGCACAAACCCATCTGTGCTCTGAATCAGCCACAAATCTCTTAATAGTGCGATGATCACGCTTAAGTTTTCGTGAATATCTAATGTTTTCATACCTAGTCCAAGGCATTGAACTATTTCACTCTTTTCGGCAGCCGAGAGATCCTTTTTCTTCCCCATATTGCATGAAAATGGTGCTCTGTTTAATAATGTAGAACACCCTCCTTTAGTAGTTTTTCCTTAAATTGGGCTCAGCAGGCAATCAAATTGTCACAGGTGTCTGAGATTGTTTTCGGTGATCAAAAGAGCCCTGAGACACAATGCCATCCATGTGTTAAACTGAAAATCAAAATATTTAATATTTGTGACACTTAAATAGAATTTGCATAATAATTTGGAACAGGGTGTAATTGTGTGAAACATGTAACTCATAAAATATTCATGTCTCATGATATGCTTTTTCTGCAGTGCAATCTGTAGAAATCAGGAAATGGATGAGACCTTCTATCCAATGCTGAGGCTACATTGCTGTACACCTGGCCACGACTGGTTTCATTCATGTTTCTTCTCAATAATTACATTATTTGTGATTTTTTTGTGTGTGACTTCTCGTGGAAGAAGGACATAAGAGAGTGGGGTTAGAGAGAGTGAAATTATTTTTTTGAAAGCATCATGCACCTGCTATCTTGTGAAAAAGACGATTCTCTCCCTGCACAATCCCCTGTGACTGTTGGAGGCAGCCATTTGGTAGCGCTGTGCCAAAGTAAAACTTTGAATTCCCTTAAGGTGCCAGCCCAATTTTTAGAAGTCATGTTTGTGAATGTTGAGTAATGCTTAAGCTATGTATTGTTTTTGGTGGCTGCCTATGGAATTTGTATGTGTGTGCATGTGCAGTCCTTTGGCCAGGGAGGGGGGCATGAATCCTTGTTGAACCCTAGTCTTCTGGTGGATGGAACTTGCAGTTTGCACATTTGGTGGGAAAAGACCACTTGTGCCTCTCTCCCCAATCTGGTGCCCCAGCATGTTAGAGTGTTGCCATTTTATGCCACGGCAATGCTTGGTATCACGGAGAAGCACTGGAATTTGGTGGAGTTACCCGGGATTTCACTTGCTGCAGTTGCAGACCACAGGCTCCCCTGTGCTCACAGAGGGTGCTCCAGATCGTCTGTGGAGATAAGAGAATCTCCAAAACTGGCCCATTTGGGTGTGGCGGCCATGTGATTGCTTCCAGATGCTCTAAGGGTATTACAGCGATGCCTTGATGTCGAGGCATCCTGCAATACCTCTTTTGACTGCCATGCCACAGACCGATCACTTCCGGGTTGCCTCACGTGGTGTCCAGCAGTGTAGCAGAGCATCGGAAGCCATCGGGCAGGATTCCGATGTTCTGCCTGTGTGCTGAGTGCCTCAATGGGTCAAGACACGCAGTGAAAACTTAAAGATCTTGCACCTTTTTAAAGATACTTTTGGCATAGGCACATTTTTTGTAAAACTATCATCTTACAATCAACTGCTTTCAAATAGAAAAGCTGTTCATGTCACATTGACTACTAAATGGCATGGCATATCTGACCATGACCATACAGTTAATCTTACAACACTTTTATTATTACTGCACCAATTTGCCATAGGTTAGATGCATGTGTAGATTGGGGAAGTATCTGACAATCGCTATATTGGAACGGATATCCACAACACAGCCTATATTTGATTAGTTTATTAGAATTATTTTGTTTGTTTATTTTTCTCCAAAGCTCTTGGACAGAGTGGATTAGCTCAAGACACGCTCCTTGAGGTTTTCATCCCATTTAAAGAAGAGGAACTGTTACCTTCTAGATGGAGTTACACGTGGTCTTTCCCAGATAATATACACCTTTTAAATGGATCCTAAATTGGAATCTTTAAGCCAATTAATGCTAGTGCAAGTGAACTGGGGACACTTCTCCCACAAGGTACTATATCTGAAAATACTTCAGATCTACTATTATATACTCTATATATGTCATGGACCCAGTTCTATTCCTGGACCCCCTCATACCTTCATGGAAAAATGTATCTTCACACAAAGGTTCCATGAACTCTTACTGTTATACAAACTATCTCTCCATATAATGTTCAAGTTTATTTAGCTAAATAATATTTAAATCTTACACAGCATTCTTGGTTTATAAAGTATGCACACTTTTCAAACAATGTATTTGTCTGTCCATTGTATGTATGTATGTATATATATATATATATATATAGAGAGAGAGAGAGAGAGAGAGAGAGAGAGAGAGAGAGAGAGAGAGAGAGAGAGAGAGAGAGAGAGAGAGAGAGGAAAAAAAAAAAAAAACGAGAGAGAATAAAGCATTCCAAAATAAAATGTTATCCGACCAGGATGACCCAAAGAAACAGAAACACATCACATTCAGAGTGTACATATTCATAGACAAAACCAAGACAGACAGAAAAACTAATATAGAGACAGACATTAGCATGAACAAACAGAATGGCATATAGACAGAATTATAAACAGGCTGACAGACAGAATTACAGACAGACAAAGAAAGACAGATAGATTGATAGAAAAACAGGGAGACTGTTGGTAGACATACATGTAGACAGATATTGAAAAACTGACAAAATGATAAACAGAATCACAGGCAGTGTAATAGAATGACAGAATGATAGAATGACAGACAGTGTGATAGAATGACATACAGACCGACAGAATGATAGTGTGATAGAATGACAGACAGAATGACAGTGTGATAGAATGGCAGACAGACAGAATGGCAGTGTGATATACATAGAGTGTAATAGAATAAAAGACAGAATGACAGTGTGATAGAATGACAGACAGTAAAGACAAAAAGGGAATTGGAGCCACACACGGGACATGCGTTTTATAGTAATGGTGCTGCCATAGAGTCCAAAATGTATGCATAATACAGATTACGGAACTGCGCACACATAAAATAGTTTTACATTTAAAAGGCTACTTAAAATCACCTATCTCAGCAAACAAATATGGAGATTCAGTTCCAACATATGGCCATATTGTGTTAAGCCCAACACTGCTTCACAGTAATATTGGTGAGTCCGACACTAATTCCAATGTAGGAGACAAATTAAATAGTGTTAATGCTAAATAAACTGAAGTGTATTTTTATAATCTGTTCTAAGAGCATTATGAATATATGCAACTCAAAATTATTGTCATAAAAACACAATTCAGTAAGATGTAGTGTCAAAACTAAACAATTAGAGTGATAGTGCGTTGATGTGTTTATAGTTATATGGATATGATAAAATGACAGACAGTATAACAGACATAATGACACTGTGATATGACAGACAGTCAGTCAGAATTACAGAGTGATATAACAGACATTGTGATAGTATGACAGGAAGAATGACAGTGTGATAGAATGACAGACAGTGTGACAATGTCAGAAAGACATAATGACGTGATAGAATGACAGACATACAGAGTAACACATAGAAAGCACACAGTGCCAGCCCCCCAGCTCTCCTCCTTCTCCTCCATGTCACTACGCCCTCCTCCCCAGTGCCAGCCCCCCAGCTCTCCTCCTTCTCCTCCATGTGTTTCCCCCTCCTCCCCTGTGCCAGCCCCCCAGCTCTCCTCCTTCTCCTCCATGTCATTATCCCCCTCCTCCTGGCTGCATGATGCTGCAGACCCAGACATCTTCCTGCCACCCAGCAGCAGGCTCTCCTCAGCCCAAGCCACCCTCTGGATAACGGGTCCCTGAGCCAGCCTGACCGGTGAGTACCATACTGCCCCTATTATCATGCTAGCCCCATGCTATGTGCCCCCTGTGCCTCTTACATTGCCCATACAGCGCAGGGAGGCAATGCTCCTCCACCTCTGCCAGCATCTCTGCCCATTGTTTAGAAAGCCCCTTCCATCTCATACATGGCTCCTCTCGTACCAATGAGAGAGGCTCACTGCATGCATTGGGTGACTGGTACTCAGATTGGCACGGAAGGACAGAGACTGGCAGCTTAGACGGATATTTAGAGACTGGCACTATTAGACTGACACTGGGAGACTGGCATTATTAGACTGACACTAGGAGACTGGCACTATTAGACTGATGAGACTGGCACTCAGATAAGCACGGAGTACAGAGACTGGCAGCTCAGACGGACACTGAGAGACTGGCAGCTTAGACTGACACTAGGAGACTGGCACTATTAGACTAACACTGGGAGACTGGCATGGTACTGGCAGTCTGACTGGCATATTAGACTAACACTGGGAGACTGGCATGGTGCTGGCAGTCTGACTGGCACTATTAGACTAACACTGGGAGACTAGCATGGTACTGGCAGTCTGACTGGCACTATTAGACTAACACTGGGAGACTGGCATGGTGCTGGCAGTCAGACTGGCACTATTAGACTGACACTGGGAGACTGACACTGGGAGACTGACACTTTTAGACTGACACTGGGAGACTGGCATGGTGCTGGCAGTCAGACTGGCACTATTAGACTGACACTGGGAGACTGACACTGGGAGACTGGCATAGTGCTGTCAGTCAGACTGGCACTATTAGACTGACACTGGGAGACTGACACTTTTAGACTGACACTGGGAGACTGGCATGGTGCTGGCAGTCAGACTGGCACTATTAGACTGACACTGGGAGACTGACACTGGGAGACTGGCATAGTGCTGTCAGTCAGACTGGCACTATTAGACTGACACTGGGAGACTGACACTTTTAGACTGACACTGGGAGACTGGCATGGTGCTGGCAGTCAGACTGGCACTATTAGACTGACACTGGGAGACTGACACGTTTAGACTGACACTGGGAGACTGGCATGGTGCTGGCAGTCAGACTGGCACTATTAGACTGACACTTTTAGACTGACACTGGGAGACTGGCATGGTACTGGCAGTCAGACTGGCACTATTAGACTGACACATGAGGACTGGGAGACTGGCACTGACTACAGAGAGGCTGGCACAATGGACTTGGGAACTGGCACTGGGTAACGCTCACGTGTTAGAGGCAGAATGGCCCTAAGTATGCACTACCTAGGGCCATTAGTACATTAATCTAATCAGTGAGTGTTGAACATAGTGATTGAGATTATACTAGCAAAGAGGAGATGAATATTATCAGTGAGTATACACTACAGGTGAGTACCTAGTATAATGCAGTGAGTAATCAACTGAGTATTCAATTGCATTAAAGTGTTCACTTACATTAACTATTGAGTATTCGCACTGTAAGTACTAAGTGCTATCAGTCAGTATAAGGGAGGGAGTGCTGAGTGTTATTGGGACAGTATCTTTGGGTATTGTGTAAGTAAGGGCAGGGAGTATTCTGTGTTGGCAGTCAGTACTGTGTTTGGCCATGAATCATTTTATTAGCAACTAGTATTGACAGTGAGTACTGAATATTGTGTACTAACAGGTGTGCTGTCTGCAATCATGATGTGTATTGGCAGCTAGTACAATGCCAAGAGCACTGTGTAACAGCAATGCACTGTGTATATTGCCAGTGGGCCCTGTGCAGTGTATACTAGCAGTGAGCACTGTGTAGAAATGTGCAGTGTATATTAAGAATAAGTGTTGTGTATAGCAATGTGCTGTGTATATTTGCAGTAAGCACTGTCAGTAATGTGCAGTGTATACTGCTAGTGAGTGCTGTGTATTTGAAATGTGTAGTGTATATTGCCAGTGAGCACTGTGTATGAGCAGCATGTAGTGTAAATTGCCAGTAAGCACAGTGTACTAGCAATGCACTGTGTATATTTCCAGTGAACATTGCTTGTTAGCAATGTGCAGTGTATATTGACAGTGAGTGCTGTGTATTAGCAATGTGCAGTGTATATTACCAGGGAGCACTGTGTGTTATTAATGTGCAGTGTTTATTATAAGGAAGCAGTGTGTGTTATCAATGTGCAGTGTATATTACAAGGGAGCACTGTGAATTATCAATGTGCAGTGTATATTACAAAGGAGCATTGTGTGTTATCAATGTGCAGTGTATATTACAAGGGAGCACTGTGTGTTATCAATGTGCAGTGTTATTACCAAGGAGCACTGTGTGTTATCAATGTGCAGTGTATGTTCCAAGAAAGCACTGTGTGTTATCATTGAGCACTGTATATTACAAGGGAGCACGGTGTGTCATTACTGTGCAGTGTTATTACCAGGGAGCACTGTGTGTTATCAATGTGCAGTGTATATTACAAGGGAGCACTGTGAATTATCAATGTGCAGTGTATGTTACAAGGGAGCACTGTGTGTTATCAAAGTGCAGTGTATATTACAAAGGAGCACTGTGTGTTATCAATGTGCAGTGTATATTACAAGGGAGCACGGTGTGTTATCAATGTGAAGTGTATATTACAAGGGAGCACTGTGTGCTATCAATGTGAAGTGTTCATTACAAGAAAGCACTGTGTGTTATTCAGGTGCAGTGTATATAAGAAAGGAAGCACTGTGTGTTATCAATGTGCAGTGTATATTAAAAGGGAGCACTGTGTATTATCAATATGCAGTGTATATTACAAGGGAGCACTGTGTGCTATCAATGTGAAGTGTGCATTACAAGAAAGCACTGTGTGTTATTCAGGTGCAGTGTATATAAGAAAGGAAGCACTGTGTGTTATCAATGTGCAGTGTATATTAAAAGGGAGCACTGTGTATTATCAATATGCAGTGTATATTACAAGGGAGCACTGCGTGTTATCAGTGTGCAGTGTATATTACAAGGGAGCACTGTATGTTATTAATGTGCAGTGTATATTACAAGGGAGCACAGTGTATTATCAGTATGCAGTGCATATTACTAGGGAGCCCTGCGTGTTATCAATGTGCAGTGTTATTACCAGGGAGCACTGTGTGTTATCAATGTGCAGTGTATATTACCAAGGAGCACTGTGTGTTATCAATGTGCAGTGTTCATTACAAGAAAGCACTGTGTGTTATTCAGGTGCAGTGTATATAAGAAAGGAAGCACTGTGTGTTATCAATGTGCACTGTATATTACAAGGGAGCACAGTGTGTTATCAATGTGCAGTGTTATTACCAGGGAGCACTGTGTGTTAGCAATGTGCAGTGTATATTACAAGGGAGCACGTGTGTTATTAATGTGCAGTGTTATTACCAGGGAGCACTGTGTGTTATCAATGTGCAGTGTATATTACAAGGGAGCACTGTGAATTATCAATGTGCAGTGTATATTACAAGGGAGCACTGTGTGCTATCAATGTGAAGTGTTCATTACAAGAAAGCACTGTGTGTTATTCAGGTGCAGTGTATATAAGAAAGGAAGCACTGTGTGTTATCAATGTGCAGTGTATATTAAAAGGGAGCACTGTGTATTATCAATATGCAGTGTATATTACAAGGGAGCACTGTGTGTTATCAGTGTGCAGTGTATATTACAAGGGAGCACTGTATGTTATTAATGTGCAGTGTATATTACAAGGGAGCACAGTGTATTATCAGTATGCAGTGCATATTACTAGGGAGCCCTGCGTGTTATCAATGTGCAGTGTTATTACCAGGGAGCACTGTGTGTTATCAATGTGCAGTGTATATTACAAGGGAGCACTGTGAATTATAAATGTGCAGTGTATATTACCGGGGAGCACTGTTATCAATGTGCAGTGTTTATTTTCAAGGAGCACTGTGTGTTATCATAGTGCAGTGTATATTACCAGTGAGCACTGTGTGTTATCAATGTGCAGTGTATATTACAAGGGAGCACTGTGAATTATCAATGTGCAGTGTATATTACCAGGGAGCACTGTTATCAATGTGCAGTGTTTATTTTCAAGGAGCACTGTGTGTTATCATAGTGCAGTGTATATTACCAGTGAGCACTGTGTGTTATCAATATGCAGTGTATATTACAAGGGAGCACAGTGTGTTATCAATGTGCAGTGAATATTACAAGGGAGCACTGTGAATTATCAATGTGCAGTGTGTATTACAAGTGGGCACTATGAATTATCAATGTGCAGTGTATATTGCCAGGGAGCACTGTGTGTGTTATCAAAGGGAGCACTGTGTGTTATCACAGTACAGTGTATATTACCAGGGAGCACTGTGTTATTAATGTGCAGTGTTTATTACAAAGGAGCACTGTGTGTTATCACAGTACAGTGTATATTACCAGGGAGCACTGTGTTATTAATGTGCAGTGTTTATTACAAAGGAGCACTGTGTGTTATCATAGTACAGTGTATATTACCAGGGAGCACTGTGTTATCAATATGCAGTGCATATTACTAGGGAGCCCTGCGTGTTATCAATGTGCAGTGTTATTACCAGGGAGCACTGTGTGTTATCAATGTGCAGTGTATATTACAAGGGAGCACTGTGAATTATCAATGTGCAGTGTATATTACCGGGGAGCACTGTTATCAATGTGCAGTGTTTATTTTCAAGGAGCACTGTGTGTTATCAATGTGCAGTGTATGTTCCAAGAAAGCACTGTGTGTTATCATTGAGCACTGTATATTACAAGGGAGCACGGTGTGTCATTACTGTGCAGTGTTATTACCAGGGAGCACTGTGTGTTATCAATGTGCAGTGTATATTACAAGGGAGCACTGTGAATTATCAATGTGCAGTGTATATTACAAGGGAGCACTGTGTGCTATCAATGTGAAGTGTTCATTACAAGAAAGCACTGTGTGTTATTCAGGTGCAGTGTATATAAGAAAGGAAGCACTGTGTGTTATCAATGTGCAGTGTATATTAAAAGGGAGCACTGTGTATTATCAATATGCAGTGTATATTACAAGGGAGCACTGTGTGTTATCAGTGTGCAGTGTATATTACAAGGGAGCACTGTATGTTATTAATGTGCAGTGTATATTACAAGGGAGCACAGTGTATTATCAGTATGCAGTGCATATTACTAGGGAGCCCTGCGTGTTATCAATGTGCAGTGTTATTACCAGGGAGCACTGTGTGTTATCAATGTGCAGTGTATATTACAAGGGAGCACTGTGAATTATAAATGTGCAGTGTATATTACCGGGGAGCACTGTTATCAATGTGCAGTGTTTATTTTCAAGGAGCACTGTGTGTTATCATAGTGCAGTGTATATTACCAGTGAGCACTGTGTGTTATCAATGTGCAGTGTATATTACAAGGGAGCACTGTGAATTATCAATGTGCAGTGTATATTACCAGGGAGCACTGTTATCAATGTGCAGTGTTTATTTTCAAGGAGCACAGTGTGTTATCAATGTGCAGTGAATATTACAAGGGAGCACTGTGAATTATCAATGTGCAGTGTGTATTACAAGTGGGCACTATGAATTATCAATGTGCAGTGTATATTGCCAGGGAGCACTGTGTGTGTTATCAAAGGGAGCACTGTGTGTTATCACAGTACAGTGTATATTACCAGGGAGCACTGTGTTATTAATGTGCAGTGTTTATTACAAAGGAGCACTGTGTGTTATCACAGTACAGTGTATATTACCAGGGAGCACTGTGTTATTAATGTGCAGTGTTTATTACAAAGGAGCACTGTGTGTTATCATAGTACAGTGTATATTACCAGGGAGCACTGTGTTATCAATATGCAGTGCATATTACTAGGGAGCCCTGCGTGTTATCAATGTGCAGTGTTATTACCAGGGAGCACTGTGTGTTATCAATGTGCAGTGTATATTACAAGGGAGCACTGTGAATTATCAATGTGCAGTGTATATTACCGGGGAGCACTGTTATCAATGTGCAGTGTTTATTTTCAAGGAGCACTGTGTGTTATCATAGTACAGCGTATATTACCAGGGAGCACTGTGTTATTAATGTGCAGTGTATATTATAAGTGAGCACTGTGTGTTATCAATGTGCAGTGTGTATTACAAGGGAGCACTGTGAATTATCAATGTGCAGTGTATATTACTAGGGACCACTGTGTGTTATCAATATGCAGTGAATATTACAAGGGAGCACTGTGTGTTATCACAGTACAGTGTATATTACCAGGGAGCACTGTGTTATTAATGTGCAGTGTTTATTACAAATGAGCACTGTGTGTTATCATAGTACAGTGTATATTACCAGGGAGCACTGTGTTATTAATGTGCAGTGGATATGATAAGTGAGCACTGTGTGTTATCAATGTGCAGTGAGTATTACAAGGGAGCACTGTGAATTATCAATGTGCAGTGTATATTACTAGGGACCACTGTGTGTTATCAATATGCAGTGAATATTACAAGGGAGCACTGTGAACTATCAATGTGCAGTGTATATTACTAGGGACCACTGTGTGTTATCAATATGCAGTGAGTATTACAAGGGAGCATTATGAATTATCAATGTGCAGTGTATATTACTAGGGACCACTGTGTGTTATCAATATGCAGTGAATATTACAAGGGAGCACTGTGAACTATCAATGTGCAGTGTATATTACTAGGGACCACTGTGTGTTATCAATATGCAGTGAGTATTACAAGGGAGCATTATGAATTATCAATGTGCAGTGTATATTACTAGGGACCACTGTGTGTTATCAATATGCAGTGAATATTACAAGGGAGCACTGTGAACTATCAATGTGCAGTGTATATTACAAGGGAGCACTGTGTGTTATCAATGTGCAGTGAATATTACAAGGGAGCAGAATTATCAATGTAGTGTAGGGAAGTGTGTTATCAATGTGCAGTGTTTATTACAGGGACACTATGTGTTAGCAATGTGCAGTGTATATTACAAGGGAGCACGTGTGTTATTAATGTGCAGTGTTATTACCAGGGAGCACTGTGTGTTATCAATGTGCAGTGTATATTACCAAGGAGCACTGTGAATTATCAATGTGCAGTGTATTCATTACAAGAGCACTGTGTGTTATTCAGCAGCATGTGTTATATGTGCAGTGTATATTACAAGGGAGCACGTGTGTTATTAATGTGCAGTGTTATTACCAGGGAGCACTGTGTGTTATCAATGTGCAGTGTATATTACAAGGGAGCACTGTGAATTATCAATGTGCAGTGTATGTTACAAGGGAGCACTTTGTGTTATCAAAGTGCAGTGTATATTACAAAGGAGCACTGTGTGTTAGCAATGTGCAGTGTATATTACAAGGGAGCACGTGTGTTATTAATGTGCAGTGTTATTACCAGGGAGCACTGTGTGTTATCAATGTGCAGTGTTTATTGCCAGGGAGCACTATGTGTTATGAATGGCGACACACACTGATTTGTACCCCAGTGATGTTCACTTTCAATATAGGATCAATATGAGTCTGTGCCATCATGTGTGGTTATAGATTACACCAAGTTAAATAAATATACATCTATCATCTGTTTGACGTGCAGTCCCGTCCAGTGTGCATTAATTTATCCTAAAGTAAGACAGTAAGGAAAAGAGAGACTAGGTAGGTATACAGCTATAGACACAGATACACAGATCTACTGTGATTATAATGACAAATTAAACATGTGTAGCATCCAGCAACATCAACATGCATTCCCTCAAATCTACACAATGTGGGGTATGTCAGTATTCCCCTTGCTCTACCCCCAAGTTCCTTTTTCCTCCTATTGATTATACCACTCGTTACATTCCCCGAATACGACAAATGACTAATATTACTATGAATAAAAAGGTATATTCACAATTTAAAGTATTTTTTTTTTTTTTATTCCTTGAACTAAAAACAAAGATTGTGAAAGTAGCTAAAAGGGTTATTCACTAAACTGAAAACTGCAGAAAATTGTAAATCAATTTCAAACTTAATATCAAACTGGAAAAATTCTCCCACTTAGGTATGTTTCCAGTTTGGCTTCAACTTAAAATTCTCGTCAATTTAGTGAAAAACTCTGTTAGTGTTCCAGAAAATCCAGCACTGACATTGGGGGAAAGATTTGTTTAAAAACCAAAGCTTACTCTTGCATCATTTTTTTGTTTTATTTGACGTTTAATTTTTTTTTTTCCTGCAATTCATCCAAATAAATTCCTGGTAGTCTTCAAACGAATTGATTCCGAAAATGGTAAAAAGGATGTAAAAAGTAAATAAAACTTCAAGTCAATTATCAGTGTTATTCACCGAAGTGATAATTCAAAGTGCCTTTGGCATTTAGGATAGATGTCACAGGTCGGAGAGTCTTCCTCCACTGCAGAGTTGTGTGGGATCCGTCTCTTCAAATCGGTATGGGGTCTTTCCCCTAGTTGTATTCAGAAAAGCAGCCTTATCCTGCCCATTCTGGAACTTTACCAGGAGATTGCTTGTAGCGGTTGCTGTGCTTGGTTGAGGTTTGGGCAGGTGAAATATGCCACCAAGAGTTATGCTCTTTGTTTTGAAGGCAGTAGAGAATTGTGACATTTCTGCTATGGTGATGCTATCAGACAGGCCCCTGATCTTAAAGGACCACTCCACACTTACAGACTCCCACCTTCCTATTTTCATGTATGTATTCATTGGGAATATAGTTTAAAATAGCTTACAAAAGCCACAGTTCTTATGACTGCAGCTTTTGTAAGCCCCTCCTCTTTCCCCCCAGAACAGACTTTCAGAGACTTCTCATTAAGAAGCCTCTGACTTGGTCCCCACGCACGCACCGGCTCATGCAGAATGTTGCATGCACGTATACCTGACCGTGCATGCACGTGTGTGCACACACGGCTGTTCGTGCACGTGTGCGCACCCGGTCCAATGTGCAGGGATGAAGGGAAGTGGGAAGGAATCCTCCCTGGCTGTTTGATGGACAGCCAGGGGGGAGTTCCCTAGTTAATTTCTCATATAAATCAGCACTTTTATAAACTTGGGTTAAGCGAGGATACTCCTCACCCACAAAGCACTTCAGCAAGATGAAGTGCTTTTGGGGTGTGGAGGGGTCCTTTAAGGTGTTTCCATTTTTTCCTATCTTCCTGTGCTGCTAGTTGGTGGTTTGGGTAACCTTGGGCGTAGGTAAGGTCTTGAACTTGTTTCTGCAACTCAGAGATCTGTGAGGTATGTGTTTCCATGGTTTGTTCCACTGCGGCCATTCGTGCATTAAACCCTTTGACCTCCTCCCTCGCTTGTGTGATTTCAGACGAGAGTGATGGCCTGAGATCTGCAAGGACACTGGTGAGTATGGGTGTTGTGACAGGAGGGAATTTTACCTTGTTCGTTGAAGAAGGCTTGGATGGACGCCTATAGTCCAGATCAGCCATGCTGTGCAGAGGTAAGTCACCAGAGTCGCATGAGAAGTCATGCGGCCTCCGCAGTGAATCCCTTGGCTGTGAACCTGGGGCTATTCGGCCTCGGTTTTTTAGATTTTCTCCCCATCTAGTAAGGAGGTCCTGGAGGCTGTCTGTGTGGTCATGGTGTCCCCTGTGTTGCCGGTATGTTAATAATTTCGTCCCATTTACATGGAGCTCCCCGGACTTGCGACCACTCGCATTGGGACCTAGCTCCACACCCCACCAGTTCAGCTATTTTGACCTTAGATTTGAAATTCACTTTGAATTCTCACTTGAATAATAATTCTGTAGACTTTCAGTTCAGCTACATTGTCCTTAAAATGCACTTTTAATTCCAGACAATTGTCACTTTAGAAAGAATTCCAACAGTCCAGCTTTTGGCCTGGACAGTCCCGATTTCGGGGTCCTGTCCCGACGCCCATCTTTAATTCCCTGGTTCCCCGCATCATTACATGTGCTTGTGTTGTTCAGCATGCAGAGAGTACTTCAGCACATTTTTACTGACTAAGCCCTCTCAGGGTCCCTCCCTCCCAATTATCTGTGCATACCACATCTTCTTATCAGTTTTGAGCCAGTTTGTATTTTTTTTTTTTTTACTTCTTTTAGCCTGGCTGGAACTTTAGATAAAAAGACCTGTTCATATGAACATTCCACACAAATTGACTATAGATTTTATTTTTGGCAGTTCTCTTTTATCTCGACTACATTACGGTCTATTAGGCAGGGTGTGTATAAAATATAGCTTATATAATAGCGTGCACAACCCCCCCCTCCTGTAGTCACCTCAATAGGGGCACCTATAGTGAATGGGTGGGGTGTTCAAACCAATAGGAAATTGGTATGGATTCCAAATAAACTTGGCAAAAAATGAGAATTGGGGGCACAACCCGGAACATGCTTTTCTCAGCAGTGGCGTTGCCTTAAAGACCAAAATTTATACAAAATACAGATTACTAATTTTCCTGTCACTATAGCTTCCTACACTGTCAATGCCCAACCCCTCCGTTCCACACACCCCCTCGGTGCAGAGGAGGTTAAAATCCCATTCCTACTGTGGGACTCTTATTTGCTTTTATTTAGACAAGCCTGCATTTATTGCCCTCTTGTAAGTGCAATTTTTAATATTAAAGTGTCGAATTTTTACTGTATCACGCGATTGGCTTTCTTTTGACGTTTGCAGTGACCAGTGGAAGTTTCCATCTTCATGTAACCCTTTATGTGGGTAGACTAACCTGAATTATCTGACGTCTTGTGAGTTTTCTCACTTTCCCCCTTCCCTCATTATTTATTCTGTTGTAACTGTATTATGCTATGTAGAGTTTTTGTTTTTTTGTATACTGTATTTGCTACAGGTACTCATTGCCTTATATTATTATTATTATTATTATTATTATTTTATTATTTATATAGTGCCAACAAATTCCGTAGCGCTGTACAATGGGAGCTACATTGCTTATACTTAGTATAAGTATTTCCTTTTTTACTTTTGTTTGTGGTGTTGTGAGGTTCACCATAGTAACTCTTTTGCCCACTCCTACACCTCTGTCAGTGATTTAGTTTTTGTGCTTACCTTAAAATCCCATTCAGTCTCTTACCTGTGTCCAGTGCTGATGTCCCTCGGCGCTGGCTCAGGTCCGCTTTCTCTGGCCATGCTTGCATTAGGATCTTCCCATAGGAAAGCATTATTACATGCTTTCCTATGGGGTTTTGGGTGGCGCTGGATGTCCCAATGCACAGAGTGAGAACATCCAGCGTCATTTAGGTGGCCAAAAGTCGCCAAACAGCCCGGAAGTCCCTCTAGTGGCTCTCTGGTAGACAGCTACTAGAGGTGGAGTTAACCCAAGCAGGTAATTATTCCAGTTTAATAAAACCTGCAATAATTGCCTACCCATGGATAAGGGACCTGGGTCAGTGCACCCAGAACACTTCAATGAGTTAAACCATATTGCCATATTTAACCCCATTTTGGGGTAAAACTAGGACAATTCCCCAATCTTTCCCTTGACCTAAAATTTCTAATTCCATTTATGACTTCTCTGCGGTTCTCTGTTTAGTAAATCGGGCCAAAATAGCCGAACTGAAAGCAAAACTGACTTAGAGAATTTTCCAGTTTGGCTATTTTGGTCTTTAATTTGCAATTCTCTTTGAATTCTCAGTTTGGTGAATAACTATGTATATTTTATTCTTTCCCTGGATCTCAATACCTGGGAGATGTTCATGTCATCCGCAGTTTGCCTTCTGAAGGACTCTTGCGACTGATGGATTGTTGGTAAACTACCATGGCAATGGAAATGGAACTTTGCTTTAAGCTCCACCCATTGTCAAAGGTCAGAAAATGGATTCTCCGTTTTATCTTATTTATAACTAAAAACTAATGTTAATTTCAGAACAACGTCAACCTGGTGAAAAGGGGATAGAAAGGGGTTAATTTAAATACAAAACCTGCAAAGTGACAGAACCCTCGTGCTTATATTTTGTGACGAGAGAGGATAATATTTTTGTATATTTTCATAAATTTAGTGACTGTAGAAAAATAAATTTTTTTAGAATATATGAGTTTTCACAAATCAATGAGTTGACGTAGATTATGAATTTTCCTGCTAAATTTCATCTTATCTTTACCAATACTTTCGCTTGTTAAATAAACACACATAAGGTTATATTTGGTAAAATGAGAATTTAAAGGGAATTTCAAATTTAAGGTCAAAATAGCCAAACTGTAAAAATTACCTAAGTCACCTATGCTTCCAGTTTGGCTATTTTGGACTTGGATTTAAAATCCACTTTGAATTCTCATTGTAGTAAATAGCCCTGCCAAAATACATCTTAAATTTTAGAACATAGCACAAATGGTAGTAAGTCAGCCATGTTTTCCGTTAGCTATGATGACCTAAACTTAAAATAAAATTTAATTTCAAGACAGTTTTTTTTCCCCCCTAAACACCAAACTGTAAACTTTTGGCTAAAGTGCACATTTGTAAAAACTCTCTAATGCCGCTATATTCACTGCTTCTCTATCTTACTCTAAATGATCTTTTACTTTGATTAAATTTAGTTTACTGTGAGACTAATTAGTGATATTACAGCCACCTATCAGCTGATGTTTCTGTGTACAATTTGTTAAAGAGCAGGAATGACAAATACAGCCATTTTTTTAAATAAAGCGTGAACATTTTCTACAGCACTTTATAGTCGGCAAATTAACCCCTTAAGGACACATGACATGTGTGACATGTCATGATTCCCTTTTATTCCAGAAGTTTGGTCTTTAAGGGGTTAAAGACAGGTACCAGTTGCAGACGTACTCCAACAAAGGAAAGGAGAGCTCTGCCTGAAAGTTGATAACCTAGCATGTCTATACAGGCTCTAAAACATGCTCGGATGATGATGACCTGTGAGCTTACAATTTACAGGGGGAAATGGGAAGTGAGAGAAAAGCTTGTTGGAGAATTTAAAGTAAAAAAAAAATAATAATAGCAATTTGATGGTGAGTGGACTGGGCGCTTCGGTTTGAGAGCCGGAGAGTGGGCTTTAGGTGTCTCTCGGGTTTTACGTAAGCAGAGATTTGCATCGCGTTAAAGTTATGGGTTTTACTTATTTCTTCCAATAGTGACATCATCACTGCAATTGTTCCTCATAATGAATGGGGAATAATATACAGGTCACGCAAGTACAGTCTGCGAACCCTAAACATGGACAGAGACGGCAAATACATGAACCAGTCTGCACGAGATTAGTGGAAGTTAAAATAGCTGCAGCCCCATACTATAACTCCCACTAATTACAGCTGTGCCCTTACATTAAGTCCTTTCTTCAACACACTACACATTAACCCTTCACTATGTGAACACCCACTAAATTACACATTACACATTAACCCCTACACTACACCATTTGTAAATATTAGCCCCCACAAACACTATGCATTAACCCTACACTATGTGAACACCCACTACATTACACATTAACCCCTACACTACACCATTTGTAAATATTAGTCTCCACAAACACTATGCATTAACCCTACACTATGTGAACACCCACTACATTACACATTAACCCCTACACTACACCATTTGTAAATATTATTAGTCTCCACAAACACTACACATTACTGTTTGCAGAGTATCTCAGATCCGGGTAATCTTGGCCTGCAGGCAGCCACTAAACCCACACTGTGCCTTATTCTGTAATCTGTAGCCACTGGTCACAGCAGCATCTGATAAAGTGTTCAGTATAGTTATAAAACATGATATTATGACACAGTTGGTAAGAAGTTGAATGCTTTTAACCCCTTTAGGACACAGTTTCAGAAGTTTAATAAAATACTAAATAAAACCGCTGGAAACCTAATCAGACATAAATATATATGTATTTCTGATGGGGATCTATTTGATATATTTGCAATATTACTGAAATGTTATATGTGTATATTTGGGTGTACATCCATTCCTTTAGTTTGTAATAGTAAAATATGTAGACTTTACACCTTTCGCAGCATTGTCTGATAGATTTTTCTGATTTTCACGTTCAGAGTAATTTCACTACTGCACATATTGCTTGAAGGACTTAAAACAAAAAGCAATTCTTTAACATTTATATATGTTGGTGTATACTACTATAGAAACATAGAAACATAGAATGTGACGGCAGATAAGAACCATTTGGCCCATCTAGTCTGCCCAATTTTTTTAAATACTTTCGTTAGTCCCTAGCCTTATCTTATAGTTAGGATAGCCTTATGCCTATCCCACGCATGCTTAAACTCCCTCACTGTGTTAACCTCTACCACTTCATCTCAGTGTATATGTTGGTGTATACTAGTATCATATCTCAGTGTATATGATGATGTATACGAGTATCATATCTCAGTGTATATGCTGGTGTATACGAGTATCATGTCTCAGTGTATATGCTGGTGTATACGAGTATCATATCTCAGTGTATATGCTGGTGTATACGAGTATCATGTCTCAGTGTATATGCTGGTGTATACGAGTATCATATCTCAGTGTATATGCTGGTGTATACGAGTATCATGTCTCAGTGTATATGCTGGTGTATACGAGTATCATATCTCAGTGTATATGCTGGTGTATACGAGTATCATGTCTCAGTGTATATGCTGGTGACTAGTATCATAGCAAGACCACTTAATGTTATCTCACATATAAATTATTATTATTATTATTATAGCCAAATTTACCACCCTAACTCCTCCCACAGTTTTTACACTACATAGACCGTAATATACCGAATTGTTCCCGATCGGTGTGCTATTACTTTGTGGAACGTTTCGCCGAAATATCGTCGTTCTTGTGGCGCAATTTGTCCCATAGGAATGAATGGCAAAGCTAGAGTGGGAGCAGGCAAAAACTGAAAAATCAGGACATGATTTCTGAACTGCCACCACTCCCTCATTTTCAGGCCCACCTACACAAATCTTATATCAAAACAGTCAGCTATCCCTGCTGCCACTAAACATGTCAACGGCTTAGCCATAGTCCTGATAGTTTTCACAATTTGACCATTTGTTTGCAACTCACGCCATCCATTGACATTCATTGAAACTCCACTCTAGCTTCCTCAAATTTGAAGTGCAATTTCTAAACTGCGACTGTGCCTTCATTTTTAATATTTCAGAGACATACTATGCATCAAAATGTAGGTCTGGGTCTTGTGATTCTCACAATATAAAGCTCTTCGCTGTAGGATTTACAGTTTTTAAAATACGACCAATTGAACATGGCAACCCCCAAAATACTCTGACCTGTGTCAAGCTGCAGCAGCAAGTGATGTCATAGACAGGGCCTTTTGTACACCTGCTAATGTTTTTATAAATGTATGGTTTAACCCCTTAAGGACTGAGCCAAATGTACACGTTGTGATCAAAACAAAACGTAAACAAAAAAATTTAATTTGCGCTATATGTCTGTTCAGGTGTAATTCGCCTCTTTTATATTATGTGCACCCACACTTATTATATATCATTTTATTCAGGGGAAACAGGGCTTTCATTTAACATCAAATATTTAGGTATAAAACATAATTTAATATGAATAAAATATTGAAAAATGGGAGAAAATAAGAATTTTTAAAAAATGTTCAGTTCTACGTGGCATTCTAACTATGATTGTCATAATTCTGTTTGCTTATACTGCAATAAAATACACATATTTGTATTCAGCGATGTCTCACGTGTAAAACAGTACCCCCTATGTATAAGTTTTATGGTGTTTTGGAAAGTTACAGGGTCAAATATAGCAGGTTACACTTTTCAGTTTTTTCACATTGAAATTCGCCAGATTGGTTACGTTGCCTTTGAGACTGTATGGTAGCCCAGGAATGAGAATTACCCCCATGATGGCATACCATTTGCAATAGTAAACAACCCAAGGTATTGCAAATGGGGTATGTCCAGTCTTTTTTAGTAGCCACTTGGTCAAAAACACTAGCCAAAGTTAACGTTAATATTTGTGTGTGAAAAATGCAAAAAACTAATTTGTGACTAAGTGGCTACTAAAAAAGACTGAACATACCCCATTTGCAATACCTTGGGTTGTCTACTTTTGCAAATGGTATGCCACCATGGGGGTAATTCTGGGCTACCATACGGTCTCAAAGGCAACATAACCAATCTGGCGAATTTCAATGTGAAGAAACTGAAACGCAAGCCTTATATTTGACTCTGTAACTTTTGAGAACACCATAAAACCTGTACATGAGGGGTACTGTTATACTCAGGAGACTTTGCTGAACACAAATATTTGTGTTTCAAAACAGTAAAAAGTATTACAGCAATAATATCGTCAGTGTAAGTGCTGTTTATGTGTGAAAAATGCAAAAAAAGTCACTTTTACTGACAATATCATCGTTGTAATGCATTTTACGGTTTTGAAACACAAATATTTGTGTTCAGCGATGTCTCCCGAGTAAAACAGTACCCCCCATGTACAGGTGTTATGGTGTCTTGGAAAGTTATAGGGTTAAATATAGTGCTAGAAAATTAAATTCCCTATACTTTCGGCCTGGGTTGTCAGGCAGGTCCCGCTAATTGTAATTAATAAAAGGACCTAATTATGTTAAATTATTATATATAAATATATATACACACGTGTGTATATATATATATATATATATATGTATATAATGTTTAATTATTTTTATTTATATATATGTATACATATAGTGATATATACATATATACTTATGTATATAGATATATATATTATTTCGTTCTACGTGTATTTTGATATCAATATATATATATATATATATATAAATCAAAATACAGTTAGAACGAAATTACACACATATATATATATTTTAATTATTTATTTTTATTATTTTATATTTTTATTTTTTAACGTATTTACATATTTTTTTATTATATATAAATATATATATATAATTATAATTATGTATATATTTAATCAATATCCATCTACGTGTATTTTGATATTAATATATATATATATAATTATATATATTAATATTAAAATACACTTAGTGTATGTGTAAATGGGTGTGTGTATATGTGTGTGTGTGTGTATATATATATATATACATACATAGCAGAAATGACCGCACTCCAAGGACTTTATAGAGATTTTCAAATAAAATTTAGCTTTTATTCAATCCATTTAAAAAGTCAACGTTTCAGCTCCCACATGGAGCTTTCATCAGGACAAAACATGGAGTGCGGTCATTTCTGCTATGTCTACATGATCCTTGCCAGACCAGCACCGGGCACCACAGGATTACACCAGGAGTGCAAGCCCTCGCTATTTATATATATATACCTAGATCATATTTGTAATGAATATATGATCTAAGTATATTTTATTTGTAACTGTAATTTATTTATTTATTTTTTTAACTAATATTTTATTTTTATTACAGGAGAGGGGGCAGAGACAGTGTCAGCCAGTGATTTCACATCACTGGCTGACACACAGGATCAGTGATCATGTATATAATGCAGTGTGTGTGTTTGTGTAATGTGTGTATAGTGAATGCAGTGTGTGTGTTTGTGTAGTGTGTGTATAGTGAATACAGTGTTTATATAATGCAGTGTGTGTGTTTGTGTAGTGTGTATATAATGCAGTGTATTTGTGTAGTGTGCAATATATACACACACTACACAAACACTGCATTATATACACACTACACAAACACACACACACTGCATTATATACACACACTACACAAACACACTGCGTTATATACACTGCATTTACTATGCACACTACACAAACACACTGCATTCACTGTACACACACTACTCAAACACACACACTGCATTCATTATATACACAGTGTTTGTGTGGTGTGTTTATATAATGCAGTGTGTGTATAATGCAGTGTGTGTGTGTGTTTCTGTAGGTATGTGATTTGGGGGGAGGGGGCATTTTTTATTTAATTAAAAAAATATATATTTATTTTTAGTTCCCCCCCCCCGCTTCTTACTTGGCCAGGGAGGGGGGATACAGCATTCCCTGGTGGTCCAGTGGCATGGAAAGTACAGAGGGGCCCGCAGCAAGCGCTTACTTATCTTTCCAGCAGCTCCCTGTGTAAATCTTGCGGCCTGCATGCCACGCAGAGCGTTGTCATGGTAACCCGTGGCAACGCTCTGACGGCCGTGGGTCTCGCGAGATTTACACAGGGAGTGGAAGGGAGCTGCTGGGAAGGTAAGTAACAGCTTGCCCCCCCAGGACCGCCGAGCTTGTAATGGGCCCGGCGATCCTGGTATGTATTAACGGCATTATCGGTATCTTTAGTGGCCGATACCGATATTGCCGAAAATACAGAATATTGGCCGCTAATATCAGTAAAACCCATAATCGGTCGATCCCTAGTTGTAGACTACTGGTGGAGGCTAGAACACTTCACACAATTTCCCCAGAAATTGTAGCTTTTCTAGTTGTATATGCTGGTGTATACTAGTATCATCTCAGTGTATATGCTGATGTATACTAGTATCAAATCTCAGTGTATATGCTGATGTATACTAGTATCATATCTCAGTGTATATGCTGGTGTATACGAGTATCATATCTCAGTGTATATGCTGGTGTATACGAGTATCATATCTCAGTGTATATGCTGATGTATACTAGTATCATATCTCAGTGTATATGCTGGTATATATATTAGTATCATATCTCAGTGTATATGCTGGTGTATACTAGTATCATATCTCAGTGTATATGCTGGTGTATACTAGTATCATATCTCAGTGTATATGCTGATGTATACGAGTATCATATCTCAGTGTATATGCTGATGTATACGAGTATCATATCTCAGTGTATATGCTGATGTATACTAGTATCATATCTCAGTGTATATGCTGGTATATATATTAGTATCATATCTCAGTGTATATGCTGGTGTATACTAGTATCATATCTCAGTGTATATGCTGGTGTATACTAGTATCATATCTCAGTGTATATGTTGGTGTATACTAGTATCATATCTCAGTGTATATGCTGGTATATATATTAGTATCATATCTCAGTGTATATGTTGGTGTATACTAGTATCATATCTTAGTGTATATGTTGGTGTATACTAGTATCATATCTCAGTGTATATGCTGGTATATATATTAGTATCATATCTCAGTGTATATGCTGATGTATACTAGTATCATATCTCAGTGTATATGCTGATGTATACTAGTATCATATCTCAGTGTATATGCTGGTATATATATTAGTATCATATCTCAGTGTATATGCTGGTGTATACTAGTATCATATCTCAGTGTATATGCTGGTGTATACTAGTATCATATCTCAGTGCATATGTTGGTGTATACTAGTATCATATCTCAGTGTATATGCTGGTGTATACTAGTATCATATCTCAGTGTATATGCTGATGTATACTAGTATCATATCTCAGTGTATATGCTGGTGTATACTAGTATCATCTCAGTGTATATGCTGGTATATATATTAGTATCATATCTCAGTGTATATGTTGGTGTATACTAGTATCATATCTCAGTGTATATGCTGATGTATACTAGTATCATATCTCAGTGTATATGTTGGTGTATACTAGTATCATATCTCAGTGTATATGCTGGTATATATATTAGTATCATATCTCAGTGTATATGCCGGTATATATATTAGTATCATATCTCGGTGTATATGCTGGTGTATACTAGTATCATATCTCAGTGTATATGCTGGTATATATATTAGTATCATATCTCAGTGTATATGCTGATGTATACTAGTATCATATCTCAGTGTATATGCTGATGTATACTAGTATCATATCTCAGTGTATATGCTGGTATATATATTAGTATCATATCTCGGTGTATATGCTGGTGTATACTAGTATCATATCTCAGTGTATATGCTGATGTATACTAGTATCATATCTCAGTGTATATGCTCATATATATATTAGTATCAAATCTCAGTGTATATGCTGGTATATATATTAGTATCATATCTCAGTGTATATGCTGGTGTATACTAGTATCATCTCAGTGTATATGCTGGTATATATATTAGTATCATATCTCAGTGTATATGTTGGTGTATACTAGTATCATATCTCAGTGTATATGCTGATGTATACTAGTATCATATCTCAGTGTATATGTTGGTGTATACTAGTATCATATCTCAGTGTATATGCCGGTATATATATTAGTATCATATCTCGGTGTATATGCTGATGTATACTAGTATCATATCTCAGTGTATATGCTGATGTATACTAGTATCATATCTCAGTGTATATGCTGGTATATATATTAGTATCATATCTCGGTGTATATGCTGGTGTATACTAGTATCATATCTCAGTGTATATGCTGGTATATATATTAGTATCATATCTCAGTGTATATGCTGATGTATACGAGTATCATATCTCAGTGTATATGCTGATGTATACTAGTATCATATCTCAGTGTATATGCTGGTATATATATTAGTATCATATCTCAGTGTATATGCTGGTATATATATTAGTATCATATCTCAGTGTATATGCTGGTATATATATTAGTATCATATCTCGGTGTATATGCTGGTGTATACTAGTATCATATCTCAGTGTATATGCTGATGTATACTAGTATCATATCTCAGTGTATATGCTCATATATATATTAGTATCAAATCTCAGTGTATATGCTGGTATATATACTAGTATCATATCTCAGTGTATATGTTGGTGTATACTAGTATCATATCTCAGCGTATGTGCTGGTGTATACTAGTATCATATCTCAGTGTATATGTTGGTGTATACTAGTATCATATCTCAGTGTATGTGCTGGTGTATACTAGTATCATATCTCAGTGTATATGCTGGTATATATATTAGTATCATATCTCAGTGTATATGTTGGTGTATACTAGTATCATATCTCAGTGTATATGCTTGTGTATACTAGTATCATATCTCAGTGTATGTGCTGGTGTATACAGGTAATGTATAAAGTTATATATATATATATATATTTATTTGTGGTCGGGTCGCAAAATGCCATAAGCTATGAGAAATAAATATAACATAATAAACATAACATGGGAATATACGTAAATTGGTTGAGGTGTGCTGAAACCAACCTACCTGTAAGCCTGTAAAATAAAGAGGGCCCACCTTAGGAAGTAGGTGAGAAAAATGTTCTGAAAATTGGGAGTGGAGGGTGGGATACGTGTTGCAGTTACTGGCTGGAGGAGGTGAGTACTGTAAGTGTGTGTGTGTGTGTGTACTGTATGTGTGTGTGTGTGTGTGTGTGTACTGTTTGTGTGTGTGATTTGATTCTAAATGTATTTAGAAATACCAGATAATTTAATTTGCAAGCCCTGTATTTGACCCTGGGACTTACCAAAACCCCATAAAACCTGTACATGCAGGTTGTTCTCGTAAAACATTGCTGTACACAAATATTAGTGTTTTAAAGCAGTAAAACGTATAATGATTGTGATATCATCAGTAAAAGTAGTTTTTGTGTAAAAAAAATGCAAAAAACAAATAATGAACACGAACTTTCCAGAGTTTATGACTAAGTGGCTACTAAAAATACTAGACATACCACATTTTGAATACCTTGGGCTGTCTTCTTTTGAACATGATATGCCATTATGGGGTTAATTTTCATTCCTGGGCTACCAAATGGTCTCTAAGGCAACATAGGCAAACCAATCTGGCAAATTTCAATGTGTAAAAGCTGAAATAGGTAAGCCCTGTATTTGAGTCTTTAACTTTCCAAAACATCATAATACGTGTGCATGTGGGGCATCCTTGTACTCGTGGGACATCACAGCATACAAATATGGGTGTGTTATTGCAATAAACGCTAACTGTATAATGACATTCACAGTTAAAAGAACTACAGAACTTTAAAAATTACATTTCCTAAAAAAAAAATACTATTCATATTAATTTGTGCTCCATATATAAATATTCAATGAAATGAAAGCCCTATTTCTTCTGAACAAAATGATATTTAATTAGTGTGGGTGCACTTAATATGAAATAGGTCAATTATGGGTGAATAGACATATAGCTCAAATTGTAAAGGTTTTGTTATGTTTCAGAGGTTGGACACTAGTGATGTTGCGAACCGTTCGCGAACTTCCTGCGAACGGACGCAGCGAGCTCCAGTCAGCTGACACATCCTGGCCAATCTCCAGCAGACCCTCCCTCCCAGACCCTCCCACCTCCTGGGCAGCATCCATGTTGAAGGCAGCTTCAACATGGATGCTGTCCAGGAGGTGGGAGGGTCTCGGGGGGAGGGTCTGCTGGAGATTGGCCAGGATGTGTCAGCTGACCGGAGCTCGCCGCGAACGGTTCGTGGCGAGCTGTTCGCGGGAAGTTCGCGAACGGTTCGCGACATCACTATTGGACACTTACCACCATCCTTAAGGGGTTAAACTACATAGTGAGTGCTGACAGAGATTTGAGCACGACAATGGAAAGGGTTAACAGCAGTGTAACTGCTCACAAGGATTTAACCATGTTTTGACTGTACCAAAAGGCTTAGTGCACACAGATGCTGACTCAGTACGTTTTGTCCTGCTTACTGGTGCTGAAATAACATTTAATAATTTTTAAAATATTAAAATTGTCCAATGTGAAACCCAGCTCGAGTCTCCAGAATAAACCATGTCTGAAGAGAAAGCTTGGCCAACAACCGCTCGTAATGTTACCAATGTTCATCCAAATATTAGCAAAATTATCACTAAATCAAAACATACGCCTGGATTCGGGGTGGCCAGCCATTGTCTCATTGACTTTCTCTCATTTAGAGCCAAGTGGCGATGAAAAACAGCTGTATCAATGTAAAAAAAAACACCGCACTCCAGGGTAAATAAGTCAAGGTGCTGCATTCACCAGTATGTGAGTAAACACATTTTGTAAGATAGTTCCTTAAAGCAACACTACTTATTTTCTTTATTTTTTTTTAACTAGAGAAGAGCAGCACAGCTCCATATTTGGTGACGCAGTGCGTGAAATCGGCGGCAGTGCCGACTGGCATTATCTACATAGAGGATTTAATTTGTAATGATTTCCCTTAACCTGTCTAGATAAAAAACACTATTAAGAAAAGAGATCTTTTTGAATAATGAACCGCCCGCAGGAAAGCGATGTTTTATTGCAATTCCTAACGAAAGTTTATATTTACCATGTTTGACCTGGTTAAGGAAATGTGACTTCTTTTAAATAGGAAGTGCATTTGGGCGTGGACTTTACTGAATGTTTCAATGCAAGCTTTGGCTTTTTTAGCAACTTACTCACATCCTGGATAACAGTTGAAGTTTAAATTTATATTAATTTTGGCACAGTAAATAAAACCTGCTCATTTTAAATCTAATATTTTTCTAAATTTTTTTTTAGAGAAATTCTTTATTTTAGAAAAGAAAAAGGTATATAAAAAAAATCCCACTTTCTCTGCACAGATGTTTCCTATTTGATATCCGTTGGTGTTTACACGTTGGCGTTTAAATTAGTTTTTTGCATTTTTCACACTCAAACAAATATTAATGCTAACTTTGGTCAGTGTTTGTGACTAAGTGGCTACTAAAAAAGACTAGACATACCCCATTTGCAATACCTTGGGTTGTCTACTATTTTAAATGGTATGCCATCATGGGGGCAATTCTCATTCCTGAGCTATCATACGCTCTCAAACATTACTAATCTGGCAAATTTCAATGTGAAAAAACAGAAAAATGTAACATGCTAGATTTGACCCTGTAACTTCCCAAAACCCCATAAAACCTGTACATAGGGGGTACTGATTTACACGTGAGACATCGCTGAATACAAATATGTGTATTTTATTGCAGTAAAAGCAAACAGTAATATGACATTCACAGTTAAAATGTCACGTAGAACTAAAGAAATAACAATATTTATTAATTTCTCAAATTTTTTAATATTTAATTCATATTAAATTATGTTTTATAGCTAAATACTTGATGTTAGCACCATTTCTCCTGAATAAAAGGATATGTAATAAGTGTGGGTGCACTTAATATGAAAGAGGTGAATTACGGTTGAACAGACATATAGTCAAATTCCAAGTTTTGTTTACGTTTTATTTTGATCAAAACATGTACATTTGTCTCAGTCCTTAAGGGGTTAAAGGGGCACTGACCACCAAAAGCACTATGTCATACTGTATTGGAGTATTTCTGGGACAATGGGAAACATGTTTTGTCTGATAACATGCCTCTAGTGCAGGGATAGGCAACCTTAGGCACTCCAGATGTTTTGGACTACACCTCCCATGATGCTTTGGCAGTATTATAGCTGTAAGAGCATTGTTGGAGATGTAGTCCACAACATCTGAAGTGCCGAAGGTTGCCTACACCTGCTCTGGTGACTGGAAGACTAACAGTTGATAGATGTTGAATTTTCAATATACTTAATAATAAAAAAAAAAACTCATTACGTTTCATTACATGTAATAATTTATTTAAAAAATAACAATAATTTGATGGTAATTGCCCTTTAAGGCTGGCTGTGCCTTGGCCCCGCCTCTCAGTGCTGATAGGCTGTTATTCCGTCTTCCTTGGCTATTAGCCCCATCCCTTCCGCTGTCCACTCGTAGGTGTCATGGGGGTGGCGGGATGACGTCAAATTAAATTTAAACAGGGAGAAGAGGGACACATACAAATAGTATTAATCAAACAGGAAGTAACGTAAATCAGATAAAATATATATTTTAGAAATGTTTCATAGATAAATAGATATGCTTAACTTTTTAAAGATATTGTCGCTGCAAAGGCGACATAAAATGCAAAAAAAATCATCTGCTGTGTTTCTGTCCTTAGTAACAGTTATATATTATACAGACGAGACTGGTAATATATATTTCATTCATTGCTGTGACAGGTAACGAGTCAGATGGAATGCGATCAATCAGAGTGTGACATCACTGAAAGAGTTTACCTGCATTAAATTATGTTTTTATTGCCTACCAAATTTAATTGCTTTACAGTCAGTGAATTCCAGTTGCATGGTTACACTGCTAATCTAACCAAGTGATAAAACCATAATTATTGCACAACCACAGTCAGTGTTTCATGGTTATAAACAAGCCTATCACTAAGCACACACGATAACGGTTACACTGAATCTCTTCTTCAGAAATAATGAACTTCTCATAGATAACAATCTCTGATCTCAGACAGTAGTTAACCGATATCTGATTTGTTCCACACCTAATTACCTTCAGTAGAAGTTAACACTGCTTTGTCAGGTGCGTGATTGTAAAACCTTCTAATATTTTTTGGGTGCTTTCAACCAATATTTTTCAATGCGACTTTTTGTTCTTGTTGTAAGTTAGAGATAAATAGTAAAAGGAGGGTGTGAAGAAATGACAGAATAGAACAGCACGAACAGAGGGAACAGCGCTAAAATAAACCAACACTATAAATGAGGAGAATAAAAGGCAGCAAACCTAGAAATAGGGTTCCCTCCAGGCCCTATTAACAAGATAGTACAAAAGACAAGGCAACTACAGCTAATAGTAAGCAAAGGGTAAATTTTAAAAGGAAAAAACCTTAAAAAAGAGAGAGATACCAAAATAAAGTCCTAAATTATGCCTGATGGTCAGCCAACGGCCGGAGTAGGGGAATATTCTCTATATGGACCAAATGGAGACGGCTTCTTTGGATCCGTATGTGAAAAGAGGAGAAGATAATGGTGCAATACGTCTAATACAGAAGGTGGATAACAGGAAGATAAAGTCTATAGTAGTCATACTCACGTGTAGTAGAGCTTAAAGAAGCCATCTCCATTTGCTCCATACAGATAATATTCCCCTACTCCGGCCGTTGGCTGACCATCAGGTATAATTTAGGACTTTGTTTTGGTATCTCTCTTTTTTTAAGGTTTTTTCCTTTTAAGATTTACCATTTGATCTTGGACTTTGCTTACTATTAGCTGTACTACAGTCAGTTTTGGTGCACCCTTTAGTTGTCTTGTCTTTTGAAGAAATTACATCCTTTGGTTCGCAAACTCAATTTTTTTCTACTTCGATAGATAAAACTGCCGAACACCGACCACACCCAGGCTTATTAACTATAAAGAAAACCACAAGATTAAAAGCTCTCCCTGTGTGGCTCCCTTTCGTATGGTGGAACGCCACGTGCTGGAGAAAACGGCGGCCATCTTGTTGCACGAAAAGAGGCAGCGGGACTTGGTCGTCGAGTGTCTGGAACTCCAAATCGACACTCGACCTCCCGAACGACAGTCAACTTTTTGCGAAGGCCTGCTTCTTTTCACCGACCAGCCAAGAGAGCGCTGTTCCCATTTCCAGTCATTTGTTGTCTCCTTACAGGAAATATGCCGGCTGCCTTTGTTACAAAACTTATTTTTATTAGAAAAGTTTTACATTTATATAAATATATATATATATTTGTGTTAGGGGCACATAGCCGTATAAGGAGTAAAGTTCCAGTATAAGCGTAAGATAGTATAAAAGAGCAACTCAGTTGTGGTGTGCCGGGACCGACGATAGGGTAGGCCTGTAAATAAAGAGGGCCCACCAGGCAGTGCCTGATCTCGGGAGGGGCACTTGTAGATTATTTAAAGAAATAATCCAGACACAATAACCACTACAGTTCAGTTTAAGAACAGTTTGACAACTTACCTGCTGGGAAATGGGGCTGTAGTAGGGCATAGGAGCAGTGGTGTGTGTGAGTGGTGCAATGTGTAAGGGGTGCAGTGCGTGTGTGTGTGTGTGTGTGAGGGGGACAGTGTGTGAGCAGTGTGTGTGTGTGTGAAGGTTGTAGTGTGTGAGTGAGGGCGGCAGTGTATGTCAGGGATGCAGTCTATGTGTGGAACAGTATGTGTGTGTAACAGTTGCAGTGTGTGTGAGAGGATTGCAGTGTATGTGTGAGTGTGGGCAATGTGTGTTTATGGGGCAGCAGTGTATGTGTAGGGCAATGTGTGTATGGGGAGCAGTGTGTGTGTGTATGGGGGTAGTGTATGTGTGTAGAGTGTGTGTGTATGGGGGCAGTGTATGTGTATGGGGGCAGTGTGTGTGTATGGGGGCAGTGTGTGTATATGGGGAGCAGTGTGTGTGTATGGGGCAGTTTATGTGTATGGGGGCAGTGTGTGTGTATGGGGGGCATTGTGTGTGTATGGGGGTAGTGTATCTGTGTAGAGTATGTGTATGTGTGATAAGAAGGGTTGGGGTGCTTTTTTTTCTATAATATTTTTTTTTAAATTAAAATAAATATTCATTATGTCCCCCCTCCCTTCTTACCTTTACTGGGAGGAAGGGGGACATTTCTTGATCCCTGGTGGTCTGGTGGGGATTCCCTGGTGGCACAGTGGGGAGAGTGAACTCTAGTCCATAGCTCCAGGGCTAGAGTTCACTCTTGCGAGGTAACCGCGGCAACGCTCCGTGCTCGCGTGAGTAGGACCCGGAGGAGCTGCAGGCTGAGCTCCCGGGTCCTTTCTCACTCCCTCCCCCCACCGGCTGCCAGCACTGTGTCTGCGGACCGGGACGGAAGATCTCCGCGAAGGCACATTGCAGGGCTGGCGCCTGCATGTGCTGGCAGGGGAGAGGGAGACCGTCGGTGTTCTCGGGGGGCAATTGCCCCTTTGCCCCCCTCCCCGGATCCGCCACTGCCATCAGGGGGAGAGAAAATAGGAAAAAAAGAAAAGGAAATTGTTGAAAATATGGAGTGGCGGGAGGGTCATGCAAACATGGTGGAGAAAAGGAGAGATGGATGGGAGCAAACGGGAAACTAGAATGGAAAGAGGGTGGACCATTCCCCCTTCCTGGTAAATAAAGGGTTAAAAACCCTTTATTTACTTACCTGATCCCAGCGCCGATGTCCCTAGGCACTGGGTCGAAGCTTCTCCTCCTCCGTCCCGATTTGAGCAGGCTTTAATGAACATGTGCGGCAAATGCCACAAGCGCATTAGACCTCCCTATAGGGGATGCCAGAAGCCCTCTAGTGGTTGTTTGGTAGACCGTCACTAGAGGCTGACTTAGTGCTGCAATATAAACATTGCAGTTTTTCTGGAACTAAGGGCAATAGGGAGCTGAAGTGGTCTGGGTGCCTAGAGTGTCCCTTTAAGAGAGTAGTATCCAAACTGTTCTGATCCCTATCGACCCCAGTTCCACTTTTCCACAGTGCTTCCAATTCTAAAATGAGGCTGTTTGATACAAGTAATTGACATACAAAATAATACTGACAGGGACAAGATGGGGAGGAGGTTCTGCTCAAACGTGTCCATATCGTCATATAGGTTTAAGCTCTCCCCTCTGCCTGGAGAGCGAGTTCCTCTACACATCTTGCATACATTGAGGCGATGCCTTTTGCGTTGGTGATTGCACTCTTTTTGCTATTATGAAATAGTTACAAATTTTAGAGTTCTTTTTAAAGAAAGGTTGCTGATTTCTGGGTATAATTCCTCATTGAGACATTTTTTCGATTACCATGTGTGAAGCCAACAATAGCACACATCCAGGGAGGGTGTACAATAAATAACATTTACATTTTACTAAGACAAGATCGTCTACTTTTCTGTAAACCAAGGGATGGTGCCAGGTGACTTTCAAACCAATTCAGATTAATTTAATAAAACCCAGGTTTATAAATTTTGTCCAGGCCAGCATGGGGAAGAATTTCTTTATAAGCAGGAAGTGAATGCATTTAAGTTTAAAGGACCACTCTAGGCACCCAGATCACTTCAGCTTAATGAAGTGGACTGGGTGCCAGGTCCTTCTAGGGTTAACCCATTTTTTCATAAACATAGCAGTTTCAGAGAAACTGCTATGTTTGTGAATGGGTTAAGCCTTCCCCTATTTCCTCTAGTGGCTGTCTCATTGACAGCCACTAGAGGCGCTTGCGTGCTTCTCACTGTGATTTTCACAGTGAGAGCACGCCAGCGTCCATAGGAAAGCATTATGAATGCTTTCCTATGTGACCGGCTGAATGCGTGCACAGCTCTTGCCGCGCGTGCGCATACAGCCGACGGGAGGAGAAGAGGAGGATCGGAGGAGGAGAGCTCTCCGCCCAGCGGTGGAAAAAGGTAAGTTTTACCCCTTTCCAGAGCCGGGCGGGAGGGGGTCCCTGAGGGTGGGGGCACCCTCAGGGCACTATAGTGCCAGGAAAACGAGTATGTTTTCCTGGCACTATAGTGGTCCTTTAATAGCCTCCCTATCATGATTTAAAAAACACTTGCATTTAAAAAAATTATACATTTTGGCATGATAGAGAATCTTTATTTTTTATGTCTGTTATTTAAAAAAAACAAAACATCTTTTCCCGAAATAAAGACCGGGTCTTATATTAATTTTTCCCCTGTACTAGGGCTTATTTTCAGGGTATGTCTTATTTTGGGGGAAATAGTAGCAAGCATGTGCTAGAAAGCAGGTCTACATTCGGAGGAATGTAGATCAGTTCACTAGGGCATGGAATCCCGCAAATATATGTTTGCGGAAACTTCCCCGAAAATAGATTAGCTAACTAGCGACAAGGGCTTACTTTTGGGGTGGCTTATATTACGAGCATCCCCCAAAAATAAGCTATGGCTTATTTTCGGGAATGTCTTATTTTCAGTGAAACAGGGTAGTTACCAATAGTATTTGATGACGTAGGAACCAGTCTCTCTGCTGTGCGCCTGAGATCAAACAGCATTTTTTCATTTTTAATTTTGCCTTAAGAAATATACCAAGAAAGACCAATTACGTATAGCAGCAGTTATTAATTACTAGGGGCTTTGGATAAATAGGGCCCTTTTCTGCAGTGAAATAATATTGTTCCGACAAAGCAGCATTCATAGAGCTTTCTATCGAATGTTAATTTCCTTTGAAAGGTTTTAGGGCACTGACAACTAAGCCCTGCAAGAACCACATCTAAATACATTAAATGAGATTATCATTTATTTCAAAGGCTTTTAAAATATGTAATCTACTGATCAGAGGTTTATTTGCTAATCACAAAACTGTGAAAATTGACTATAGAATTGTAAATGTAAGGTTTGTATAGGTGGAACAATAGTCAGACTGGGGAGAACATATATGATAATATATATTATTAGAGAATGATAAAATATGAGGGAGCTCTGTGATACACACTGCAAATTACTGAGCATGTTATTGTTGTGGAGCTCTGTCATACACTCAGTCACTCAGCATTGCAAGTACAATTGTCTGGGCACAACCGATGGTTTCTTAAATAGGTAGTCTTAAGTTAGAAGTGCAGGGAAAAAAAAGACATTTCGGAACCTCTCCGTACCTTGTTAAGACTTGACAAAGAAACAGGTGCTGAAACATTCTCTTTATTTTCTGCACTACTAACAAAAGACTGCTAATTTAAGAAAACAGACATTTTGTATTTGCTACTAGTGATGTCCCGAACTGTTCGCCAAACGGTTCACAAACGGTTCGCCGTCAGCAGACACATTCCAGCCAATCAGCAGCAGACCCTCCTTCCCAGACCCTCCCACCTCCTGGACAGCATCCATTTTACATTCATTGTGAAGCTGCATTCTTAGTGAGCTGTCCAGGAGGTGGGAGGGTCTGGGAGGGAGGGTCTGCTGCTGATTGGCTGGAATGTGTCTGCTGACTGTGAGGTACAGGGTCAAAGTTTAGTCAATGATGAGTCCGTGGCGAACCGTTCGTGGCGAACCGTTCGGCGAACAGTTCGGGACATCACTATTTGCTACTACTGGACCTCTTAGGGAACCTGGCCCTCCATGGTGGGAGTATTCCCCGGGTTAAGAGTGTGTGCCTCTCAACTTGGAAAATACTCAGCATGGTACTAGTCTCATTGTTGTGGAGCTCTGTGATACAGTCTTGTACATTGCGTGTTACTGTTAGTTTTATTTGATGTAAAGCTCTGTGATAGACTCGGACACTGCATGGTACTGTGAGTTTTATTGTTGTGGAACTCTGTGATAGACTCAGACACTGCATGGTACTGTGAGTTTTATTTGATGTAAAGCTCTGTGATAGACTCGGACACTGCGTGGCACTGTGAGTTTTATTTGATGTAAAGCTCTGTGATAGACTCAGACACTCTGCGTGGTAATGTGAGTATTATTGTTTTGGAGCTCTGTGAAGATTCAGACACTGCATGGTACTGTGAGTTTTATTGTTGTGAAGCTCTGTGATAGACTCAGACACTGCGTGGTACTGTGAGTTTTTTGTTGTGGAGCTCTGTGATAGACTCAGATACTCTGTGTGATACGGTGAGTTTTATAGTTGTGGAACTCTGTGATAGACTCAGACACTTTTTGTGGTGCGGTGAGTTTTATTGTTGTAGAGCTCTGTGATAGACTCAGATACTCTGTGTGGTACGGTGAGTTTTATTGTTGTGGAGCTCTGTGATAGACTCAGATACTCTGGCGAACAGTTCGGGACATCACTATTTGCTACTACTGGACCTCTTAGGGAACCTGGCCCTCCATGGTGGGAGTATTCCCCGGGTTAAGAGTGTGTGCCTCTCAACTTGGAAAATACTCAGCATGGTACTAGTCTCATTGTTGTGGAGCTCTGTGATACAGTCTTGTACATTGCGTGTTACTGTTAGTTTTATTTGATGTAAAGCTCTGTGATAGACTCGGACACTGCATGGTACTGTGAGTTTTATTGTTGTGGAACTCTGTGATAGACTCAGACACTGCATGGTACTGTGAGTTTTATTTGATGTAAAGCTCTGTGATAGACTCGGACACTGCGTGGCACTGTGAGTTTTATTTGATGTAAAGCTCTGTGATAGACTCAGACACTCTGCGTGGTAATGTGAGTATTATTGTTTTGGAGCTCTGTGAAGATTCAGACACTGCATGGTACTGTGAGTTTTATTGTTGTGAAGCTCTGTGATAGACTCAGACACTGCGTGGTACTGTGAGTTTTTTGTTGTGGAGCTCTGTGATAGACTCAGATACTCTGTGTGATACGGTGAGTTTTATAGTTGTGGAACTCTGTGATAGACTCAGACACTTTTTGTGGTGCGGTGAGTTTTATTGTTGTAGAGCTCTGTGATAGACTCAGATACTCTGTGTGGTACGGTGAGTTTTATTGTTGTGGAGCTCTGTCATAGTTTCAGGCACTCTGCGTGGTACAGTGAGTTTTATTGCCATGAAGCTCTATGATACAACTATAGAACAGGAGTTTTGGGTCCGAGGAGGAATTGTGCCACCTACTTAGTGACATTTAGGAAGTATGGTACTGATTTGTAGCCACCCAGAAATGGAAAATTGCTACTTATAGACCGTGCATAACGTTTGATACATCTTCAGTTTCCAAGAATGGAAATGATTAAACACAATAAATCAGGATTTGGTTCTTTGATGTGGTTATTCTTGTCTGCGTTCTTCTCAGCACTTTATACCCAGCTGTGTGATGTCCCAGACACACTGGGAAGCAAATACATATTTATTTCTTTGGCTTCTATGGCATGCCTACAAAATGTCCTATTTTAAAAGCAACACTCCATCTTTTCTATCTTAAAGGGACAGTTCAGCTCATTAAAGCGGTCTGTGTGCACTGTTCCTTTTACTCTTAGTGCTGCAATGTTAAACGCTGCAGTTCCAGAGACACTGCCCACGTTCGATAGCCCATGTTCGTGACATTTACTATGGGAGGTCCTTCATAAATCGCTGAGATATCTACCTGTGTTTTCATAAATAATATGTTTATAACGCACCAAACATTTCACTGAATACTTCATGTACAAACATTGTGGGGAAGTAAAAAAACGCATTACTTCCATTTCTATGTCACATGATGCTCTATTCTCATGTAGAGTAACCCTGTAAAGGGACACTGTAGGCACCCAGACCACTTCAGCTCATTGAAGTGGTCTGGGTGCCAACTCCCATCACCCTTAACCCTACGAGTGTAATTATTGCAGTTTTCATAAACTGCAATAATTACCTTGCAGGGTTAAGTCCTCTTCTAGTGGCTGTCTACCAGTCTGGCTTCTTAGACTACTTTTGGTCATCTTAACGACGCTGGATGTCCTCACGCTATGCATGAGGACCTCCAGCGTCGCCGGAATCCCCATAGGAAAGTCGGACGTCGGTGGGGGAGGAGCATGGGCGGAGCCTGACCCAGTGCCAAGGCACATCGGCGGTGGATTCAGGTAAGTGGTTGAAGGGGTTTTAACCCCTTCAGCGACGTGGGATTAGGTTGGCGGGAGGAAGGGGGGAACTCCAGGTTTCTCTAGTGCCATGAAAACGGGTTTGTTTTCCTGGCACTGGAGAATCCCTTTAATATTACTCTTTACTACAAAACCCCCAGTAATGTGTCTTTAAACTACAATAAATGTGTTTAGAAACCAGTCTGTGTAAATTAGATACATTGTTCTTGTTCCAAATTACATTCTTGTTCTTAAAATGGTTATCAGTAGGTTATGATGTCACCTTAAATGTGCTGGAATGGCCTTGCTTTGACCACACCAACAACTATATTGCTATATGTAATATCTTGGGACAGCCCCACCCTGACAACACCCCCTGGCCACACCCCCACATGCGCATTGTTTTGGGATAGCTCCTCCCTTGGCTACTCCTTCAGATGCGCCCTCTAAAATGTACTGTGATAGCCCTTACCCTGCCCACACCCTTTAGGGTTAGTTGAAGTTACGATTAATTAAGGTTAGTGAGAATTAACTAGGGTTAGGTAAAATGGTGATAGTATGGTGGCAGTATGATGGCAGTATGGTGATAGTATGGTGGCAGTATGATGGCAGTATGGTGATAGTATGGTGGCAGTAGAGTATAGTTAGTATAGTGGCAGAATGGTGATAGTATAGTGGCAGTATGGTGATAGTATGGTGGCAGTATGGGGGAAGTATGGTGATAGTATGGTGGCAGTATGGGGGAAGTATGGTGATAGTATGGTGGCAGTATGGTGTTAGTATAGTATAGTGGCAGAATGGTGATAGTATAGTGGTAGTATGATGGCAGTATGGTGATAGTATGGTGTTAGTATAGTATAGTGGCAGAATGGTGATAGTATAGTGGTAGTATGATGGCAGTATGGTGATAGTATGGTGTTAGTAGAGTATAGTTAGTATAGTGGCAGAATGGTGATAGTATAGTGGTAGTATGGTGATAGTATGGTGGCAGTATGGGGGAAGTATGGTGATAGTATGGTGGCAGTATGGTGTTAGTATAGTATAGTGGTAGTATGGTGATAGTATGGTGGCGGTTTGCTGGTAGAATGGTTGCGTTATAGTGATAGTTTGGTATTAGTATGATGGCAGTTTGGCGTTAGTATGGTGGCAGTATGGTGTTAGTAGAGTATAGTTAGTATAGTGGCAGAATGGCGTTAGTATAGTATAGTTAGTATAGTGGTAGTATGGTGGTGGTTTGCTAGTAGAATGGCTGCATTATAGTGGCAGTATAATGGCAGTATAGTGATAGTATGGTGGCAGTATGGTGATAGTATGATGGCAGTATGGTGATAGTAGAGTATACTTAGTGTAGTGGTAGTATGGTGGCAGTATGGCGTTAGTATAGTGGTGGTATAATGGCAGTACAGTGGTAATATGGTGATAGTATAGTGGTGGTATAATGGCAGTATAGTGGTAATATGGTGATAGTATAGTGGTGGTATAATGGCAGTATAGTGGTAATATGGTGGCAGTATGGTTATAGTAAAGTGGTGGTATAATGACAGTATAGTGGTAATATGGTGGTAGTATGGTGATAGTATAGTGGTGGTATAATGGCAGTATAGTGGTAGTATGGTGGTAGTATGATGATAGTATAGTGGTGGTATAATGGCAGTACAGTGGTAATATGGTGATAGTATAGTGGTGGTATAATGGCAATATAGTGGTAAAAGGGTGGCAGTATGGTTATAGTAAAGTGGTGGTATAATGGCAATATAGTGGTAATATGGTGGTAGTATGGTGATAGTATAGTGGTGGTATAATGGCAGTACAGTGGTAATATGGTGATAGTATAGTGGTGGTATAATGGCAGTATAGTGGTAATATGGTGATAGTATAGTGGTGGTATAATGGCAGTATAGTGGTAATATGGTGGTAGTATGGTGATAGTATAGTGGTGGTATAATGGCAGTATAGTGGCAGTATGGTGGTAATATGGTGATAGTATAGTGGTGGTATAATGGCAGTATAGTGGTAATATGGTGGTAGTATGGTGATAGTATAGTGGTGGTATAATGGCAGTATAGTGGTAATATGGTGGTAGTATGGTGATAGTATAGTGCTTGTATAATGGCAGTACAGTGGTAATATGGTGATAGTATAGTGGTGGTATAATGGCAGTATAGTGGTAATATGGTGATAGTATAGTGGTGGTATAATGGCAGTATAGTGGTAGTATGGTGGTAGTATGATGATAGTATAGTGGTGGTATAATGGCAGTACAGTGGTAATATGGTGATAGTATAGTGGTGGTATAATGGCAATATAGTGGTAAAAGGGTGGCAGTATGGTTATAGTAAAGTGGTGGTATAATGGCAGTATAGTGGTAATATGGTGGTAGTATGGTGATAGTATAGTGGTGGTATAATGGCAGTATAGTGGTAGTATGGTGATAGTATAGTGGTGGTATAATGGCAGTATAGTGGTAATATGGTGATAGTATAGTGGTGGTATAATGGCAGTATAGTGGTAATATGGTGGTAGTATGGTGATAGTATAGTGGTGGTATAATGGCAGTATAGTGGCAGTATGGTGGTAATATGGTGATAGTATAGTGGTGGTATAATGGCAGTATAGTGGTAATATGGTGGTAGTATGGTGATAGTATAGTGGTGGTATAATGGCAGTATAGTGGCAGTATGGTGGTAATATGGTGATAGTATAGTGGTGGTATAATGGCAGTATAGTGGTAATATGGTGGTAGTATGGTGATAGTATAGTGGTGGTATAATGGCAGTATAGTGGTAATATGGTGGTAGTATGGTGATAGTATAGTGCTTGTATAATGGCAGTACAGTGGTAATATGGTGATAGTATAGTGGTGGTATAATGGCAGTATAGTGGTAATATGGTGATAGTATAGTGGTGGTATAATGGCAGTATAGTGGTAATATGGTGGTAGTATGGTGATAGTATAGTGGTGGGATAATGGCAGTATAGTGGCAGTATGGTGGTAATATGGTGATAGTATAGTGGTGGTATAATGGCAGTATAGTGGTAATATGGTGGCAGTATGGTTATAGTATAGTGGTGGTATAATGACAGTATAGTGGTAATATGGTGGCAGTATGGTGATAGTATAGTGGTGGTATAATGGCAGTATAGTGGTAATATGGTGATAGTATAGTGTGGTATAATGGCAGTATAGTGGTAGTATGGTGGCAATATGTTGATAGTATAGTGGTGCTATAATGGCAGTATAGTGGTTACATGGTGGCCGTTAACCAAGCGAAGCGTTTTTAGAATTAGTGCATGTCTCTCATTTATCCTGTATGTTGTAGAATACACAAATAAGAATGCAGACCAAACCGATGCAACTCAGCCTGGACGGCCACTCCACCACAGACAGGAAAACAAATCTGTAATTATCTAAAGTAGTAGGATACACAATGCCTGTGAAAATCACCACTAAAGATTTTAGCCTCATTAATATGCAGTATATTTTGCATGGGAAAATCTTTATCAGTTTAAAATTAAACAAAAAAAATATTGTTTTGCATTATGCTGCCTTATAAGCCAGGTCATTTGCCATCCCGCTCATGCTAGAAAAAAGACTTCCTTATCAAATATAAATTAACAGCTCAACCCCCATAGCACTGAATGATCTGCTTTTAATTCACAACCTGACTTCTTTCATATAAAGTTTAAACAGGTAGCCTCCCCAGCTGTCTTCTAGTTTTACCACGGGTTGTTTTGTAGTTCAGATCATTCCTGCTGTCAGTAACTGGAAATCCAAAATAGCTGCTTGTGCCACACAAAAACGAAAGTTTTAGACTTTAAAAAACAGACTTTTCTAAAATTAGAATATGTGTAAAGGAGTCATTATCAGACTAGAGCAATTTAAATGGAGTCCAGAAGAAATGGGATTATTTAAAAGTTGCACTGCTGAAGGCAACAGAAAATTGCATTAGGCTTGTCAGTAAAAGCAAAAAATTCAAGAAACCACTGTGGTACTCCGCAGATGTGGCCAAAATAGTAAAAAACAAAAAGTTAGTAATTATAAAAAAAACAGAGTGAGGAAGACAAAATAATCTATAAGATTAGACAGAAAGAGGCTAAGCAAGTTATAAGAGCTTCCAAATCACACACAGAAGAGAAAATAGCACAGTCAGTAAAAAAAGGGGACAAAATATTTTTTAGATACATAAATGAGAAAAGGAAAATAAAACAAGGATTAGTTAGATTAAAAACAAAAGAAGGAAGGTATGTAGAAGAGGATAAAGGTCAGGCTGACTGCCTCAATTAATATTTTTGTTTGCTATTTACAGATGAAAATGAAGGAAAGGAACTTCAGTTAGGAAAAGGGACACATTAGTAATTTGTTACATGTGAGTTTACAGAGGAGGAGGTTCTATTTCAACTGTCAAAAGTAAAGACAAATAAGTCAATGGGGCCTTATTAAAAGAACTTAGTTGTGTACTAGCAAAACCATTAACAGATTTATTTAACCAATCATTGTTAACAGGAGTAGTCCCAGAAGATTGGAAGTTAGCGAATGTTGTGCCCATTTACAAGAAAGGTAGTAGGGAGGAGTCGGGCAACTATAGGCCAGTAAGCCTTACTTCAGTAGTGGGGAAAGTGATGGAAACCATGTTAAAGAATAGGATTGTTGAACATCTAAAATCACATAGATTTCAAGATCAGAGACAACATGGGTTTACTTCAGGGAGATCATGACAAACTAATCTAATTGATTTTTTTTGATTGGGTAACTAAAATAATAGATTAGGGTGGTGCAGAAGACATTTCTTACCTAGATTTCAGTAAGGCTTTTGACACTGTTCCACATAGAAGGCTCATCATTAAACTGCAAGTTTGGATTCCAATATTGTTGAATGGGTTAGGCAGTAGCTAAATGACAGGCAACAGGTAACCCTTTCCTGGTTGGTCTTCCCGAAAGCTGTACTGCACCACTACAGTCCATAATGAACGCTGCCGCCAGACTGATTTTCCTTTCTAGTCGTCTCTCTCACACCTCACCCCTCTGTCAGTCCTTATATTGGCTTCCTGTATGCTATAGGAGTCAATTCAAGGTACTAATTCACACCTGAACAACTCTAGCCCCTCCTATATCTCATCACAGATCCATAGGTATGTACCTTCTCGGTCTCTCCGCTCTGCCCGTGACCACCTCCTGTCCGTTCCCGCACGGCCAACTCACGCTTGCAGGACTTCTCGCGGGCAGCTCCCTTCCAAGGAATAGCCTGCCTACCGCCATCAGACTCTCCCCTAGTCTTGCATCTTTTAAGAAGTGCCTTAAAACTCATCTCTTTAGGAAAGCTTATGGCCTCCCAGACTAACCTCTACCTCACATACCTGTCTCTTGCGCTCTCCTAAAGGGCAGCACTCTACTCTCTCCTCCAGCACTGCTTTACTCCCACCCTATTTGATATTTCCTATCCTATTGTGTTTTATACCCCACCTCGTATAGAATGTAAGCTCGTTTGAGCAGGGTCCTCTCCAACTTATCGTGCCTGTAAGTTTTTTGTAATTGTCCTATTTATAGTTAAATCCCCTCTCATAATATTGTAAAGCGCTACGGAATCTGTTGGCGCTATATAAATGGCAATAATAATAATAATAATAACAGAGGGTTGTAGTCAATGGAGTATATTTGAAGCAAGGTCTGGTTACCAGTGGGGTACCTCAGGAATCTGTACTTGGACCCATTCTCTTTAATATTTTTTATTAGTAATATTGCAAAAGGTCTTGATGGTATGTCTTTTTGCTGATGATACTAAAATTTGCAACAGGGTTGATGTTCCAGGAGGGCTAAGTCAACCTCAACATCTAACCTCAACATCTGAGTAAAGGGATTTTGGGAGTAATTATTTCAGATGACTTAAAGGTAGGCAGACAATGTAATAGAGCAGCTGAATATGCTAGCAGAATGCTTGGTTGTATAGGGAGAGGTATTAGCAGTAGAAAGAGAGAAGTGCTCATGCCATTGTACAGAACACTGGTGAGACCTCACTTGGAGTATTGTACACAGTACTGGAGACCGTATCTTCAGAAGGATATTGATACTTTAGAGAGCGTTCAGAGAAGGGCTACTAAACTGGTTCATGGATTGCAGGATACAACGTACCAAGAAAGGTTAAAGGAACTTAATATGTATAGCTTTGAGGAAAGACGAGACGGGGGATATGATTTAAATACATAAAGGGAATCAACACAGTAAAGGAGGAGACTATATTTAAAAGAAGGAAAACTACCACAACAAGAGGACATAGTCTTAAATTAGAGGGGCAAAGGTTTAAAAATAATATCAGGAAGTATTACTTTACTGAGAGGGTAGTGGATGCATGGAATAGCCTTCCAGCTGAAGTGGTAGAGGTTAACACAGTGAGGGAGTATAAGCATGCGTGGGATAGACAAAAGGCTATACTAGACTTAAGATATGGCCAGGGACTAATTAAAAGTATTTCAAAATATTGGGCAGACTAGATGGACTGAATGGTTCTTATCTGCAGTCACATTCTATGTTTCTATGAGTACATACCCTGATAAGGAAGTGGTTCTCTGGAATTAGAGGGTGTGGCTAAGGAGGCGGGCTTATGGTACAGCACTCTGCAACACATTTATTTATTTTTTTGTGTAAAACTATTAAGATTTTACCGTGTATTTCTACAGCATATTAATGAGGCCAAAACTTATCAAATGCATTTAAGATATATTAGTACCTGGAATGTCCATTTTCAATATGTATGCCAAACAATTTACCACTAAATTTAGGAGAAATTGATGATGAAAATACCAATTGAGTACACTCAATATTCACTTTTATAATAACTCCACATATTAAATAGTTGTTTTCTTTTGCCAATGGCATTCTCTAATGTGCCAAAGTGCAGTTGATGGTGGCTTCTATTTTGTGCCAAAGGTAATATAATCTCATGAAATTTGCATGCCTGTAATTTGACCATAAGACTTTTCAAAATTCTTTCCAGTGTTTACATAGTACCCAACCATTTCACACCACAGAACCACATTCCTAAATCACATTTGAGTTGCGGACCTGCACTATACATTTAACAGAAGAAAGAATTACCCCAGGATAGGAAAACCTAGCTAAGGGGTTAGACAAGGGTTGCAGAGGTAAGACAGGGCAATACCCCAGGAATTAAACAGTGAAGATAGATAGTGAGGATTGTTAGCTTCAAACTAGGAAAGCCAACCAGCCTCACTAAGAGTACCTCTTAAATAAAAAAAATCAATATGAGATAATAAACTTTATTAGCAAAAATGATATACTGTACATATATACCTAAATAACGTGTAAACGTGCAAAATCAGTGATCTAAGTGAACGTTAAAAGACTGCTAGAATTGTACCATGAATATAAGCCCTACCACTAGGAAACACCACAGGCTACAAAAGTAGCAACTTAGTACCAGTACTTAGAGTCAATGTGTTACAAAAGTAACAGACTGCTTGTTATTATCCTGGATAGATAATACACAGAATTAACTGTGTGTTTCGCAGGAAAAAATTGAGGGAGTTAAGTAAAGGGTAGTCTTGAGTTAAACCTGAGAACGTGGTGTGAGGAAATAATAATAACTGTTCAGTTAGACTAAACAGGATGTAAAAGTAAATGTGTATGTATCCTGTAATATTAGGACGTCTATATCGCCAGAATGGTAGTACTATAGGGGAGAACGGACATGTGAAAAAAAAGGGTCTAGCCTTTATCAGTTGGTGCACAGAGGTATAGATAATTACCTCCTAGTTACTCCAAGTATATACTCAATGGTAAGATAGATTAATAGGATAGAATATACACTTAGTGAAGACTGAGTAATATAATGCCAGTACTCACTTAATCAGTACCCTGCTATTAGAATGGGGTACCCCTACGTAGAGAGCACTACAAACAAAGGATATAGCAGTGTAGGAAGACTATCTCGATTAAATTGAGTAAGGAGGATAAGCATATGAGTAAAGAGTCAATTATATACTGACAGTTCTGACTCAGTCACTCCCTTGCTACTAAAGTGGAGTGCCCCTATATAGGGAGCACTCTAAACAATAGGGTAACAATATTGGAAAAAATATATTGCCAGCACTGACTTCTTCATTCTCTTTGTGATTAGAATGAGGTACCTCAATGTCGAGAGTACTTCAAACACAACGGTAGAGATGTTAGCGAAAGGTGAGTAAGGTACTCAAATAGACAAATAGCTGTGAGTGTAGACTACAGTAAAGTAACCAACCCTCTATTAAAGGATAGTAGTCCCCTTAAGTTGATGAATCTGGGGAATAGAACCCAAAATTAGGAGAAATATTACTTCAGGAATCTCCAAACAGGATAACCCCCTCCTTAAGCTTAACAAGGAGTGCTCCCTATCGGAGCATATCACACACACAAGGCACCCAAGTGGAAGCAGGGGACGAGGGAAAAAACAGCTATATTCAAGTACACCTATCTCATCAATGCTACTAGAGCAGAGGACCCCTGTATCGGCAGTCGTCCACACAGGTAAGTAGCCGTGATTAAGTAGCCTGAGCAGTCTGAAGTAGACCCCTAGCCGTACGTATAAGCTAGGACAACCCCTTGCTACTGAGAATTAGTCCTCCCTACAAACACGAACTCAGGATAACACACAGCAGTCAAAAGAGAGTGAATTAAAAGTAAAGTATGAGTATCGGTAGCCCTACACGCGTTTCGGCAGTAACTCCGCCTTTCTCAAGGGCTAATAGCCGGCATCCACAGAGAGTCAGTTTTTAAAGGTAAGTATGTCCCGCCCTGAAGTGGCAGGGAGCCAATCGAAAAGATTCCTTTGATGACGTTAACATAGATTTTCCTTCCAAATAGGGACTCCAGTGCGCATGTGTAATCACGTATATACTTTTCCACAAGATAATATAGACCACCCGGTGTAGCCTTGATATGCAGGGGTTACTGTATAAGGAATATAAAGGGGCTTACATGATCTGTCAGTTTATTTTTGTATTCTGAGACCCAAAGAAGAATATTTTAATGACGTCTTACAGAAAGTTATCAATATATATATTTTACAGGATTCCGAAAAATAAATAAATATATATATGGATATGTATATGAGTATGGGGATTAGTATCATCCAACCGATCATAGATCTACCCACTTAACTTGATATGTTTCACAGGATTTTGAAAGATATGTCGAAAAATATATAAATGTATGTATGTATATGGGGATTGATATCATCAAGTTGGTCATTAATCTCCCTTCTAAATTCAAGGGAGTATTGTATGAATGATGATACTCCATTAGTGTTATTGATAATCCTGAGGTCTTTATATTATATTAAATGTTATGTTATATTTTTAAATAAGGGTATCCAGGATGTATATGTGTAAAGATTAAATATAAGGAGTATATAGGTATCTCTATGGGACCTGAGACTCACATAAAGCTATACAAATAGCTTTATAAGATAATTCCCTTCATAAAGCATACGAATCCCCAAACATCAGCCAAAGTCAAGAAGAAGGGTACAACAGAACTGGCTTTTAATGACCACACACAGGCTTTTATGCAAGTCCCCATGCAAGGGGACATCCCACAGGAAGGGACACAGTATAACCAATCAGTTACAGGAAAACAGTAAAACACACCCAGCACAAACATACAATTCCCTCCCCTAGTCCTGGAGATAGTCAAGTCTGATAAAGTAATAACTTGATTATCTCTAGGCAGAAAAATCAAAATTTTCCCCAATATTCAGAACACCCCTTTATACATGGGGTATCCCCACAAATAATATGTCCCCTGATAGCCCCGATCTGGGTGACCAACATATTCAAGTTTCACCCAGATCGGTTCAGGGGTTCTCAAAAAGTGTGAAGTCGTTTGTGACCGGCTAACCGCGAGGTGGCTTCCCAAAATAGTTCCAGGAGTTTGGGTGGTTTTGCTGGTCTATTCAGTAAAGGGGCAAAAAACGAATAATTCCACAAATGGATTCCCCTGGCTCGTAGCAGCGATTGTTCCCCTCATTCGAATGCACAAAAGTACCGAATAGCGCTCTTCTAGCTATTCGGGAAATAGAGATCCAGCGTTAGCTTGTTGAGACCAGTGTTCGGGAAGTCGAGTGTCCGATTATAGTTCCAGACACTCGACGACCAAGTCCCGCTGCCTTTGTTCACCTGAAAAAAGATGGCCACCGTTTTCTCAGCTACATGGCGTTCGGTAGTACGAACGCTGGCCGCACAGATAGAGGGTTCAATTGAAGCATTCTTTGAAGTTTAACGAGCCAGGGGTGGTCTCTGTTCGGTAGTTATATCTGCCAAATGAATATGGAATAAATATTATACATAAAGAGGGATTTCTTCACAGTGTTCTGTAAGGTGGGTAGGGTGACTGAGTGGGTAGGGGGGCTGTGAAGTGGGTAGAGGGGCTGTAAGGTGGTTAGGGGGTTTAAGGTGGGTAGGGGGTCTATAAGGTGGGTAGGGGGGCTGTGAGTTGGGTAGGGGGGCTGAGAGTTGGGTAGTGGGACTGTGAGTGGGTAGGTGGACTGTGAGGGAAGGCAGATCTGTGAGCTCTCCCTGCTCAGTTCCCTCGAGTGCCGCAGAGTGATGCAGGGAGCTGGAATATGACGTCCCACCTTCCCCGAGGCTAACAAGGCAAATGCCTTGTTTGCCTCGCGGGCAAACAAGTCCTGCAGGACCACAAATGGGAACGGCGTTCCTGCTGTGGAAAAGGTGCAGGAATGCCGTTTCCATGCGTTCCTGCAGGACTCGAGCCCTGGATACAGGAGTGCTAGGGTTTTTGATTGCATATGTTCAAACCCTGTTCTCTGGAGGAGTTTAAGATGCTCCTCATGATTAGATTTTGGAATTGAAAACATTTTCACTGGGTGTCAATTACAAAAACTACATTTGTATTGGGGAAATCACTCCTCTGTAATTGTCTAAAATCATATTCCAAATATCTATACACAGATTACATGAGAAATACATAATCAAGACATTTCTAAGTTTACAGTTTTTCCTTTCTGAGAAAACAAATAAATGACCTCACCCGAGATATATTTTTTAATTATTACATAAAATCTTGACATGTTTATTCATTGCAGAAGTGAAGTTGAACAGTTTTGTTACGGATATTTGATTATGCTTATCTGTTTAATGTGTGACTTTGGACAAAATTCAGGTTTCTAGGCAAAGCTTGTGGAGACACGAAAACCATCCCCCGTTTTTTAATCAGTAAATTGTTGTGATACATTAACACATCTTTATGAAATCATCTTAGCGGCAACTTTCTGTCAATTTTTAAAAACTATTTTAGTGGCTCTTTCTCTGCCAGACATGTGTGTGTGGGGGGGGGGATACTAGAATACACACCTACCTTTCCTTATAATTCCATGCTGGCCCTCTAAAAGCTGAGCATTTATTATGAGCTCTATCCAGTCCCTCTTTCTTGATTACCCATTACCCATTTCACACTGTACCGAACTTTACATAACTCAATGTTTACTGTATAGGTGAAAAGCAAGGCTTCTGAGCCTCTGTAGTATATTGAATACTCTATGTTTCTATTGATTATTTATGGATGTCTGGATTGACATAAGTAACAGATGGTATCAATAGGTCACAAGGTTTTCTTGTATCAGAACTCTGGAATGTGGATTGGGGGTCTTATCCTTAAATGGCTAGAGTAATACTCTGACGTCAGCATGGCCACATCTATATAGTAACGCTATGTAACGATGTAACTCTCCCTTCAGGAGTCCAGCAATTACCACCTGCTGTTGAACATCCATGATCATGTAACATCCTTTGTTGTTTTATTAAGTATCAGTAAGTAAGAATAAACCTGAAGAAACCATAAGTCAGATTCATTTATATAGATGTATATTAATGTTGCAAGCCTTTGACCCAAGACTTTATATACAAAAGACGTATATATCAATCAACTAGAAAAAGACGCAGAAGAAGAAAAGAAGAAAATACTAAATTATTACAGCATATATTATGGTCTGTACTAAAAGATGCCTGGTTGTAGCATGGCAACCACAGTTACTGTTTGCAATATTACATTCACTTGCAGTTATAATGTTCACAGTCTTCTAACATTGTGGGAATCTGCATTCCCCGAAATACTGCTCATTGCATACACTCATAATAAATGACCAGTTTTAGTCATATTTTTGTCATATGTACGAATTGGTTAAAAAAATATATTTGTCATTCTGTGTTAATTTTCTAGTAACTTAAACAAGGATTTTAAAGCCAGAGATATAGAATTTCTTACAAAGGATGAACAAATTACTGGCATTGAAAAAGAAAATGGAAATTAACCCAATACATTTTTTTTCCTTGGTACAGAAATCTATGCCCAAAATGACCATTTTATCCTAGCTTATTTTGTAATAACTGCTAAATAAGTCCCTAGTGAAAGAGTTAACTGCATACATCTGTAAGACCAACAAAAATCACATACACGTAAAAAGTCCCTGTCCCCCATTAATACACCAAAAATCAGGGTACCAATTTGGGGACTTTATTTTTTCAAAGAAGACGCTGTGGCATTTGATCACATTAGCATCGCAATTCCATAAAGAAAATATCATACATCTGTATCATTCTTTCTCCTGGTTTAATACCGTCTTATAGTCCCATTAGTCAGACACCCGCTCATCTGCCAAGTTTGGATGCAGAGAATTACAGGTGTGGCTGCGAGATGTTTCAGGATGGACCTTATGACCGTTGCATTTTATGTTGCTTTCCATCATGCCATGTATTGAACCATTTAATGAACGTGGCACTGGATCCGCCATCCCCACACCAGGTGGGAGGATTCATGGAATTTTTCCAAATCAGCTATTTATACCTATACCTATTGAAAGGGTGTTGAATACATGGAATCGCCTTCCAACAGAAGTGGCATATTTCAAAATACACATCTATAATCTGATATTTGAGGTTTAGAATAGGTTTGAATGAGTCCAAATGGCTCCGGTTTAGCACAGCAGCCATCATGGTAACCGCTGGCTGAGTGCAGTGTGAATTGCAGTGATTACCTAGCAATCGCTGTCACTGATGGAGAATTGATGCCTTATATAACAGCAGCAAGGCTGAGTGACTTGGCTGGTGACATAATACACATCTGGAGGACACGACACAGGGTGGAACAGGAACATCTGCTGCCAAATCTGATCTGTTTCTGCTTATTTTTCTTTACACTGAGATGAACTGCACCATTAAACTAAAGCAAAACAAGCGTACTTAAAGGAGCGGAGATTGTGACAAGGGGGCCTTCAGGGGCCACTCGATGAATCCTCCGGTCATGTCAAATGGGAGACAGGACTTAGGGAAGTTTGTTTGAGAAAACAGTGCAAACCATTAAACTGCTGGTAAATAGAGTTTTATAGAGTTAATAATTAATCACGTTCTTGGTTTTGTGGCTGAGACACTGCATAGCTACAGACTGACTCACAGTTTCTTTTAATTGTATTAATCTTGTTGGGTTACATTTTCTCAGGGGAAGGACTGAGGATTAGAATTTGAATCTCCAAATATAAAAAGGATGTAATTAAACAAACATTCTATAGGAGGGGATGGGGTGGAGATTAACAATTTAGCAGATATACCCCCAATGAAAACATGCCTGCATTCTATTCTGCATTGTAATATTTCTATATCTAATAACAGTTTGCAAAACCAGGCTGTCTGATTGACAGCCAGGAGGGGGTGTGACAGGGGGGTGTCCCATGATGCTCTATTCTGTACTTACGTAGAGTAACCCTTTAAAGGGAGACTGTAGGCACTTCAGCTCATTGAAGTGGTCTGGGTGCAATATCTCATGTCCCTTAACCTTGCAATAGTAATTATTGCAGTTATTGAGAAACTGCAATAATTACTAACCAGGGTCCATTCCACCTCTAGTGGCTGTCTAAGAGACAGCCACTAGAGGCCTTCCGAACCTTTTGTCCGGTATCTGACGCTGCAAGTCCTAACGCTCTGCATTCCCTTTAATTGTGCTGTATGTAAAATGTAAAAAACAAAACACTTCACAATAAAGCATTTCAGTAATATAAGCTGATTTAGAGGTCCTTTAACCCCTTCACGACCGCGGATGTACCTGGTACGTTATTTAGTAAATCGCCACTTACCTGATTGCTGGCGTTCCCCCGCCAGCGATCGTGATCTTGGGGTCTGCCTTCAGTGGCGTCTCTAGGATTCATTTTTAGGAGGGGCACATGGAGGGCCAGGGACAAAAGTAGGGGGGCACATTTAACCCCGCCCTCACCGCAGTTTGACACGCATGTTAAGCCAAGCCCCCGACACAATGTGTTTTGTTTTTTTAATAATACCTGGTGGAGGATTCATTATTTTCCACCAGGGATTATTTAAAAAACAAACACATTATCCTTGATACAGTGCCATAGTTGCCAACATTTGAAAAAAAAAATTCCAAGGACATTTTGCAGCACAGCTATCAATTACTGTCTGGGTATAATATCCCTGGACAGTCAGTGCTCTCTGTATAATACAGGGTTGTGATTATAATAAATTGTGACACTCAGTGCTCCCTGTATAGTGCTGCTCTCTGTATAATACAGGTCTGTTTGTGTATAATATCCCAAGACAGAGAGCAGCACTATACAGGGAACACTGACTGTCCCGGGATATTATACAGGCACAGGCCTGTATTATACAGAGAGCAGCACTATACAGGAAGCACTGACTATCCCGGGATATTATATACACACAGATCTGTATTATACAGATATCCCATGTCCCAATCTCTAGACTACTAGTACCTGTCAACAGCAGCTCCCAGACACGTGTAACAGGGCTAAAGTGTGCGGCTGCTCACACAGATGATTCAGCGGTAAAGTGCACTCGCTGGAACTGGGAATCCCTGAGAATCCAAAGCAGCCCTGGAAAAAAAATGTATGCCATTCCTACAAGTAAAAATAAAATAAAATATATATATAGTACAGTAAGCACACAAGCTCACTGACATGCGCAAATAGGCTTACTGACAGACAAAACTCTCTGACTCACACACTAATTTACTACAGACAAACTCACTTGTATAAACAGAAGGCTCACTACAAAGAAGTTCAAGGACACACACAAGCTCACTAAAGACAAGCTCACTGACACACATATGCTCACTAAATAGAAGCTCACTGACCCACACAAGCAGTACCATTTTAACAGAGTTAAGGGCCCCCGGGCAAAGCAATGCACTGGGGCCCTTCCTACACAACAACTCACAGGAATTTTAATTATTGATAGACTGCTGAGTCCATACACACATAGACTGCTGAGTCCATACACACACACACACACACACACACACACACACAGACTTCTGAGTCCATACACACACACAGACTGCTGAGTCCATACACACACACACACACACACACACACAGACTGCTGAGTCCATACACATACACACACACACACACACACAGACTGCTGAGTCCATACACATATACACACAAGCGGCATACACGTTACACACACTGCATACACTATACATACAAGCTGCACACACTAAACACACACTGCATACACTATACATACAAGCTGCACACACTAAACACACTGCATACACTATACATACAAGCTGCACACACCAAACACACTGCATACACTATACACACTGCATACACTATACATACAAGCTGCACACACTAAACACACTGCATACACTATACATACAAGCATACACTATACACACACTGCATACACTATACATACAAGCTGCACACACTGAACACACTGCATACACTATATATACAAGTTGCATACACTATACACACTGCATACATTATACACACACACACATTTATTTTTGCTCTTTTTTTCTGTATTGAAAATGTTCCAGTCATTGTCTCTTTTTTTTTTTTTTTGCTGAGTATTCTTGGGAAATGTAGTTCACACAGCTGCAGCTATAGAATTTTCTATTATGGGTGCGTTCTGAGATTAAGCAGCACATAAGAAAGTAAAACTAGGAGGAAACAAAACGCTCTTACAGGAAATTGCACAGGATGCTAAAACAGGCCAAAAATGGATGAGGAAATAAATACTGTGTTATTCAAAAGCATCAGTGAAAAAAACAGAAAATATAATGATATGTTTAAAAAATATCAAAAGAAATACACACTGCTGTAATAAATTCAGATTACAAAAAAAAAAAGATTTTCAGCAAATTTGAAATGTTCATGTTTATAAAATATTTCAAGTTAAGGCACACTTCTCACTCAGTAAAATGTGGTGTGTCCTTTGAAATCATTCACTTTCACATATGAGTTCTGTATAAAAAATAGGATTTATCAAATACCCAAATGTGGATGTTGGTAAATGTGGATGTGTGAATTTTCCAGTGTGAACGCCCTCGCTATATGTTTATAGTAATGACGCTATCATTAATGTGGGCTATTTCTTTTATATAAAGCTCTCTATATGTTAGTGATATTCTGTAAACTAATAAGCAGTATAACACTGTGAATGCATTAACCAGCCCGAAGGTCCCATCAATTGGAAACAGTCACGGAATACATTGTAATGCTGTTTTGTAAATTTTATTGACTTCAAAATCAGGTATCTTATATGGAACGTTCCCTCGTGTCCCACCTGGCTGCTGGCCTAGCCATAAAGACGTCTCGAGGGCTGAGATCTAGCCACCAGGGACTAGGCATTGCCAGAAGTGTTGGTGAGATGTCACAGTTGGTTCGGCTGGTAAAGAAGTTAAAACCTTTATTTCATGTTGTGGTAGTGAACACGTAGTAATGTGTTTTGGAGGTCGGAGGCATATAGGGCATCTGGAGATTTCTATGAATAGCTGTCAAACAACAAAAAAATAAGCATCTTTAGTTAATTAGTTTAACCCTTTGAGTGCCAGACATATGTTTGGAACTTTGCAAAGCTATGAGCTAAGTCCTGCACTGTTGGGCTTAGCTCAGACACAGAACTTTAGGCTTTCCTAGGAAGTAGTGGAGGCGTGGAATGGTGCCAGTAGAACCAGGTAAGACGTCAGACTGTTCTAAAATTGTTTGACCTCTTACAATGTGGGACTGGTAGGGCTCTCCATTAGCCACTGCCGTGCTCCGTAGGGGTTGGGGAGCTAGGAGTGTTCCTTTAACTGCGTTGGAATAACAATGAGATACTAATGTAGTCAGAAGAAATCATAAAACAAAGAAGTTACTAATTTGTTTAATGTTAAATCCCTAAGTCAGTGGTAATCAACCTTTTTCTTCCTACCGCCCCCTAAAACATCGTTCTTGATGGAAAACTTTCCTTACCGCCCACCAGTTTTCGCGCAAGTCCAGAATATTTTTTAGAAAGGAGGTTGTTTAAAAATAAAAAAATGTACGTACATTTATCTTTTTATTTCGACTTAATGCATGTTTATAATGTTTTTAACTTTATAAAGTTTAATTGGAAAACAATAAAGTAAATTGAAATTACCTTTACTAGTGATTAATGAGATCCTTGAGGCTGATGCTGCAAGACTAAATATTTGATATCTGGTTCGATTTTCGTAAGGAACAAGGTCTCCCCTTTCGGAGATATTCAGACGACTTCTCTGTTTGCACATAATATGATTTCTCATCTGTGCGTCAGCTCATCTCATCTCCCTCCTCAATTCCCCTCCCCACCTTTTTTATCCCTTTTTTCTATTTTTTAACCTTCCTTATAGCAATGCCCAGTAGGAAGGCTTAGCTAGGTAGCCCACTATAACTGACAGGCACACATACAGACATACATACACACACACACACACACACATAAAAAGACACATACATACAAACAGACAGGCACATATACATACATACATACAGACACACAGACAGGCACACATACAGACACACAGACAGGCACACATACAGACATACAAGACATACAGACAGACAGGCACACATACATACATACAGAAAAACAGACAGGCACACATACAGACATACAGACAGACAGGCACACATACATACATACAGAAAAACAGACAGGCACACATACAGACATACAGACAGACAGGCACACATACATACATACAGAAAAACACAAGACACATACATACAGACAGGCACACATACATACAGACACACACACAAGACCCATACATACAAACAGACAGGTACACATACATAGACACACATACATACAAAGACATACACAACACATACATACAAAGACAACACACACATACATACACACATATATACAGATAGATACACACAAGACATACATACATAGACACACACAAGACATACAGACAGACACACAAGACATACATACAAAGACACATGCACACAAACAAACACACACAAAATATTTTAGTCACCCTCCTGTTTCCTACCTCTTAGGTGCAGGAGGGTGACTTTCCCTGGGGTCCAGTGGTGGCTCAGGTGCATGGGAGTCAGAGTTCCTACTCTGACTCCCTGTTCTTCTTCCCGCGCGGTCTTTTTGATAGCTTGGGAGGAGTGACGCGCAGTCACTTCCTCCCAGCGTGTGATGTAATAACAGGGGGCCCGGTCACGCTGGTAAAGCGCCCAGCGCTGACCGGGGCCCCTCTCAATCCACATCCATCGAGTGGCCCTGACAGCATGGGCCACCTGATGGACCCTTTGGACGGCGGCGCCGGCAGTTTGCCATGCGGGCCGGGGCCGCAAATGGTGACGGCAGTACTCGGTCGCAGGGATACCGCCGGCTCGCACCCGCCCTCCCGCCCACCCAATCTCTGAAATCCCTACCGCCCACCTGGAATCCTGAAACGCCCACTAGTGGGCAGTAGGGACCAGGTTGTCGACCCATGCCCTATGTAGACAAAACTGGACAGGAGGCAGTATATTGTTACAAGTATTTGTGTTCGGCATAGCATTGACAAAGTGTTACACTGTGTTAATACTTGTCACTAAATTAATGGATTAACCAGTGAGTCCATTTGCAGGGAAACCATTTGCTTTGCTTTAAAGGATTTCGCCTTTTGTCTGCAGTTACACAGCTTAAAGAACACAGCAGATATTAATCCGTACAAAATGAAAAAAAAATATTAAATTCACTGATAATTCATGAGAGCTGACAAAGGAAAAAAGACAAAGACACTCATATTTGCAAATACTAATGTTCAGACTCAAAACTATACAACTATACAAATTGTGGTAGCGCACGTTATCCTCAGCTTCTGTGTTGCATGAGAGCACTCCTGGGTCTGGGGCAGGACTCTGTCGAGGGGTCGCAGGGCTCTGACGGGGGTACAGAACTCTGACTGGGGGTACAGGACTCTGACCGTGGATACAAGACTCTGTCAATGGGTGCAGGATACTGTCCGGGGTTGCAGGACTCTGTTGCAGGAGTCTGTCCTGGGTTGCAACACTCTGGACAGTGCAAAGGAGCCTTCCTGGCGTTGGGAATTGGGTGAGTTCGAGTTCCTGAGAGAGTTTGTTGAAAGCGTCTACTTACCAGTTTTGCCTTATATTCTTTATTTTAACCCTATTCACATTTATTTTATTTCCTGGTGCATCTGAGCCTATCCATATGTGGCTCCTCCCTGCTACCTGTTTGGTCCCCACCTCGTGCATTTAACCTGTAATACCTCTGTCATATACTTGCAACTTCATCTTACTGAAGCGGTTTTGGTGTATAGATCATGCCACTGCAGTCTCACTGCTCAATTCTCTGCCAATAAGGAGTTAAATCAATTTGTTTATGCAGCCTAGTCACACCTCCCTGCATGTGACTTGCACAGCCTACTTGAACACTTCCTGTAAATATTCATCTAATGTTTATACTTCCTTATTTGCAAATTTTATTTAATTTAGAATTTTTTTATTTCCTGCACAACCAGGGGAGGTGTGACTAAAGTGATTTAACTCCTAAAATTACAGAATAGAGTCATGGTTTTTACACAAACACTGTTTTAAATGTTATTAATTTAAATTGTGCCGTTATTTCAGCATGTATATCACTTCGCATTGACACCTCTTTTCTGTCTCAGGTTTTATACCTGTTGGTGGTCTTGTCAATGCAATACAAAAAAAATGCAGTTACAGATAATTACGTAAATTGACAGAATATTCAACCGTTCAGCGGTTACAATGTTACCATATACTGTTACACTGACTAAATACCTGGCGCTAAGTGAAGGGAAAATGCAAAGCACCAAATCCACTACATCTTAATGCATTCTATATATCTGCTCCCCCCCTTTCTCTGTCAATGTAAAACTGAAACAACATTTTGTCTTCTATCAGAGAAGCAGCCGCTTTTGTTACGCTGTGTTAGTACTTTGCACTGAGTTAATGGAATTACCACTGGGTTCATTTTCTCGGAAACCATTCACTTTTCGTAACAGTTTTTGTTTTGGTCTGCGGATACACCTTTTGAAGAACACAACAGAAATGAAATAGTGGAAAATGAATAAAATGATCCCATTTAATGATAATTCATAAGAGCAGGCAGTGGCTGAAAGATTTTTGAATTTAGGATGATGTAAAAAAGTCGATCAGGACACAATAAATAAGCAATATTAGAGCATATTCTTCACACTATTTACTTAATCTCTTTAATCCTAAAATTCTATCGAAATGAATGTCTGGTGAAAAATAAATAGTTTAAATCCTGGGACATAGACTGACGGGGATACATGGCAGGAATGCAGCTCTGTGATGGCAATTGGGAGGGTCAATGGCAGACAGAGTTTGGTGTTTTCCCTGCAGAAGAATATGTGCTTAAAACAACTGCAATGGTAGCTTTATATGTTTGAATACATAGTACATACATACATTGAATCATACGTATATATGCTGCGAGTTTTATTGTTCAGGAATACTCATACAAACTGCACTGTGAGTTTTATTGCTGTAGAGCTCTGTGATTCAGTGGCGGCGTGTATGTGTGTCTGACAGTGAGTATCCTTGAATTTGAATGTATGTTTATGTGAGCATCTGGATGTTTGTGTCTGGGACTGCGTGTGTAGGGGTAACTGCATGCAGTGTTTTGTGCATATGAGTGGGGCGGGGGGGACTGTGATACACACTGTATATTACTGTGAGCTATATTGCTGTGGAGCATTGTGATACACACTGTATATTACTGTGAGATATATTGCTGTGGAGCTCTGTGATACACGCTGTATATTACTGTGAGATATATTATTGTGGAGCTCTGTAATGCACACTGTATATTACTGTGAGATATATTGCTGTGGAGCTCTGTGGTACACGCTGTATATTACTGTGAGCTATATTGCCGGGGAGCTCTGTAATGCACTGTACATTACTGTGAGCTATATTGCTGTAAAGCTCTGTAATGCACACTGTATATTACTGTGAGCTATATTGCTGTAAAGCTCTGTAATGCACACTGTATATTACTGTGAGCTATATTGCTGGGGAGCTCTGTGATACACGCTGTATATTACTGTGAGCTATATTGCTGGGGAGCTCTGTGATACACTGTATATTACTGTGAGCTATATTGCTGGGGAGCTCTGTGATGCACACTGTATATTACTGTGAGCTATATTGCTCGGGAGCTCTGTAGTGCACTGTATATTACTGTGAGCTATATTGCTGGGGAGCTCTGTAATGCAATGTACATTACTGTGAGCTTTATTGCTGGGGAGCTCTGTAATGCACACTGTATATTACTGTGAGCTATATTGCTGGGGAGCTCTGTAATGCACTGTATATTACTGTGAGCTATATTGCTGGGGAGCTCTGTGATGCACTGTACATTACTGTGAGCTATATTGCTGGGGAGCTCTGTAATGCACACTGTATATTACTGTGAGCTATATTGCTGGGGAGCTCTGTGATACACGCTGTATATTACTGTGAGCTATATTGCTGGGGAGCTCTGTAATGCACACTGTATATTACTGTGAGCTATATTGCTGGGGAGCTCTGTGATGCACACTGTACATTGCTGTGAGTTTCATTTCTGTGGAGCTCTGTGATAATATATGATTTGCTGTTGTTTCTCTACAAATAGTAGATCCTTTTTTCATTCCCCTGATACTGCGCTGTGATGGGCTGTATGGAGACCTCACACAGAACATATTGCTCTGAATCGGACAGTGTTCTGCTAGTTCTCTTCTATATCTGGATTGATAGAATATTCCTGATCTAGTGGAAAATGAATCTTCATGCAGGCAGTAATATAGGATGTGATATTAGCAAACTCATCGGCCACAGAAACCACACAGAGCTGGGATTTTCATGGGAAAAATGAGTTTATACAGGAGAAATGTGTTTGTCTGGGCAGGAGGTTTGCTTTAATTCAGGTGGGAAGAAGGCCATAAAGCGACATTGCTGTACATTAGCCATTATTACTTTATTATTTCCGATCTGTCTTTTAACAGGTATTTATTATACGTGTGAACCTTGTCGCAGCGCAGTAAGAGAGCTCGACACGCAGCACCAGGTGAGACAATCCCCTATACTGGAATTAACCCGTTCAGTTCCAGCAGCATGAAGACTAGCAGTGAGAGGGTTGTTATTTATAAGAGCTGCATCCTGACACTCCGTGTGGAGTGTGCATTTTACTGTTTGGGTTGGTTCTGTTTGATGCTTTATGAATTTTGGTGGTACTGATTGCAGTGTGAGTTCTGGATCTGCTAAACTCTGTGAGTGCTGGCTGTGTTAGATTGTTGGTTACTTTGTGAGTGTTGGACGCAGTGTTGATTAGTTTGTGAGTGTTGGATGCAGAGTCTTGGTTTCTGTGTGAGTGTTGGATGCAGAGTCTTGGTTACTGTGTGTGTGTTGGATGCAGAGTGTTGGTTTTTGTGTGAGTGTTGGATGCAGATTGTTGTTTTTTGTGTGAGTGTTGGATGTGGAGTGTTGGTTACTTTGTGAGTGTTGGATGTAGAGTGTTGGTTACTGTGTGAGTTCTGGCTGTGTTGGATGCAGAGTGTTTGTTACTGCGTGAATTTGAGCGCTGGATCTGTTGGATGCTTTGTGCATACAGGTTGCTGTTGAAGTTTTCTGTGTTTGGAGTCTGTTGGACAATGCGTTAGTGTGAGTGCTGTCTGTGTTGGTGTGACAGCCTACCAGTTGGTTTGTTTACAGAGGAACTCAGCTGTAGTGGTATGGACACCCCCTTCCAGACATGACCTGAGGGCAAGGGAGCCTCTATATACAAAGGAAGCACAGAAGCCAGAAAGGATCAGGCAGGAAGTGGTGTCAGGCGGTCCGATGGTCAGGGCAGGCAGCAAAGGAGCGAGGTCAAACGCCAAACCAAAGGTCAGAAGCCAGAAAACCCATGATCAGGGTGCCTGAGGTCAAAGGTCAGAAACAGTAAGTGTAGCCAGTCAAACCAAAGGTCAGAAGCCAAGAAGTATTACCAGGAATCAGGGACCAGGAACTGGAAATCAGGAACTAGGACGCCAAGAGATTGGGGCAAGCACTGGAAAAATCAAGCACTAACTAAGTGGAGTGCTTGGCTATTTATAGGAAGAGTTGATCACATGAAACTCTGCCCATTCCGACGAGCGAGCTCTACTATGCATGTGTGGCAATTGCGAATTAGACCTCCCCATTGGAAAAGCATTGAATCAGTGCTTTTCTATGGAGAAAATTCTTGCAGAGCGTGAGTGTAGCGGATGGCATGGGACTGTCCGCCAGGATTATATTTTAAAAGACTGTTCGTGTATTTAACTGACTGTATATTGAAAATTGTACGTGTATTCGTATGTTGGTTCAGTAGTTTCATTCATAGTTCATACGAATGGAAACTACCGAATCCATAGACCACCTCAGAGAGAAGTGTGCACCTCGTTAAAACTTTCCCACTTCTCTAACCGCAGTTAATTGGTGTTATATTGCCGTATCTGGGTGGCCGCCATTCGGTAGATGAACATGTGGCGGCGGCCATCTTACGCACGAACTCTCAGCGGTGTTTGTTCGTCGAGTGTCTGGAACTCAAATCGGACACTCAATTGCCCGAACACCGCTGAGACCTTCAGAGCTCCAGAACTCACGAACGGAGGGGCCAATCGACTCCTCGTTCGGTAAATTCAATCTACCGAACAAGGGGGTTCATGCGAACGCTGTATTATCTATGGATGGCAAGGATTTATAACTGTTTTACCTCCCGAACGTAGACCGGCCGCAAGGCCAAACCACATGGAGCTCTTTTCGGCTACATAGTTGTGTGCGGTCAGTCAAATTGTTTATTCCCCATAATTCCCGAACCCCTGGTCTGATCTGGGTGAATTTTGAGTATGTTGGTCACCCAGACCAGAGCTACCAGGGGATGCCACTGTAAAAGCTGTCCTTGTACCCCACAGTTTTGGGGTACATCCAAGAAACAGTGAAAAAGGTACCAGGATTAAGTGGATTAAGTGTCACACTGAGGGGAGGGAAAGTAGGGGAGGGAACCCTTGTATTATTGGTTACTGTCATAATTACTGGAAATCCCTCCCTTGCATGGGAGAATCCTTTATAAGGAACTGCTGTGAATAAAAGTTTAGTTCTGCTCCTGATGCTGTGTGTCGTCCAGTCATTGGGATTGTGATTGGGATATTGTTGGAGTCTTTTTGCCTGCTGGAAATATTACTCTGTGGATTTATTATATTTGTTCCTGAGCCTTACTGGGATCCAAAGTGGAGATAGGCTGTGTAATACCAGCTCTCCACTACAGTGAGGACGTCCAGCACCCGATAACGGACCAAAGGTCCGTTTGGATTCCGGGAAGCCCTCTAGTGGCTTTCTGGTAGACAGCCACTGGTGGCAGAATTAGAGCTGCAATGTAAACATTACACTTTCTATGGAACTGCAATGCTTTACATTGCAGCACAAGGTGCAAAAGGGACACTGTACCCAGACCACTGTCAATGGCGTAATCTGTGTGCCTATAGTGTCCCTTTAAACATTATTTAATAGAAGGCTATGCGTGGGCAGCTGAGGGCAGCATGATAATTCTTCTTGTCTGGTGATTCACTGTGGCTCGGTCATTGGATCCCATCTCATCGTTTTCACTCACCATTCCCCATCTCTCTCTGCTATTGGGAGGCCTGGGGCCTGTGTATGTTTATTTAGTTATATATATATATGTATCCCCCTTATTTAATGCATGATCAAGTTAATACATTAAAAAGATACAAACTAAAAAAATAGAATAAGGAGCTGGTCCGGCCGCTGAATATAAATTTGTGAAAGTAACCAGCAAACTGACCGAAGAAAAAGGTTTTTTAAATCAACATAACTACTGCTGACATAGGACTTCACTTCTCTTCCAAAGCTGTTTTACGAGGACGACATGTAGCACATTCTGCTCTAAAAAATTATTACGACCTCATCTCACTAATTAATCGAAAATTGAATTCATTTTGTTGCATTACAGTCTGGATACTTTAGGAGAGATTTATCAAAGTGTCTCTTTTGAAATGTGGGAGGATTCATCAATGGAATGTGCTACTAACCCCTCTGGTTTCCGTGGTGATTGCCCCAATCAGACAGGGTTCGGAACACAGGGTTCATACTAAAATTTGCCATTCACTTTGAGTTCCCACCCAGAGAATTCACGCTTTGCTGGATACCGCTGGGTGTTTGGAGCAATCAATGTCAAGATATTGCGCTGGTGATATATAGCTGGCAAAGTAAAATCAGAGCTTTGTTCAGTACATTTTCCTTGTTTAAAAGCAAAATGTATTGTGGAATTTCTTGTGTTATTTTTGTTATCTGCAAGCAACGTGTAAAAAAAACAACCCAGAAGACGGAAGATCTGGAAGGTGAACAATTAAACTTCCTTCCCCTGTTTGTTCTCGGTCAATAATATTGTGTATTTAACACGGTTATAAATTTCCCCACTTCAGTTCTTAAAGTTATTAAAGGAGCACTATAGGATCAGGAACATAAACATGTATTCCTGACCCTAGAGTGTTAAAACAACTATCTAGCCCCCTTGGCCCCGTTTGCCTCACTAAAGATAGTAAAATCTTACTTGTATTCAAGTCTGAAGCTGCTGCCTCTGCCTGTGAACTTCCTCTGACATCAGCAGAAGTGGTAGCCTGATCCAATCACAGTGCTTCCCCCATGGGATTGGCTGAGACTGACAAAGAGGCAGATCAGGGGCCAATCAGCATCTCCTCATAGAGATGAATTGAATCAATGAATCTCTATGAGGAAAGTTCAGTGTCTGCATGCAGAGGGAGGAGATACTGAATGTTCGGATGCATTTAAGGCAGCCAGGACACAGGAAGGATCTCTAACAGCTATCTGAGGAGTGGCCAGGGAAGTTTTCCCTAGGCTGTAATGTAAACACTGCATTTTCTCTGAAAAGACAGCTTTTACAGTAAAAAGCAAATTCAATAAGCTGTAGTTGTTCTGGTGATTATAGTGTCCCTTTAAATGATGCAGATAAACAGACCACGAAGCTAGTCTGGAATTATATATGAAGAGGAATACACTGTATTACTTTACTACACTGTGGTGCTGTAGGAATTTAGTGTAACTCCAGGTTTGCCCTGACCTGGCACATCCTAATGCACTGCCAAGTTCCCCCACCCCCACCCCTACCTGCACTTTATATCACTTTGAGATAGCTTATTATCTATTAAATCAATCAATAAAAATTGCATAAACTTGTTTATTGCTACAAAATGTATTTGCATTTGTTTGACTTTAATGGCCAAGAACAATGTACGGTATCTTATTTACAGAGACTGATTTTTAAACACATTTATTGTAGATTAAATACACATTACAGGGAGTATTATTGCTGTGGAGCTCTGTTATACACGCAGACATTACTGGGAGTATTATTGCTGTGGAGCTCTGTTATACACTCAGGCACATTACTGGGAGTATTATTGCTGTGGAGCTCTGTTATACACTCAGACACATTATTGGGAGTATTATTGCTGTGGAGCTCTGGTATAGCACATTACTGGGAGTATTATTACTGTGGAGCTCTGTTATACACTCAGACACATTACTGGGAGTATAATTGATGTGCCCGTCCTAAATAGGGACTATTGGGAGGAATGCAGCTGATTAAGATCTTTTGCAAATTTACATAGCGGTATAGCTGTCTGTGAGAATAAAAAGTAAGTAATTGTAGTAGAACAGCACTAAGGCCCATGGGAAATGTATTTCAGAACCTGCGAGGAGCCAGGTTTACCCTATGCTGGATAAGTCTAGAACAGCGGTTCCCAAACTGTTCTCCGCGGCAACTCACAAAAGGTGACTGACAGTGTGGGTAATCAATCCTTCATAGTCAAACACTTCTTTAATTGTAATACAGTGGGCTTTATATACCTAATATCATGTAGATGCAACATGAAATGTGTGGGTAAGACCTTTCGCCCATTTAAGGAGCGAATAAAACAGAATGTAAGGTCTCCCAAGAATTGAGTAGAAACACCTATGTCGGGACACCTTAAAGAAAACCGAGGGGGGGTAGGGAATCCCAAAGTTCTAAAATTCTGTGGTCTACTGCTGGTGAAGCAAGACCAGAGACACAGAGACTTTGACAAACTTTTAAGACAAAGGGAGTATGTGTGGATATATAAATTAATAACACTGCATCCACTGGGGTTAAATGAGGGGTTCTCATTTTCCCCTTTCATTTAACCATTTCTACCTTTACCTGCTATTCCATATGCCAAGGTTAGATTTATTATGAACACTGGTATTCATCATTCTTTTTGGGAACATTGCCTTACTATTAAATAATTGCTTTATTAAACTATCTCCACATTTGTAGGAGAGTTAAGCGAGACTTTATGTGACTAGGGTGTTTATCTTTTTCTGTACAGACCTTTTAACTAATATATTAGGTCTTTTTTTCTAAATACAGATCTCACTATTGAATCATCTTTATCCAGTGTCCATTATTTTCTGTTGGACATTAATTGTAGTTAACCGAAATTAGTAGATACAGTATATATATTTATAGGAATACTCTCCTGGGATGATAAAAGGATTATGCATTTTGGGACAGCATCTTTTATATCCACTGTGACATATATATAGGAGTGTATCACCATCTTGTAGGAACAGCTGAGATCACGGATAACGTTTATTCATTAGATAGCTTGTCAAGCGCAACATTAAATCCAGCGGCAGCAATTTTCATGCCTAGCCGCTGATTTTAAATTTATTGCCTTCCGCTGATTACGATCACCTATTAGACATTAGCGATGGCTCCCTGTACTGCAGGTTTACACAGTTGTTACATTTGAAGTTTAAACCCAGTTGATAGTTAGAATACGTACAATGTTAATTTCTACCGTGATACACATTGTTTATGTGTTTTCAGATCCGTCCCTAAATAGGAGGGTACTTTAAAGTATTTAACTATTATGCACACCTAATTCCCCCTCCCCTTTGATGACTCAGAACACTCAGCTGTCAGAATTAAAAATGAAGGAGGGTGCTAAGCCATGGAGGTGTTCCCCAGACGTCTGAAGTTTCCCATTGGCTAATTTATTCAAGGAGGAGGGCTGAACCCTCCTATATAACAGAATCTAATCCTGGACACATTTGCTCTTGACAAAGGTAGGATTTACTGGCGAAACGCGTGTTGAGCTACTTAGTGTGCCTTTTAGTTCTCGTTTCTATTGAGGGGAGAATAGTTTGTCTATCCGTTTCTGTTAGCTGCAGCTCTTTATGTTAAACACGCAGGGCAAGCTACATAGAATCCTTTAGCTGCCATGAAGTAGCAGATAGCATAGGTGATAAGGTTGGATAGCTCTAGCCATTTCTCTGGATAGCCTCCTAGATACGGAGGGTTATTAGCACGGCTGGTTTGGGAGTGGGGTTTGGCTGCCATTGGGTTTATTGTAGGGTTATGCCTCCATCCAACTAGATGCAGGTCTACTCCCACTACTCCATCTGAGGGGTCTTATTCATAGAACCCCCCTGGCTATTACCTATCTCTGACCATCTTTTCACCTTCTGTCCTACACAGGCTACATGTTCTGTATGCTGTCTGCTGTGTAATTGATATCCTGAGCACCTCGGACGTTTTGCCCACCTCAGGCTATACTATACATATTGTTTTGTGCATGCAGCACACTTAGGTTTCTTATAGGGATTTTTTTTATACCCTTACAGTGATTTTTCAATACCCTTTATACTTGTTGATTATTACGAGACACTTTCTCCTGCTCTCCTTTTTTCAATTTACTCTATTGTATTTTAACTTTAGGTTGTTGTTTAAATTTTTCATTATTATTTTGTTGTTTTGCCATTACCTTTGAATGATTCTACTTAGGAGGTAATTTCAGTAAGGGGGGTTTCTACCTTTGTTAGGCAGATTCCTTTACCTTATTTGTATCTTTTTTCTAATGACATGAGTTAATTGACAACTGGTCATTATATCTGTTAAGAATAGATCACGTAACCTGTGACAGAGAAATCAGATATTGTGACATTACTAGACATTCAATGTCACTTATTATAAAATGTATTTTCAATGTACTCTGTTCTCTCTTGTTTGCATTATATAAAACACTTTTAATCTAAAAATAACATTAACATAAGTGTGCAAAGGACATTAATGTAGGAAAAAGCTCCAATCTATACTAATACAATGAGCTGTAATATTATAATAAGTTGTAATGATATAATAAGCTGTAATAATACACTGAGCTTTAATAATACAAGAAGCTACAGTAATACACTGAGCTGTAATAATAGAAGAAGCTGCAGTAATACAATGAGCTGTGATAATACATTGAGCTGTAATGATACAAAAAGCTACAATAATACAATAAGCTGTAATAATACAGTGAGCTGTAATGTTACAATAAGCCATAGTAATACAACAGGCTGTAATTATACAATATCCTGTAATACAATGACCTGTAATAAGAAGCTGTAATAATAAAATAAAGTGTAATAAAACACTGAACTGTTATAATACAATGAGGCTGAGCTGTAATAATACAATAAGGCATAATAAAATAAGGTGTAATAATACACTGAACTGTAATAATACAATGAGCTTTAATGTTACAATGAGCTGTAATGAAACAATAAGCTGTAATAATACACTGAACTGTAATAGTACAATGAGCTGTAATAATACAATAAACTGCAACAGTATTGTAATAGTATTGTAGTTGTTATGTTGATTAAAGGGTGTATTCAAAGACTGTACCGGTTACACATTTTATAGAATCGGATGTAATTCTGCACGTTCTGATCATATTAATAAACATGTTAGAGCCTCCCTATTAAACATGACACATGCATAGTGTCCAGGTTCAGATCTACCAACGAGCTCGAACCTACCAATACCATTCCAAACCTAACTGTTCGTAGCAAACTAATACTAACATACCTATGAACAAATGACCTACTCCCCAACTTTTCTATCCATCCCCCACCACAGCTCAGAGCTTGACTCCTTAAGCTACTTAAGCACCCCCAACAAAAACACAGCTTTCTGTAAACCATTCTGAAAACCTAGTAACAAAGTCCAGGCCCACATCGGAAAGATGAACACCATCAGGCCGGTAATATCCAGGAATCATAGCTTCCAAATCCCAATGCCGAACGACCACACCCCCACTCGACGAAAATAATTCACCATAATTTTATTCACCTTACCCCTGCTTTTTTCTAATGCCCTCACATCCCTAGCATGATACAAATGCAAATGGGGAATCATTTCAGACCATATCACCACCACCCCTGGGACCATCTGCCGCAAAGTGTCCACATCCGTCTTCATCTGCTCAATCAATTCCCGCTGCAGGACCTGCCCCAAATAGTTCCCCCCAGCGTGTACCAATATCACATTTGGCACCTGATCTTCACCAACCCGCCTCCATAACTCACAACACCCCACCCGCCAGCTGGAACCCCGAAAACCAAACCACAAAACTCGGACTACTGAACAAGGAAAGCCCAGCTGCATGCCGTGACGAACTGCGGCCTTCCTTTTTGCCCAGTAGATGAACGATTGTCCAATCACCCAAGCATTCCAGCCTATGGGAGAAAAAAAAAAAAGGTTAATACAAACGTTCCACATTTCCAACCATGTAAACAAACAGATTAACACATGCACCCGCCCGACACCCAACTGAACCTAAACTAAATGGTCAGGTCTCACATATGTTTTAAAACGAACAGATTCCCACCTACTGATCTTCTTAACCAAGTCCTCTGTCAAGCCCAGCTGGGTAGCCTCAGTCATGGCCCCGATTCAGAAAGAGTGCGCCCCATACTGCTATGGAGCCAAACAGATATGTGCTAAGGTTAACCGGAAAACCCTAAAGAATTGGAACCGTGATAAGGAGGACCCATCAGTGTGAACCAAAAACGAACACCGAACAACTGCACGTATTGCCCGAAAAGCAAAAGCAGAAGAGACCGGACAAACTTTGACACCTGGCAACAAAAACAGTACTACCGAGCAACCAGTACCAAAGACGTCAGTCTTTGACCGACTTTAATGCAATACCACCCAGTCTTCCCATAATTTGACCTCCGAAAGCTGCAAACCCCCTTCCACCAAAGCAATTGCCACTGACCAGTTCGCTCACCCGAAATGCCCCAAAAAAGGCCCAACTAAAGGCCCCGGAAAACAGAAGAATTTCATATTCCGAAGAACAAACCTCCGGGAGCATGCCAAACAAACCGCGGAGGACCTCAAACGATACAGGCCGCCCACATCACGCAACGCCCGCCCCTTCCGGTACCCATAAGTGTTTGCTGGACAATGAAATGCTTAGTCATGTCCTCCCAGCCATTAAGAGTGAATAAGAACGCTAGCGCTGTCATGTTCCGCCCCACAACGGAAGAAGTAGCGCCCCTGAAGCAAACCGCCTACACAAGAACCACAAAAGCATCTCCAACCTGGAATTAGCAGAGCAGTGACCCACCGCCTTCCACACGCCATCACCCTGTCCCAATCCTGCCAAACATTGACGTAGGCTACCCATGTGGACGGCGCCGGTGATTCTCTTATGAGTCCGCCAAGCAAGATATCCCGGGCTGCTACACCTCCGCCGGACAGGGAACCCCTTCCTTCTGCGCGTCCGAGCCGCTGACCGAAATCTCGCCCTCTGAAAATGAGAGAGCGAGTCAGCAACAATATTCAAGAACCCGGGCACATTCACGCCTGGAAAACCACATGAAATTTCATGCAATACAAAACAAAATGGCGAAGTAGCCGAACCACTGAGATGGAGGAAGCAGATAAACCGTTAACAGCATCCACTACTGACATGTTATCCGTGAAAAATATCAACTTCCTGTACTTCAACTGCCGCCCCCACAAAGCCAAAGCCACCACCAATGGAAAAAATTCCAGAAATGCCAATTTTCCATGCCTCCGGCCAAGGTTCCGCACACCAGTGCCCAGCAAAATAAGCTCCAAACCCAACACTCCCCAACGCATCCGTAAACAATTCCAAGTCTTGCGACGCAACCGCCACCTCCCGAAAAAACACCCGACCACTAAAATCCTGCAGAAAAACCGACCACACCTCCAAATCAGCCTTCATGGAAGCCGAAACCCGTACAAAATGATGGGGGAATGAAACACTCGTAGCCCTAGCCAGGAACCTATTAAACAACCGACCCACCGGAATCACCTGGCAAGCAAAATTCAAATGACCTATCAAGGACAGCAGAGCCCGCAACGTAACCTTCCTAGATCCTTGGACCTCAGATATCGCTTACCGAAGAGCAATCAGCTTGTCCTCTGGCAAGCGACACACCCCCGCACTTAATCAATCTCCAAGCCCAGAAAGGATAAGCAGGTTGTGGGACCCACAGTCTTATCCCCCTGCCAAAGGCACGCCGAAAACTTGTGCGACCCATTCCAGTGTTCGCAAGCCCACCCGGCACACATCCAACCCGGCTGGCCCGACGCAAAGAAAATCATCGAGATAATGGACTATGAATTTTGTGCCTGCCTCCACCCGGACCACCCACTCCAAAAAGGAACTGAATTTTTTTCGAAGTAGGCGCATGAGATGGAACAACCCATAGGTAAGCACAAATCCACATAGTACTGCCATTCAAAAAAACAAACCAAAAAAATAGCCCAGGAGATGATGACAATCGGGGTGGATTGGCAATAAGTGGAATTCCGCTTCCATGTCCACGTTAGCCAACAATGCTGCTTGGCCCACCCTCCGAACCAACTTGATGAAGTTGTTGAATGATGTATAAGAGACTGAGCAAAGATCCCGGTCGATATCATCATTCACGGACAATCTTTTCAGATACGACAAATGATGTATCGCCGGTACTTACCAGGTTCCTTCTTTGGCACCACCCCTAAGAGGGAAACCTAAAGACCCGCCAATGGTGGCGCCGCAAACGGCCCCGCCTTCCACCCCAGTTGGACCTCCTTTATCAACTTTTCCCGCACGATACCGGGAAAATCCCCCACAGATTTCAAATTGTGCAGACATTGGACCACCTTCCTCCCCCGGAACGGAATGACAAAACCGTAAACAAACCCATCCCTCAGCAGCGCCGCATATACTTGATTACCGTAGCGGTATAACCACGACTCCATCGCGCCTACCCTCACCAGCATTAACCCCAGCGGAAGAGGATTTGATTGCCACCCACTGTACCCCCCCCCCCCGGCCTTTGAAGGCTTCTCCTACTTGAAACATCTGCTATAGCTATGTGCCCCCCCACATCCCGAGCACTTGTGCTTGAAACGACAGGAGGCTCCCCACGGCCCTTATTGAAGAGCCAGCAGAAACCTTTTCTCTGGACGGCCGACGAGGCTGAGGCAGGGACTGCGCCGGCCCCTGCTTGAAAGGGGGATGCCTTCTGCGCCATCATCAGCTTCATCCACAGCAGGAGATCCACCTGATCCCATCTCATTCCCTGGGTTAACTGCAAGGCATTGACTAAATTGCTTGTCATAACTCCACCATGTCCGGTACACCTTCCAGATACCGTCCAGATGGCAGACTAATTGAGAGCAGCGATTCGGGGACTTCTCCCCCACCACACTGGCCAGTATGCAGAAGGCACTAAAGCCTTCTGCATACTGGCAACTTAGGGATCTTCCGATACCATCTCCTCTTCTCTTCTTCCTCTTTCTTGCTATCCTTCTTGTGTATCTCCACAAACTCCCCTTTCCAAATACTGTCCTTCAGCTCGGGCTTAAGGTGACAGCCCAATGGTCCTGCAAATGGTACATGCACGTTTTTGCGTGCCACCTCCGGGACGCCCCCACTCAGCTCTGCCCGCTCACTCCCCAACTCCCGCGTCGTTGAAGTCACTGTCCACCGCCTTACCCCCATCTACACTCCAAGACTCTAGAAAGGACTTTAAACCCTCAAACATATCCCCAGAATTACGGGTTTCCATTGACTCACCATCCAAACCTCTTGCTGCTGAAGGCCGCGAGGCAGCATCCCAAGTGCCTTCGTCCTGGCGGTGGCGCGGTGGCGCAGTGGCGCTTCCCGCCGTGATTCTTCCTCCTGTGGTCATACCCTTTCCGTGGGCGACCGTCCCGGAGACCTGGAATGAGAAAACATCCTGGTTACTTTGCCCTAATGTGCCCCAACATCCCTGTCGTCTGCCCGGGGTTGACCATGTATGCTGCCCCCGTGCCTCCCCTCGTCCTGACCCCATTGGCCATACCCACCTGACGGGAGACCTCTGCCGTCCCCTTCCTGAGAACTCCCGCTGGAAGAACGAGCTACCTGGTACCGGTCACCGTTCTTCCTAACAGGGGAATCTATGTGTCGACCCCGCGTCATGACCACCGGTGATCCCCTACCGTCTCCTTGCCTCGCACCCTGCAGAACACTCCTGGAGCGTGTGCGGGAGCCCTTCCTATTGGCATCCCACTGGGACTTTATGTCTGAGCCCTGGTTGCAGTGATGTCCGCCCACCGTCAACCCGTCCAAGTGGTGACCCCCCAGAGTACGTCTCCCCCTTTGTGCGTCCACATTACTGTGGAGTCGCCCTCCCTGTCAGCTTGGGAGGGGACCGTGAGAAGCTGCTCCCAGACCCCCGCCTGTCCAGGGAAACTGACCCTTGCCTAAGGACTTTGTACTGCCCCCCCCGCTAACCTCATCCCCCCTTATAAGCCACCGCCTGCATGACGCCCCAGTGCCAGTATGCAGGTGACCCGTGTTGGTGACCGACTCACCTGTAGCTGAAACTGCACCGTCCACCATCGATCCTGTCCTTGTAGCCCTCCCGGCTTCATTAGGGCCAACCACAAAGTCCACTGCCAAGTAAACTGCCTTTTGCCTGGTAACCGCCTTGCCCACCATGGAAACCGAACCAGAGTCACCACCAGTTTTCCTGGGTTCGCGGCCTGAACGATCTAAAGTGGCCACAGCCCGTTTGGGAGAAATCCAGCTTTCCTGTTCGCGGCTCGAACATTCGGCAGCTCCCTGTTTGCGGCTCAAACGTTCGACAGTTTCCACTTGTTCAGCAGCTCCGCCGTTTACTTGATCGAGGACAGAAAGACCAGCCATTCCCGACTGCACTGATTCGCGGCCCGAACGTCCTTACACCATCCCGTTCGCAGGAACACATCCTGGCCGTGCGGCCACACTCCGATGCCTTCCTCGCGGTGCGGCCGTCATGGGACTCCGGCCAGCCGCCGCTTCAGCCCTACCAGGCTCCACTGTTGGGTTCTGGCCCCTTCGATCCCTGTTCGTGGGGGCTCAAAATCTGCGACGGTCTGGTCCTTCTAGGGTGACGACTTCCCGGGGACGAAGAGAAAAGCCCGGCCAGGCGCAAAGCATCTCCCAGACAACCTTGAAGCCACTCCACTCCCCTCTCCAGCACAGCATTCCGGACTCCAGCCAACAGCTACTCCATCTTCAAACAGCAAGTTGTACCTGAAAGACAAAAACAGAGACACCTCACTGACCTGCCACAACAACAGGTAAGTGAGGATTAAGTAAGATGGCCCCTAATCTAAAATGGCCCCCTATATATACTCCCATTACCCAAAACCCCACCCCCACTATCAACATAGCCAATCCATATACATACCTGTAACGGACCGTTTTGCACAAAAAGGGGAAAAAACCGCTTAGACGATAATCCCCTTTTCAGAGACAGGCACAGCTACTGAATAATCACCAAAACTCACGAACCGCCAATAAGTGAATGCTCCAAACTCCCGAACGGCATACAAGGGAATAAGGTAGCACTTCAAATAAACGAACAGGAACCATACGAATAGCTGCTAGCAGGCGAACAGGAAAAGCTTCCAAGCGGCTTACACTCCTGGCAATCAGTCCTTAGCAGCATACAGTAAATCCCCCCAAAGACGAGACAAGGCTCCGTGTTGAGGGTCAAGCAGTGGTCTGTTTAATGAGGGCTACCTGCCCAGCTTTTATGCAGGTCTCCCACCTGGTGGACACTCCCCTAGGGGACCAAATGGGAGACTGTGACAAGGGACAGACAAGTATACAAAAAGGACACACAGTCACAGTATATTCCCACAATGCATCCTGGCTTCCTCCCCTCTGCCCTGGGAGATAATTGGGAAGTAACTCAATTATCTCCCAAGACAAAGGCAAAACTCCATTACACACGTGGGAACACAAAAACAGCATTATACTTTAAAATACATAGAGTAACATTTACTACATTAAACACAGGCATGTAACACATCCCCAGATAGCTCAGGTCTGAGTGCACATTATTAGGTGAATGGCACTCAGACTACACGAATACAGTTCAATCGCCATGGAGCCAAAGTCTTTACAGTCAGTTTCATACGAATGGGCTCCATGGGATTCCTATCTGGGGTATAAGACATTCACACAAAAATACCGAACACCGGGTCATTCGTGTGCTTTCACCGAACAAGAAGGGAGGTCGGCGGCTTCAGCGGTGTTCGCGCAAAACTGTGTCCGATTTTAGTTCCATGAAAATAGAGGCGAACACCGCTGTTCATTCGTATGGTTTAAAATGGCCGCGACCTCGTGTTCGGGATACGAACGGCGGCCACCCAGCGTTCATCAATTAAGCTGCGGTTAACCGCAGCTTCAGGGAGGTTAATTGCCGGCACACTCCAGCTCCCAGGTGGTCCAGTCATTCGTACGGTTGTTCGGTAGATTGAAACTACCGAACAACCGGCAGAAAAGCATGAATTGGGGCTAGGCCGTCTTTAACGCTGGGCAAACGGGCAGCTCCTCTAGCCTCTTTTTGGGGCCTGAGGCATCGCCTGCGGCCTCGCTGACTAAAGAAGGCGGGGCGCTTTGCCCAAGACCGCACTGATGCCGGAGCCGAAGATGACGCTATCTTCCGGCGCCGGCATCCTACGCGGCGCGCGAGGGAGCTGAAGAGGAAGCAGTGAGTGCTCCCTCGCGCGCCCGCCTTCCTGCCCGACCGGCCACCCGCCCAGGAGCCCACCAGCACCACTGGACCCCAGGGAATCCCCCCAGCACTCCAAAAGGTAAGGAGGCTGGGGGGATTACATTTTTTAAAAAAAAATGTGTGTTTGTGTATGTGTGTGTTAGTGTATGTGATTGTGTGTGTGTGTATGTGTGTGTTAGTGTTTTGTGTGTTAGTGTGTGTGTTTGTGTGTTAGTGTGTGTGTGTTAGTGTGTGTGTGTGTGTGTTAGTGTGTGTGTTAGTGTATGTGTGTGTGTGTCAGCATGTCTGTGTGTGTGTGTCAGTATGTCTGTCTGTGTGTGTCAGTATGTCTGTCTGTGTGTCAGTATATATGTGTGTATATATCTGTGTGTGTCAGTATGTATGTCTGTCAGTGCGTCAGTATGTCTGTTAGTGCATGTGTATGCATGTGTCAGTATATCTGTCTGTGTGCCAGTATGTCTGTGTGTGTGTGTGTCAGTATATCAGTCTGTGTGTGTCAGTGTATGTGCCTGTGTGTGTGTGTCAGTATTTCTCAGTGTATGTGGGTGTCAGTATATCTGTCAGTGTGTGGGTGTCAGTATTTCTGTCAGTGTATGTGTGTCAGTATGTTGATCAGTGTATGTGTCTGTGTGTGTGTGTCAGTATGTCGGTATATGTGTCTGTGTGTCAGTATGTCTGTATATGTGCCTGTGTCAGTATGTCTGTCAGTACGTCTACCAGTGTATGTGTCTGTGTGTGTGTCAATATATGTACCTGTGTCAGTGTGTCTGTCAGTGTATGTGCCTGTTTATCTGTATGTAGTCAGTGTATGTATCTGTGTATCTGCTTGTGCGTCAGAGTGTGTACCTGTGCATCTGAGCCGCAACTTTAAATACAAATACACCCCTCCATTCAAACTTCAACACTACATATAAAACACACTCCTGCATTGAAACGTCAACACTACATACAAGCACACTCCTACATTCAAAAACAAACACTACACATAAATGCACACTTGCATTCAAACTCCAGTACCACATACAAACACATTCACACAAACATACTCCATACAAACACATGCTTACATTCAAACATACTAACATGGCTCAGTGCTAAATACAACCCTGCAAGCATGGGAAATTGGTAGAGTCCCAGCTGTCAAAGCATTGTTGGAGTTGCACGACAGATGGGGTTCTACCTTTAGTCCAACCTTGCAATTGGGGGTCCCAATAAAATTCATTCTACTTTAGTACCGCCACTGCGTTGGGATGGATGCCGTGATTGCATACCAGGGAGTGAGGGGCGAGAGCGGCAGGGCACAGGGGGCCCAAGCAAACACTTGCCCAGGGTCCATTCGTTATTAAAGACGGCCCTGAATATGGCTTTTCTGCATGGAAAAATAAAGTCTTTTAAAAGGGGGCCATAGTCCAAAGGCAGCAGACGAGCAACCAGGCTTCTCCAATGCAATGTGGCGAGATTGGTCTTGTCACATCTCTCCCCTTTTCCAAACAGACTAACAGGGTATCTGACCTCCTGCCGGTCAGTGCCCTTGTTAGTCCAGCAGCCCACCCACAACAAATAATCAACAGCACAGCCCACCCACAATAAATGGTTACTACACCTGGGTAAAGGGGAAGCTTGTCCATGTCCAGGTGCCTCACCACGGCTGTGCTGGGTACGGGTACGCTGACTTGGTGGGTTGCTGCGTGGGCAGAGACCAGCGGCACTCTGCCCTGTTGCCAGCGCTACTGGGAGGGTAGCCTGGTGGAAGCCTGGTTGTTGGAGGGGGAGACCGACTGTCTCCCCTTTAAATACACCGCTCTGCTGCTGCTGCTGGAGACTGACTGTCTCCCCTTTAGATGCACAGTCCTGCTGCTGGAGACTGACTGTCTCCCCTTTAGATGCACAGTCCTGCTGCTGGAGACCGACCGTCTCCCCTTTGGTTACCCATCTCTGCTGCTGGAGGGGGAGACCGACTGTCTCCCCTTTGGCTAAACAGCCCTGTCGCTGGGGGGCAGGACCGACCGTCCCTACCCCCTGTGCTGGCAGTGTAGAGACTACGGTCCCATCTGCACGGTTGTGGGGCTTACTGTCTCCCCTTTGTACATTAAGCTGCCGCTGGGGAGAGGGGGTAACAAGCTCCTCTCCCATACATACTTCCAGCTGTGGGGGAGGGAGACCGACTGTCTCTGCTCCCAATACAGAGTCCTGCTGCTGGGGAAAGGAGACTGGGCTCTCTATTCCCGGTAGGACACTCTGCCGCTGGGGAATGGAGATGGGGCTCCCAATTCCCAAAGCATCATACTGCCGCTGGGGAATGGAGACTGGGCTCCCAATTCCCAAAGCATCATACTGCCGCTGGGGAATGGAGACTGGGCTCCCAATTCCCAAAGCATCATTCTGCCGCTGGGGAATGGAGACTGGGCTCCCAATTCCCAAAAAATCACGCTGCCGCTGGGGAGGGAGGACACTGCTCTCCTCTCCCTGGACTTCCCACTGCCTTCCCGGCATATCACTTGGCTGCTGGGGGGCAGGAACAACTACCTCTGCCCCCTGTATCTCAGCCTGCCGCTGGGGAGGGAGGACGCTGTTCTCCTCTCCCTGCACTTTACACTGCCTTCCCGGCATATCACTCTGCTGCTGGGGGGCAGGAACAACTACCTCTGCCCCCTGTAACTCAGCCTGCCGCTGGGGAATGGAGCTCAGGCTCCCAATTCCATGCAATATCTCCCGCTGGGGAATGGAGCTCGGGCTCCCAATTCCCTGCAATTTCTCCCGCTGGGGAATGGAGCTCGGGCTCCCAATTCCCTGCAATTCATTCTGCTGCTGGGGGACAGGAGCGACTATCTCTGTCCCCTGTAACTCAGCCTGCCGCTGGGGAATGGAGCTCAGGCTCCCAATTCCCTGCAATATCTCCCGCTGGGGAATGGAGACTGGGCTCCCAATTCCCAATAAATCACACGGCCGCTGGGGAATGGAGACTGGGCTCCCAATTCCCTGCAGGACCGGTGGAGAGACCTCGGTCCCATCTCTACCGGCCACCTGGGGTTCTTCCCAGAAAATATCCACAATGTCTTCCCAGCTGAATGGGTCTGGTTCTGGCTCTGTCACCTTGCTGTCCTGCTGAATCTTCTCAATGGAGTGGAAGAGATCTCGGTAGTCCTGCTCCAGTTCCCACTCCAGGGTTGCTAGGTGAGCCAGGTCTTGCTCAATGTCGTGAGTGTCGCCCCAGTCATACCTGCTCTCCCTCCACTCCAAGAGATCACTGAACCGGGCTTGTGTAGGGCTCCCAAATTCAGGCTCTGAAAAAGCCTCCCATAACAAGCCAGGACCATCAAACTCCTCTCCCTCTGGCTTGTCATGCTCGGCTGTCCAGGGCAGGTACTGTGCCCCATACCACCAAAGCGCCTGGTATGCATCTTCCAGCCAAATCTCCTGCCATACCCGGTGCTCCAATTCCTTCACCCATTCATCTAGGGGCTGCTCTCCCAGGAAGGGCATCCGCAGGGCCACTTGCTTCTGCAACCGCTGCTCTTCACTGGGGAGACTCTCACCCCGCTGGTACTGTACATTATCCAGGGCCTGGTACCAGATGCCTTTCCTTAATGCATCCCGGCCATCCAGGTCCTCCTCCTCGTATGACACTGCTGGTTCCATGCTGTTGCTGTCAGGGTCGCTGTACTCAGACATGCGTTGCCCTCAAATTGTAAATCCAAGGAATGGTGTCGCCTGTAGCTGTCCTGTAGTCTGTGGGAACGATCCCACTGCTGCCACCAATTGTAACGGACCGTTTTGCACAAAAAGGGGAAAAAACCGCTTAGACGATAATCCCCTTTTCAGAGACAGGCACAGCTACTGAATAATCACCAAAACTCACGAACCGCCAATAAGTGAATGCTCCAAACTCCCGAACGGCATACAAGGGAATAAGGTAGCACTTCAAATAAACGAACAGGAACCATACGAATAGCTGCTAGCAGGCGAACAGGAAAAGCTTCCAAGCGGCTTACACTCCTGGCAATCAGTCCTTAGCAGCATACAGTAAATCCCCCCAAAGACGAGACAAGGCTCCGTGTTGAGGGTCAAGCAGTGGTCTGTTTAATGAGGGCTACCTGCCCAGCTTTTATGCAGGTCTCCCACCTGGTGGACACTCCCCTAGGGGACCAAATGGGAGACTGTGACAAGGGACAGACAAGTATACAAAAAGGACACACAGTCACAGTATATTCCCACAATGCATCCTGGCTTCCTCCCCTCTGCCCTGGGAGATAATTGGGAAGTAACTCAATTATCTCCCAAGACAAAGGCAAAACTCCATTACACACGTGGGAACACAAAAACAGCATTATACTTTAAAATACATAGAGTAACATTTACTACATTAAACACAGGCATGTAACACATCCCCAGATAGCTCAGGTCTGAGTGCACATTATTAGGTGAATGGCACTCAGACTACACGAATACAGTTCAATCGCCATGGAGCCAAAGTCTTTACAGTCAGTTTCATACGAATGGGCTCCATGGGATTCCTATCTGGGGTATAAGACATTCACACAAAAATACCGAACACCGGGTCATTCGTGTGCTTTCACCGAACAAGAAGGGAGGTCGGCGGCTTCAGCGGTGTTCGCGCAAAACTGTGTCCGATTTTAGTTCCATGAAAATAGAGGCGAACACCGCTGTTCATTCGTATGGTTTAAAATGGCCGCGACCTCGTGTTCGGGATACGAACGGCGGCCACCCAGCGTTCATCAATTAAGCTGCGGTTAACCGCAGCTTCAGGGAGGTTAATTGCCGGCACACTCCAGCTCCCAGGTGGTCCAGTCATTCGTACGGTTGTTCGGTAGATTGAAACTACCGAACAACCGGCAGAAAAGCATGAATATGGCTTTTCTGCATGGAAAAATAAAGTCTTTTAAAAGGGGGCCATAGTCCAAAGGCAGCAGGCGAGCAACCAGGCTTCTCCAATGCAATGTGGCGAGATTGGTCTCGTCACAATACCGTTATTCTATGCCTGTCTCCTAGCAATGTCAAGGCCCATTCCCCTTAGCTGCGCTGCTCCATGGGCTACAAGAATCGTCTTGAAGGAATTTTGCAATGGCCCCAGTTGCTGCATGCACTCATCACTGGCTGGATAACTGGGTCTGCCCCACGGTATGTTTGGAAATGAGGAAATCTGCTAACAGTTTAGATGATATGATTTCCAGAAGAAGTGTGTTATCAAAGATTTTTTGAAAGAGTGGAGACTAGGTGAAAGTCTAATGGAGAAGGGAAGCGAGTTCCACAGAAAAGTCCTGTAAAAGTTTTGGAGGCGAGCATCAGGTGTGAGCGTGCGGATAGGACGAGTCAAGATGGGCGGAGAGAGATCAGGAGAGGACAGGTAGATTTGTGTGTCATCTGCATGTAAATGATAATGAAAGCCAAAAGGAGCTGATGAGTTTACCAAGGGAGGCAGTATAGATAGAGAACAGTAGGGGACCAAGGACTGAACTTGGGGGATGCCAACAGAGAGGGATTGGGGAGAAAAGGTAGAGCCAGAGAAAGAAAGAAATACTGAAAAAGTGCTGGGAGAGGTAGGAGGAGCACCAGGAGACAGCAGTATCTTGTAAACCGAGATTACGGAGAATGAGAAGAAGCTGATGATGATCAACTGTGTCAAAGGCAGCAGAAAGATCAAGGAGAATTAGGATAAAGTAATGGCCACGAGATTTAGCAGCGATTAAATCGTTGGATACTTTGGTCACAGCTGTTTCAACAGAGTGACGAGCGCGGAATCCAGACTGAAGCGGGTCAAGCAGGGAGTGGGATTTGAGGAAGTCTGTCAATCCGCTTACACAACTCTCTCAAGGATCTTGGAGGCAAATGGCAGTTATGATATAGGGCGGTAGTTGGATGGGGAGTTGGGGTCAAGGTTGGGCTTTTTCAGAACCAGCGTTATGGTCGCATGCTTGAAAGGTGAGGAAATGAGCCAGAGGAAAGGGAGAGATTGAACATTTTAGTGAGAGGAAGAGCAAGAGAGGGAGACAGAGTGCAGATAAGATGTGAAGGAACAGGATCGAGGGAGCAGGTGGTGGTGTGGGAGGACCAAAGCAGAGCAGAAACCTCTGCTGTTGTAGTAGGTGCGAATGAGCATACAACAGCAGGTTGGGTGATGTATTAGAAGTGGAGGGAGAGAGCTTAGAGATCTCTTCAAGGATTGTAGAAACCTCAGTGAAGTGAGTTGCAAAGTTTGAGGCGGACAGGGTGGTAGGAGGAGGGGGAGCAACAGGTTGAAGGAGAGCATTAAAAGTGTGAAATAGTCGTTTGGGTTTGCGGGAGCGTGTGGTTATGAGGGTATTGAAGTAATTTACTTTTGCAGAGGAAATAGCCAGAGTGTAGGAGTGCAGCATACATTTATAGAGGAGGAAGTCAGGTGCAGAGTGAGACCTTTTCCAACAGCGTTCAGCAGTTCTTGAACATTTTTGGAGATATTCAGTCAGATTGATGTGCCAGGGTTGTAATTGGGAACGCTTGCTAGGTTAAAATGTAGGAGGTGCCATGATGTCTAGTTGAGAGGAGAGAGTGGATTTGTAGAGTGAGGTTGCAGAGTTAGGGCAAGTGAGATTTAAGATGGGTAAAAGAAGAGTTTGGAGTTTGGTGGAGAAATGCTGGAGATCAAGGCAGTGGAGGTTTCTGTGAGATTGGAGAGTTTCCAAATTTTATTTAAAGGGCTATGAGCAATTGTGTCTAAAAAGATAATGGCGCAGGAATCTAGCCAAAAATCATTATATAAAATACACAATATTTAAAACCATTAACGCGTTTCACCACTAGGGTTTTATCAAAATGGATAATTTTGATAAAACCCTAGTGGTGAAACGCGTTAATGGTTTTAAATGTTGTGTATTTTATATAATAAGTGATTTTTGGCTAGATTCCTGCGCCATTATCTTTTTAGACACAATTCTACTTTCCTGGCATTTTATTCATCTTCCAATACCAATCCAGAGGTGGGGATTATACCACCAACGCTACTACCAGAGTGCAGTGACGTCTGCACTCCATTTGTGAGTATATTTTATTATTTTTTATCATCTATCACGTTATATCATCAGAGAGCACTATTTGCTGTTTTTTTTCCTCTTCCCCTGAATCTTTTATATTTTATTTTTTATTGTAATTTCTATGCCGTCAGAAGGCATGACGACATAGATTATCATAAGTGATTAACATTTTTCAAATAAATCTGAACATTCCATTCGATTAAAGCCGTCCGAGGTCTGGTATCTGTATTGTGGCAGGTACTTCATGAAGTACACAGAAGAAAAAAGAAGACTGACTGTTCAGGGCTTAAGTAGAAAATTAAAACATAGCTTTTATTGGCAAGTATGGTAAAAAGGATGCAATAAATAGAAATCTGATCACTAAGAACACTGCTCCATCCATTATCTAAAAAAATAATATGTGAGACAAAATAAATATTGATATGTGAAAAAGTGCAATCCCAGGTGTACCTCACAACAACATCCAACAAAAAAGGAAAAGGAGTCTTGTGCATCCAGTAGAAGTGTGCACACCCAGGTGCTACCACAGTTTATTTGAGGACAATATACAAACAGCAAACACTTCAGGCGAAAACACAGTCTCAATGCTAATTGACATTAGCATTGAGAAAGGGCATTAGCCCGAAACGTTTGCGGCTTGTAGTTTGTCCTCAAATAAACTGTGGTAGCACCTGGGTGTGCACACTTCTACTGGATGCGCAGGACTCCTTTTCCTTTATTGTTTGTTGTTATACACTGTTGGCACTACAGTGTGGAGCCTTTGCAGTACAGGTCTAATTTTTTTTTGACAGACAGTTAATTTTGTAGGCATATTGTTTGCCTCTACCTCACCTCATATATAGTGATCACAACAACATCCAAAAGAATACAAGCTATAAAGAATATGTGAAAAATCACAATACACGTAAAAAAGTAAATATAACTTGAAGAGTGGTTGTAGAATGTTCCACTAATATACAATGATAGATGAAAAAAATCATAAATAATACACAGCATAATACAGTAATACAAAACACCCCAGTGAGTATAAAGTAAGAAAAAAAAAAAAAATCAGGCTTATTATCCTTCTTAGTAGAAATAAAAAGAAGGAAGACGGGCACAATAGTGAAGTAAAATAAAAACAATGGAATATTTATTGTATTGCACTTACAAACGTGTAAAAAGTATAAGCATATCTCCACCAATAGTGGAACTCCAGCAGGGTCAGTGTCCTGTAGAACCAGCAGAATCCGCCAATATCAGTGAAGAAATAGCAGCACTATTAAGATAAAGATAAACAAAGTATAAAATAAAAGTAAAAAAAGAGAATCCAACGCGTTTCGTCATGCAAATAGGACTTCTTCAGGGATACACATTAATTCCGAACACGGAGACCATTAAAATAGACTGGCAGTGATGGGAAATCAGATCCATGTGTGTTCACTGTGCGTTCCAGCTTGACCCACAATGACGCACTTCTGGTGCGTCGAATGCGGACTGTTTTGATGTCTTCTACCGGATCAGCGATCTTAGTGTATGCACGTGTGTGAAACTAGCTTGCGCCTGCTGAGAAAGCCATAAGGCCAAAGAAGCAAAGGCCAAAAAAAAAAATTTAAAATAAAATCGCCATAACTGTAGCTCTTCAAGCATGTACATAAAATTTTTTTTAAAAAGGGACAGATACTGTGCCACCTGTACAATGTAAAGAGTGGATGTGAATTAAACATATGCAAAATGGAAAAACAAGAAGAATTGAAAAAATAAAATAAAAATGACAATGAAAATAGAAAAATAAATAAGAAAAATGAAATAAAAATTTGAAAATAAAAATAAAACAATTATGTTAAGTAAATGTACATAATGAAATATAAATAAAAATGATTAATAATGCAATATATAAAATACAGTAGAATAGACAAGTACAATATATTACAAAATTCTAGATTATGCTAACGTAGTGTACATATAATCTTAATTTTAGTAATAACAGGAGGAGAGTATTTGCATATCTCGCTTTACTGAAAATCTCCAGCAGAAGTATTAATCAGAGCAAAAGAAGCATGATTTGCATCATTTAATTTACAGAACAGGCCCACAACTTTGAAGATGTTTTTTTATTGTGAAGCAAACAACAGATAGGACAAAATAACAGAAAAAGTCAATGTGCATAAGTATTCACCCCCTCTAAAGTCAATACTTTGTAGAGCCACCTTTTGCGGCAATCAGAGCTCCAAGTCACTTTGGATAAGTCTCTATGAGCTTGCCACATCTTACCACTGGGATTTTTGCCCATGCCTCCTTGCAAAACTGCTCCAGCTCCTTCAAGTTGGATGGTTTGCGCTTGTGAACAGCAATCTTTAAGTCTGACCACAGATTTTCTATTGGATTGAGGTGTGGGCTTTGACTAGGCCATTCCAACACATTTACATGTTTCCCCTTAAACCAGTTAAGTGTTGCTTTAGCAGTGTGTTTGGTGTCCTCCGTCCTAGACTCAAATCACGCACAGAGTGGTACAGGTTTTGCTCAAGAATATCCCTGTATTTAGCACCATCCATCTTTCCCTCAACTCTGACCAGATTCCCAGTCCCGGCTCCTAAAAAACATCCCCACATCATGATGCTGCCACCACCATGTTTCACTGTGGGGGTGGTGTTCTTTGGGTGATGTGATGTGATGTGTTGGGTTTGCGCCAGACATAGCGTTTTCTTTGATGGCCAAAAAATTCAATTTTAGTCTCATCAGACCAGTGCACCTTCCTCCATACATTTTGGGAGTCTCCCACATGCCTTTTTGCAAACTCAAAACGTGCCATTTTGTTTTTTGCTGAAAGTAATGGCTTTCTTCTGGCCACTTGCCATAAAGCCCAACTCTATGGAGCGTACAGCTTATTGTCGTCCTATGTACAGATACTCCAGTCTCTGCTGTGGAACTCTGCAGCTCCTCCAGGGTCACCTTAGGTCTCTCTCTGTGCTGCCTCTCTGATTAATGCCCTCCTTGCCCGGTCCGTGTGTTTTGGTGGGCGGCCGTCACTTGGCAGGTTTGCTGTTGTGCCATGTTCTTTCCATTTGGTTATGATAGATTTGATGGTGCTCCTGGGGATCATTAAAGATTTGGATATTTTTATAACCTAACCCTGACTTGTACTTCTCAACAACATTGTCCCTTACTTGTTTGGAGAGTTCCTTGGTCTTCATGGCAGTGTTTGGTTAGTGGTGCCTCTTGCTTAGGTGTTGCAGCCTCTGTGGCCTTTCAAAAAAGGTGTGTATATGTAATGACAGATCATGTGACACTTAGATTGCACACAGGTGGACATCATTCCACTAATTATGTGACTTCTGAATGTAATTGGTTGCACCAGAGCTTTTATGGGCTTCATACACACGTGCCAATTTTCTGTTTTCTATTTCTAAAAAATAGTTTCTCATTTCATTTCACCAACTTAGACTATTGTGTTCTGATCCATCACATTCAGATTAATAAAACATTGAACTTAAGGCAGTAATGTAATAAAATAGGTAAAAAGTCAAGGGGGTGAATACTTTTGTAAGGCACTGTAAGTGCATGCATTATCTGCCGTAAAAAAAATAAAATCCTCAGCCTCAAAACCATACAGTAGTCTTCCCCCCACTCATTTTGTACTACATACTAGCAGCTATTTATAGATTTATATCTTACCATATCATACCTATAAATATGTGCTCATATGAAGCATTAATTATGGAGGTGAAGACTGTTATAGTTTATGGTTTTGGGGGAGTGTTCTTTTTACTTTCGTGTGTATCCAGTGATGTATTTTAGATTTGTGCTGCCCTAGGCATGACGGAACTTGATCACCCCATAATTTAAATTTGCCCCAGTCCTTCCTGCCAAGACCACACCCCTTCCTGTTAAAGACTAACACATATTTTGACAGACACATACTTAATGTATTTAGCACCGAGCAGTGTTTGTGTTTTTGAATGTTTTTGTATGGAGTATGTGTGAGTGAATGTACGGGTGTGTTTGCACATATTGGCATTTGAATGCAGGCGTGCATTTTTCTGAATAGTGGGGGTTTGGAATATGGTGGTGTTTTTATGTAGTGTTGACATTTGGATGCAGGGTTGTATTTGTGTGTAGTGTAGGCAAAATGCTAAGATGTATGCACACATACACAGAGGTACGCACATACAGTTACATAGAAACAGTCATATACAGACAAACACTGACACACACGTACGGACACACACAGAGACACACAGGCACAGACACACTGATAGACACACAAACAGATACGCATACACACATGTATAAGTGTGAGTCTATGTGTTTGTATAGTGAATGCAGTGTGTGTGCTTGTATAGTGGATAATGATGTGTGGAAGGGGTTGATGGTGAGAGGGAGGAAGGTGGGGAGTAATACTGTGATGGAGGGGGTGATGATGAGAGGGAGGGGGTGAAGTGAGAGGCATAGGGGGTAATGGTGTGAGGGAGAGATGATGAGAGGAAGGGGGGTGATGGTGAGAGGTGATGATGAGAGGAGTGGGTGATGGTGCGATGGAGGAAGGGTGATGAGAGAGGGATAACGTGAGAGGGAGGGGGGTGATGTGAGAGGGAAAGGGGGTGACGTGTGGGGGGGGTTATGTGAGAGGGAGAGGAGGGGTGATGGTGTGAGGGAGGGGGAACAGATTAAATACCTTTATTCCCTGGTGGTCTGGTGGGCTCCCTCATGGTCCGGTGGCCACAATATTCGGTCTGCAGCTCTGCAGAACATGAATCTCGCGAGACCCAGTCAGAGCGTTGCCGTGGATTGATCAGATCTCGTGAGACACATGGTCAGCAGCTCTGCACACTGAGGAGCTGTGTCTGCTATTGGGCGCAGGAGGGGCATCTCACCCGGCGGCATATCAATCAAGCCGCCGGGCCCCCTCCTGGTGTCTGGACCTCGTTCAGTGACCCGACACAGTCTCCGCCCCCCTCCGCTTAGTACGCCAGTGCCCATCGGATGACTCTACGTGCATGGGTTCCTGATTGGCCCCATGAGTGTTTGGGACCCCAGAGCAGGCTCACTGGAGGTAGTCCTGCCAATGGTACAGCACACCTCTTTTGCAAGCAGTAATCTTTTATTTTTAATGCATAGAGAAAGACAACATTTCAACCCGCTTGTAGACCTTTATCAGGTCATGACTTGGTAAAGGCTTACTCACAGTTTAAACTTTGTCTTTCCTCAGTAGAACCATCAGCACTCCTTTGTTTTGGAGCGTCCTCTTGTCCATTAACCAGTTTTTCTGTCCACATGCCTGTCTCTATTTTATATCTGGTTTCCGAATTGTTGGCTCCAGTTACTATTTTGCCACTGATCCGACCATTGGATCTGTAGAATATAAACCTTGCTGCCAACACTGATCTTACTGATGGTTTGTATTTATCGTTCGGTATTGTGTGTAGGTCGGGTCCTGCGCAACTTCTCACAGTATTAGAGAATGGTTGCTACGGACTCTCCTAATACAGGGTTTGTTGTACTTGCTTGTATTCCGTGCTGCAGAACTTGCCATTTTCTTTGTGCTTCCTTACAATTCTTTATTTATTTTAGAAATATTGGTTTTACAGACATTACAAAAACAAAAATCAAGTAGAACAGTACTGGTTTGTCTTTTTTGTCAGTTATGTCACTCATTTTGTACCTGCAGATAAGGTGGCCTCTGGGCCTTCCCATTGACAACAAGCTGCCATTGTATACACACATGGTTTCTTACATTGACATTAGAGAGACAAATTCTGCATTTTACAGAGTAAGAATGAATTGGCTAGAAAACCCTCTAAACACAATTGATATAAATGGGCGCAGACTGGTTTGATAAGCCACAGCAGAAGTCGTAAATAAGTGATGGCTACAAAGCAAAGACAGAACGGATTGATATTAAAGTGAGGGTACTCCATGCAGCATTCCGGCTATGTGTAGTGTTTATACTGCGCACAGTGTCCCTTTAAAGCCTGTATTTCACTGTAACGTAAATAAAGAATATGAAAGCCCTGAGAACAGACAAAAACCTCAGAGGAACTCAGTAGCTTGCCCTTCAGTAAATCCCCGCTCAGGTCTTAATTTTTTTTCTCACTTGTGCCATTACAAAGAGAACCGATTTCACTGTAATTTAGCTGTGTCTGTACTATGTCTCTCAATGGAAGGCCAGTGATTGGCTGAGCGTGTCAGCCGATGTTCTCAGTCTATCACCGAACGCCTGAACTGTGGAGTTTAGAGGAAGGTAGGGAGGAGACTGGGGTTTTTCAGACGCTGGGAGACCAACTGTAAGATTAAAATAGTGGTTGTCGGTATTTCAGAATGTTAATTTCACACACAGAACTAATGAATAAAACAGATACATTGTGTGTTTTCAACGATATTTTAAAGTTTATGAAACAAAAGTAGAATTTTAGCCTGAAGGTGAAGCTCAGTGAGAGAACAGCTGACATTCGGGAAAATGCCCCCAAGTATAAGCTATCAAATCCGACTGCAGGCATTTAGAGGTATACTTAGGAAATGACAGCACTGGACAATAATAATAATAATAATAATAATAATATCTAGAAGTTTTACATTTAATACAACATTTATCTCTAACATAAATGATAAATTCATGTTAATAATTACATGTAATACCGCACTCAAAATTAGGCAAAAAAACCCAAAAACCAACCAATATTTATTCTATAAATTTTATACAAAAAAGGTGTTACAATAGCAAGTGCTTTCGAAAGTCTTGCTGTAGATCAATAGCTATAGATAATGGATCACTGCTTAGATATGGATGAACCCATGTTTGCTGGGCTGTAAATGTTTCATTATGTATTTCTCCCTTTTATTTCACAGGACACGGACCCCATGAGATGCCCTGTCAGTGAGCCTCGAGGCACAGTATTGTGAGTACCAGCAAACAGCATTTATTGCAACAAACTTTCTCCACAGAATTAATAGTCTAAAATGAATATTCAAACAACTGGGAAAAGTATGAAAGGAAAGTTCTAAATTATCACAGCAACAACTAGGGTGAAATCGCTACCTGTGTGGGCAATACCTTTAAATAATTCTACTCCACAGAATGCCTAAAAAGATTGCGTAATATTTTACTATTGTTTAAACTATCATATGTATTGTATAAATCAGAAATCACAGCAAACGTGTTCTTATGAGCCTTTTCAAAAGATGAAAAGTCACATTTGTCATCCTTGATCGCTCACTTTGTACCATCTCTATCCCTCACTTTGTACCGTGAGAAGCCGCCCTGTCTCTATCCCTCGCTTTGTACCGTGAGAGGCTGCCCTGTCTCTATCCCTCGCTTTGTACCGTGAGAGGCTGCCCTGTCTCTATCCCTCGCTTTGTACCGTGAGAGGCTGCCCTGTCTCTATCCCTCGCTTTGTACCGTGAGAGGCTGCCCTGTCTCTACCCCTCGCTTTGTACCGTGAGAAGCCGCCCTGTCTCTACCCCTCGCTTTGTACCGTGAGAGGCTGCCCTGTCTCTATCCCTCGCTTTGTACCGTGAGAGGCTGCCCTGTCTCTATCCCTCGCTTTGTACCGTGAGAGGCTGCCCTGTCTCTATCCCTCGCTTTGTACCGTGAGAGGCTGCCCTGTCTCTATCCCTCGCTTTGTACCGTGAGAGGCTGCCCTGTCTCTATCCCTCGCTTTGTACCGTGAGAAGCCGCCCTGTCTCTATCCCTCGCTTTGTACCGTGAGAGGCTGCCCTGTCTCTATCCCTCGCTTTGTACCGTGAGAGGCTGCCCTGTCTCTATCCCTCGCTTTGTACCGTGAGAGGCTGCCCTGTCTCTATCCCTCGCTTTGTACCGTGAGAGGCTGCCCTGTCTCTATCCCTCGCTTTGTACCGTGAGAGGCTGCCCTGTCTCTACCCCTCGCTTTGTACCGTGAGAAGCCGCCCTGTCTCTACCCCTCGCTTTGTACCGTGAGAGGCTGCCCTGTCTCTATCCCTCGCTTTGTACCGTGAGAGGCTGCCCTGTCTCTATCCCTCGCTTTGTACCGTGAGAGGCTGCCCTGTCTCTATCCCTCGCTTTGTACCGTGAGAAGCCGCCCTGTCTCTATCCCTCGCTTTGTACCGTGAGAGGCTGCCCTGTCTCTATCCCTCGCTTTGTACCGTGAGAAGCCGCCCTGTCTCTACCCCTCGCTTTGTACCATGAGAAGCCGCCCTGTCTCTACCCCTCGCTTTGTACTGTGAGAAGCCGCCCTGTCTCTGCATGTTGGATCCTTTGCCACTCATTGCAGCACAGTTTGGTAACTCTCGTGGTTTTCTATTTCCCTATCATTGTAATGACTTCTAATTGCTTTTTTATGTGCATTGCGCAAAATTTTATGGCCACAAATAATGAATATTATTTATTGTGTATTGCTTTTCTGTTATTCTCCAGTGAGAAATACCTGCTTCTAATTCACAGGCTGCAAACCTGCGATAGGACAGATTTATTGCACACAGATCATTCCGGTTCTGTGAGTAATGCGTTCCTGATATATTGCATCTAAGAGACTCAGATATGGTGTTTGCATTGCTTGACAGAGATAGCAGTAACTCAGTTATGTCTGTGTTTGGTGAGGAGATGTTGGGGATACAGGTAATTCAGGTTGATACTGAGGGTAATCAGTATTTTGCACAAAAAGACAGAATTTCCATCCATGGATAAGGATTAAAGATTGTTTTGTGCTCACTAAAGCAAAAACAGGAAAACCTAAATATACTGGATTACTCTGAATTATTTAATTTAGTGAAAATCTGAATTGGACATTGTACATTAATTTCAGTTTGTAATTTGATATAGTTAATTATCATTGGCAAGAAATTATTTCAAGTGATGTTGTCATACAATGTGTGGTGTAAACACCACTTTGCGAGCTGCCTGTACCTCTGGAAGAGGTGAAAGTGTTAAAAACCCCCAAAAAGTTTACTTTTCTATGTGCATGAATATCTGAGTGAATAAAAATGCAAGATTGATGTAACCAAAGTGCTAAACCAGTGAGCCTGTAGTATATCGCCCTGCACCATATTGTGAAATATGAGTAGGGGGTATCGGATCAGATTGAAGTTACTTCTAAAGCGTGTTTGTTTTTAACAATGATTGGTTAAATACAAGAGTGTTTTGTACAAGAATACATTTTGTTCAATAATAAGTGTTGGATTGTGTTACCAAGAAGTTAAATAAATGCTGTCTTAGAGGTGCGCCTTTTTAGAGCCGGTAATCAAACTTTTCAGATTAGTATAGTCATAGTACAATTAGTGTTCAAACCCCTAATCAGGTCCCTTTTAACCATACCGCACCTCTCTCACTTCAACTGGCCCCGCCTCCATTTCTGAGATCATCAATCTGGCAGATCTCAGCCAATCCAATGCTTTCCCATGGAAAAACTATGGGAGGCTATTGCACATGTGCTGCAAAATGTCGCACTGCGCCAATCAGCATCTCCTCATAGAAATGCATTTCTATGGGGAGCATACAGCGGCTCTGTGCAGTGCATGGAGATGCTGAACGTGACTGCCCAGAGAGGTGTTACTAAACTGTAATTTACCATGCTAAGGCTGCAGCTACCAGAAGCAATAGATTACACTGGTGATTATTGTGTCCCTTTAAACACAAATACGTTCAGATTATACTGAAAAGCAGAGACACGTAGCACTATTGTTTAACATGCTTCAGATAATGCGATATAAATAATATCAAAATGACACACATAGTATGCTACAAATTACATGAAATTGCTATAAACTGAGATGTATGAAACAAAGCAAACGACAAATAATCCCTGCAATGGATCTCTAGATGAAAGCTTTCTGGGCCATTTGTCTCTTGTAACATATAACTTTCCTAGTATTTTACTCTCGGCAAGGATCTAATGGAGGTGTTGGGGACCACTCAGTCCACACAGGGTTAACTGCTTTTTGTTTAGTCTAATCGTGGCCGGCTTATTCTCTCCTTCCCTCTGGTTGTTTTCTCCTGAAGCCGGCTGTTTCAGTAAACTGCTGATCTGTATGGAGAGATGCCGTGGGGTCTGTCCCGGGCACATGGTCGCTGCGCTGGTTAAATAATGACTCATTGCTCTGGGTGAGTGATGGGAAATCAAAGCCCTTTCTGTACAGATGAGGAAGTAGTTAAGAGCAGGCTTTTACTGGAAGATCAGGTGACGTATGTGTTTTGAATAAAAAACCCCTTTTAAGCGATGGAGAGATCATGGTATTTGGCTGCATTGCTCCTACTTTACGTTCGATAATTCCAGACTAGACTCAGCTTTGGTTCAAATGAAACACCCAACATAAAACAAGAGTGATATATTTATTAGGCTTATGTGACGGACACCGTTACATTGAATTCCTGCACTAGCAGAAGGCCAGTTTTATTATGTAAACATTACTTCATGGGATTTGTTTGCGACATTTACTAATGAGAGAGTCTGTGATATTATGTATTGGTTGGACCATCGTCACACAAGCCGTTTACTGCCACCTCTCCTAGCAGCCAATCAGACGTCATTGGCAGCAGTTTCTAGACATGGGATTGGCTGTTAGGATTTGGCTTTACTTCCATTATTGTGCACTGATTTCTGTTGGGGAAATATTTTTTGGCAAATTACATTGTAGTCACTCATCACCCAAACTCTTCAGTACTCGTGAAGGATTGTATGTCTCCTAGAACAGGACTGGATGTCCGATCCCTTACCTCTAAACATCTTTAAATGGATAAATAAAAATGTGGAACTTTAAGTCACATTGTGATTAAAAGAAACAGACTTTTTGCTTTATAAATGCCAATAACAGACACTTATCAGGCTGTCACTCCTCCCTAATCTGGCATACCGGAGCCTCTCAGGGTACAGTACAGGCGAACACTGTGCAGGCAAAACTAAACACAATAATAGCAATGTACCAGTTTCTTGAATTTTGACAATCTTCTTTTGTTGAACTGGGCCATATATAGTACACATATAAGAAATATACAAAGAAATGGATACAATTTGCCAGGTAGGTTCGGGTATATGGCAGATCCGGTGTGGGGCAGACCTGCGGCCTACCAGCGGTCTACTGACAAGTGGTGTGGGGGAAGCGTCCGATTCCTCCAAATAACCATATACGGTATGTGAGGAGATACGTAGGAAATTAAGATTGTGTCACAGGTGGCGGTACGGAAACCGGGACCCCTGAGTGCCTGATGAGAAGTGGGAGTCTTTAGCGTGGTAATGGACTATCAGGGCCTGGTTCAGGGTAACCACACGTCCTCTGGTGTGGAGCACCAGCGTTTGCGCGGCCACATACCAGAACCCTGATGCAGCTACAGCGGATCCCAGGAACTAGGAACGTGATATGCAGACCTCCCAGGAACTGGATAGGGGGGCTCTGCAGCAGACATGTATCCAGTACAGAAACAAGGCAAGGCTAGAACAGGCACCAAACATGAAAACGAGACGGAACTAGTACAACCCAGAACCAGAGAAGGACAGAAAGCAGAACCCAGAACATGTACACAATACATAAAGGGAACATTAACTAAACTGGGGCAGGACAGGACTGTACATGGACTGGGAATACAAACTAAAACAAGACAAGATATAATAGGCAAAACAAGAGGAGACATAACTAAGCACTATATATGAAAAGTATGGGGATTTAGTTACATTATATGATCATACATTGCATAAGCCTGCCACAACGCCAATGTACCCCATATTCGGCAGGTCCTACACTGCCTAATGTTCGCTAAAAGAACCATACTAAACCACAATAGCACTTACCTGCAAGAAAGGTCAGAGACTTGAAACACTGCTGCAGGTCCAGACTGAAACAAAAGGAAAATGGAAAACAAACTGGTGTGGCAACATAAAACAAACATTTAAATGAATCCAAGTGACTGGGAAATCCAGGGACGGAATATAAGAATGAACCCAGAAACCCAGCATAAAGAAAATCAGACATGGAATAGAAAACCAGAAAAACTAAAACAAGAATTGTAAAAAGAGTACTGGATACCAGAAGCCAAAGCCAGACATATCCAAAGAACATAGCATGATGTGACAGATTGTACATGTACTTGGGTATCTGTTCTATTCCCTTACTTGCAGCAGTCAGACTCTGTTATAATGACCTGAGGACCGCGAAATGCGACACTTAGAATGCAATAGCACGTAATTTTATGGATATTGGTTGGATCAGTGAAGAGCAGCCTATAGGTCTCAGTGCTTTAAAGGCTCTAGAAGTCAAGCAACACTAGCTGGTAGTCTAGGAGTTTAAGTCTTAACTATTATCCGTGTATTCTCATCTCAGTGTACCTGTCTTATAGCTGCTTGACCCAACATTCAGCTGCCCCTGCCCACTTCGTCACTAGACAAAAACGATAGATAGAAACAGGCTTGGAACCTACGCTGTGAAATGGTCAGAAGTCTGATATTTTAGAGTATAATTTAATGAGGATATGAATTCAGATCTATGGAACCAAACTATTAAACGCCATTGCTTCATGTCAGCCGTCATGATTTTGGGATTGGCAGAAGATTTGAAAAAGTACACATGTGACAATTCTCATTTGGTCACCAATATGAGAGAGAGTCTTTAATATTAAGATAAAAAGTTGTGACCGGCAGTAGATTATGGATGTAACTTTCATGGATATATTAAAAATAAAATTCTTAATTTTTTATTTTTGTAGTGCATGGCAAACACAAGGAAATAAAGACATTGCAAATAGGTGGTTAAACAAGATGTCGCGATACATGTCTGAAATCAAGCACCATTTTTTTGTTAGAAAATCATTATAAAAAAAGTCGCTGCCATAATGGCTTAACAATGAACAAGTATCATGCTAAAGATCAGCGTATAGGGTAGAACAAACATAAAATTTAAACACATGCTTAACCCCTTAAGGACCAAACTTCTGCAATAAAAGGGAATCATGACATGTCATGTGTCCTAAAGGGGTTAAACTATATCCATCTTAGACTGTGACTGGATGTTCCATGCGAGGAATGAAGAATGCAGAGACAGAACTCCATGTACACAGCGAAACATGTCCTTTTAGCCTATGCCCACCAGGCATAAATCAAAGACCAGGGTGATGGTGCCACCTGTGTCCAGAGAGGGTAAAAAAAAAATAGCTCCATAGGGTCATGATGACTATCCAGTGTGCAACTGAGGGGGACCAGACAGGGCTTGTAGCAAGAGACGTCCAGCAGGCTGCTGCACCAGTGTCTGCTGCACACGTGTGCTTGTTGCTCGGTATGTAGGAGGGCTGTACCCTCTGCTGTATGATTGGCGTTGGAGTAAATGCTGACTTCGCCGCAGCCAAACCTGTCTCAACCTCTCAGCTGCGTTCAGCCTCGGTCTGCTCTGCACACTTGGTCCGCTGGGAAAAACCTCTGACTGTGGAGAGAGCTCGGCAGGCAGGAAGGAGGCAAGGCAAGTATTGGTGGGTCACCTCTTGTTGCTTCAATGCGGTCTCTGAGCCTGGACCAGAATTCTTCAAACAGCCTGTCTAGATGGAGGACAGCTCATGTCTGGAGGCCTTGTCTGTAGATGCTAGTTCCTGACTCAGCACTGGAGTTATGTGCCGTCATAACCCCCACTGGCGAGAGGGGGTGGAGAGCAGGAGAAGACCCATGGAGGGACAGGAGCAAAGGCAGCAGGCGGAGGGATCATCCGCGTCACCCACACCACTTGCCAGTAGACTGCTGGTAGGCCGCAGGTCTGCCCCACACCGGATCTGCCTCACACGACTGCACCCCCATTTTAATATGCACTTATGTTCAACAAACTAGAAAATATGTCAAAACATGACAATTTCCCGTCTGCAGGATAACTGGTTCTGGGGATGAAGATTATTTAGTATTGTGCAAAAATGGTGAACAAAACACAACAGTCTGCACTCCATAACACACAGAGCATCATCTGCCTCTACTCAGATCACGTTGGAAGAGGTTTTGACAAGGTCTTTGTCTTTTGTATGCTTTAGAAAATGTATTAAATAAAAGGTAAAATTTTGATCCATTACAAAAGCTTTTTCCGTCAACTCATTGCTTGGTCACTGTGTGATGTTCCCATCTGGGCAGAATTCACAAAGATCCCAGACAGTGCAACTGGGGGGCAGGTAAAGGAGAGTTCTATTGCCTGAAACTGTCCCCGGTGGGTGCCACCATCTTTCTCCAATGGGCCCTCAGGAGCCTACATCATCTCACAGCAGGGGGTTTGACACTTCTAGATGGCGTTAGGTAGAGGAAAATATACAGAGACAAAATAGTCCCTTCTTTGTCTCAGTATCTCTCTTGGCTGGGTTGTCAAAAATCAATATTTCATAATAATTACATCATAAAAATACTATTTTTCAGTGGTGTGGGGCAGGAGGGGCTGCTCTGACATGGCTTCTTTAATGACAGATCATCTGTGTGCACCTCCCACTCACAGTACTAACACTAAAAGCTAAAACCACACACATCCTAATAAACAAACATTGACCAAAGACAGACACACAAATACACAAACAATGAATGCACATATGCATAGTTGCACAAATAAACGATAATCATACATGTTGTAATGGCCATACTAATAATACGATATTGAATAAATGGTGGTGCAGTCAGAATAAGACGTTTTAGACAAATCTGTAATTTTTTTTACGGATTATTCATACATGTTAATCATTAAAGGAACACTATAGTCACCAAACCAACTTTAGCTAAATAAAGCAGTTTTTGTGAATAGATCATTCCCCTTCAATTTCACTGCCATTTAGGAGTTAAATCACTTTGTTTCTGTTTATGCTGGAAGGTGTGACAAGAGCTGCAAAAACAAAGGGATTTAACTCCTAAACGCCCGAGAGTTGATCAGTGAGACTGCAGGGGCATGTTCTATACACCAAAACCACTTGATTAAGATAAAGTTGTATTGGTGACTTATAGGGTCTCATTAATAATCAAATGTTGTAACTATGAAAACTAAATCAGATTTGTAAAATAAAGTGTTTGACTAATCTTTACAATGCTAGGCTATAATTATGGTAACTTTATTTTACATTTGTTACATGCAAAACTGGGGACTAGTAGTGTTTGTGCAAATTAAAAAAAGAAGATGTGGTTATGGTGCGTGGAGTTCTCTTTTTTTTAACAGACCATTCACTTTGTCACATAGTAATGGACCTTTACAGGGCTGTCACTGAAAAAAAAAAAAATGTTTTCTGTAATTGACATGAATACAGCAATAGCCTCTTCCACCTGCAGCAAAATATATGGCTTGTGGTGTTATTGGTAAATGTGGTGCCATGTTTAATGTTGGCCCCTGGGTAACGAAGGATATGGGAGGAAAGTTAATTCATTACAGAGGTCTATGAGAGGTTTCTGGATTTGGTAATTCACAAAGAATCAGAACGTTACGGAACCCTTGAAAGAGGTTTCCTTTACTCCAAAGTAAATCCTGAGTTCTCACTGCTTTAATGCAGCCAACGCCCAGCATGGAGGAAACGCTGCTTTGTGTTGATAACAAGGGCTGTGTTAATAAATTGTGCTTCTGACAACGAGACAATTCATTTTCCATACCAGAGCTGCAGTTATCTCGCCGCAGTAGGCTGCAGAAAGTTACTACAGCTACAAACGGTATAATTCACTGAGTCAGGAATTGGGCGCAGTTGGCAAAAATGATCAACTGGAAAAAACAAAACACACACCTCCAAATCAGCTAGTGTTCAATCACATCTGTTTACACATAACAGTTTCAGTTTCCAGTTTAAGAATCCAATAAACACCCCCACTTTGCAGGGTCCCAATCTTTCCCGCTGTCTGTCTTAAAGTACCGCTTTCGTTATATCTTACACTGCACCATTTATGCAAAATACTCCAAAATGAAACTGTTAATGTTCAAAATTTTCCAGACTGATTTAAGACTCCCGGTGAATGTGTAACACCATTTGCAAGGAACCCTGCTAACGTGGGTAAGATTTTAATACCACCGCAGGTTAGTGCTTCAGTAGGCCTATATACAGTTTATACAGCTCCAGAGAGGCCAAAAATACAATTTAGAAAAAGTCTCCAAATCTATTTAATGGTCAGTTTGACTATTTGGGCCTTACATTTGAAATTCACTTTTAATTCCTGGCAATACTCACATATATACACACACACACCGCTCGCTCCTGGTGCTCTCCTACCTCTCCCAGTACTCTTTCAGTGTTTCTTTCTCTGCCTCTTCTCACCAACCCCTTTCGGTTGGTGTCGCCCAAGGTTCAGTCCTCGGTCTCCTACTGTTCTTGATCCATACTGCCTCCCTTGGTAAACTCATCAGCTCCTTTGGCTTCCATTACCATGTAAATGATACAAATCTGTCTGTCCTTTACTGATCTCTCTCCGCCTCTCTTGACTTATGTCTCTGACTGCCTCTCCTGATTTCCAACTGGATGGCTGCTCAACCTGTCCAAAACAGAACTTGTGGTCTTTCCTCCCTCAAGTGTTGCTACTCTTGTGTCTGTCTGTCTCCAAGTCAATGGCACCAACATCAGCTCAACTTCGTAGTCTTGTTTCCTATGTGTTATTTTAAATCCGACCTCGCCTTCACCCCTCATGTTCGATCGCCAAATCCTGACACTTCCATCTCAAAAACATAGCAGGCGCCCGCCCCTCTTTAACTCTGGACACGGCTAAGGTGCTGGTCCATGCAGTTGTCCTCTCTCGCCTTGACTACTACAGTCCACTTCTCAGTGGTCTTACGTGCTTTGAACTTGCCCAACTATAGTCTATAATGAGTGCAGCGGCGAGACTTATTTTCCTGTCCACCGGCACCTCCCCCCAGTCAGTCCCTACACTGGATTCCCGTAAGATACAGGGCTCAATTTAAGATCCTGGTGCTTGCTTACAAATCTCTACACAATGCTGCCCATACCTATCTATCCTTCCTAATACACAAGTGTGTCCCATCTAGGCCCCTATGCTCTGCCGATGACCTGCATCTATCCTTTGCCCATACTCCCACCTCTGATATGCGCCTTTGCTCGTAATATGATAATGCAGTAGACGAAAAATATTTCTTCTATACAGCAATAACGTTTATTTGGGGAGAGGGCAGTGAGCTTACTCCAATTTATTTGTGTTGTATTATAATGGGCCAAGAGTGAGACGAGATGCTGTAGACACCCACCAACTAAGGTTTTAAATTGTACATCCCTAGTAATTATTAAAAGGAACATTCCAATCAACATAACTACTAAAATGGAGTATAGTAGTTTTTGTGCACCCCCCATACAAGTCAAACCATTTTACGGCTTTGCAACGGAGAGCTAATAGAAGCTCGTAATATTAACTCAGTAGGTGGAACTATTCCTTCTATACAGCAATAAAGTTTATTTGAAGAGAGGGCAGTGAGCTTCCTCCAATCTACTTGTGTATTTCAATGGGCTAAGAGTGAGACAGGGTTCTGTAGACACCCACCACCAACTAAGAGTTTAAGTTGACATGAAGATAATGGTGTTACCTGTGAAGTAAGACATCGAACTGTTCTGGAACAGGAGAGCACCTGGACACTATTTGCCCTAACTCCGTATGTGAAATGGTTAACTGTAAGTGCTATTATTACAAGTTGAATCTTCTAGCAGCCAAGGACAGACAAACACACACACACGGCTCTTATTTTGAGTTGACTGAAAAAAGCGTAACCTCTTTGTAACGGATCGACGGGCACCTCCGTTGAAGGAGGCTCCTAGTGCTTCCTGAGGGCTCCAAGCACTCCAGCCGACACCATAACCACCGTAGACTCCTTCAGAGAGCAGAACAGGAACAAGCTCTTACAAGAGCTCAGTTATTATAGCAAGGGAATATGCAGAGCATAGCAATCCCTTGTAGCAGATTCCCCCAATAAGAGACAGGACGCCACATTTCTCCCCCTTTCCAAACAGACTAACAGGGTATCTGACCTCCTGCCGGTGGTTAGTCCAGCAACCCACCCATGCAGCACAAACAGTAATACAGCCCACCCACAATACATGGTTACTACACCTGGGTAAAAGATTAGCTCGTCCATGTCCAGGTGCCTCACCACGGGTGTGTGGGGTACGGATAGGCTGCCTTGGTGGGTTGCTGAGTGGGCAGAGACCCGCGGTACTGTGCCCTGGTACCAGCGCTACCACGGTAGTAGCCTGGTTGGAGCCATGCTGAAAAGAGTTGGTAGGCTCCTCTCTCGGGATCTGGGGCTGCTGCTGGATGGGGAGACCAACTGTCTCCCCTTTGGTTACATAGTCCTGCTGCTGGAGGGGGAGACCGACTGTCTCCCCTATGGCTAAACAGCCCTGCTGCTGGGGGACAGGACCGACTGTCCCTACCCCCGGTGGTGAATGTGCAGAGACCACGGTCCCATCTGCACTGTTGTGGAGCTTACGTTTTCCCCTTGGTGGGGTAAGCTGCCGCTGGGGAGAGGGGGGTAACAAGCTACTCTCCCATACATACTTTCAGCCACTGGGAAAAGGGGATAACAAGCTCCTCTCCCTGACACTCTCTCTGCTGTTGGAGAGGGGGACCGACTGTCTCCCCTTTCAATAGATTGTCCCGCTGCTGGGGAGCGAGACCGACTGTCTCTGCTCCCTGCCGGACACACTGCTGCTGGGGAGGAAGGACGGCACCTTCAGCCCTCTGGGACTCGCTTGACTGCTGGGAGAGGGACCAACTGTCTCCTCTCCCAAGAACTCACACTGCCACTGGGGAGGAAGGACGGCACCTTTGTCTCCCTGTAATTTACTGGACTGCTGGGGAGCGGGACCAACTGTCTCCTCTCCTAAGGACACACACTGCCGCTGGGGAGGAAGGATGACACCTTCAGCTCCCTGTAACACACACCGCCGCTTGGGAGGAAGGACTGAAAAAGTGCATTTAAGAATAAAAGGAGTGGACTAGCAGTTTTATACATATGAATGTGGCACTTGCACGCAAAACCATCTGAAATGTGCAAAGGAGTGCACAAATACCTATACGTAACCTCACACTGGACTGCTGGGGAGAGGAACCAACTGTCTCCTCTCCTAAGGACACACACTGCTGCTGGGGAGGAAGGACGACACCTTCAGCTCCCTGGGATACATACTGCCGCTGGGGATCTGGGCAGATTGCCCAGTATCCCTGTAGGGCCGGTAGAGAGACCTCGGTCCCATCTCCACCTGCCAGCTGGGTGTCTTCCCAGGACAAGTCAATAAGGTCTTCCATCTCTGGGGCTGGCTGGGACGTATGTGGTACAGTACCAAGGTTTCCTGATAACAGGCTTGGTTGCTGGGGAGGAGGAACTAAACTCAATGCTTCCGGTGGTATACAGTCAATAAGCCTGATCATGTCAGAGAGAGGCGGCGTTATACGTTGGAATAGGTAAACATTATTCTGTTCTAGTTCCCACTCCCGGTTGGCAAGAAAAGATAGATCTGGCTGAATGGCATCGATCTCCGTAAGGTCCCAGTTGTCTGCCCCCTCAGCTCGGATGGACCAGAAGCGAGCAATGTCGGTGTCTCCGAACCAGAAATTAGTTTCAATAGTATCCCACAACAAACCAGGGCCATCGTAGTCTTCCCCCTCAATACATTTGTACTCGATCAGCCATGGGTAGAGGTGATAAGCATGCCACCACAGGGCCCGATAGGAATCATCCAGCCACACCTCTCAACTAGCCTCTCCAGTTCGCTTACCCATTCCTCTGAGGGCTGGTTTCCCAATAATGGCATCCGCAGCTCTAGTTCTGCTTGGCGCTGGTTAGTGGTCAGGATTTCCTCGCACTGGAAGGGTCGAATTTTGTCGATGTCTTCCTTCCAGAGATTGGTACGAAGCGCCACCCTCCACTCTGTCTCTATTTCCTCTGGGATAGGATACTCCATACTGCGCATCACATCCTGTAGTCACTGCTGGAGCCTGGCGTCAAAGTGAGATACTGCACGGCCTTCCATCTCTGAAGTAGTGCTGGTTTTCCCCAATGCTAGGAAGCCATCCCACCGCTGCCACCAATGTAATGGATGACCTGGCACCCCGACTGGGTACCTCCGTTGATGGATGCTCCTAGCACTTCTTGAGGATTCCAAGCACTCTAGTCGACACCACAACCACCGCAGGCCGAACCTCTCTTCCTTCAGATGTGTGTGCTGCCAAGCGGTCCACGAACCCCATTTTCCCAAATCTTTCTGTAGATAGGGACACTGTATGAACACTAGAGTCGCCCTCAATTTGTAAATCCACGAACTGTGTCTCTGAGCTGCATTACCTCGCACTAGTACGCCATCCCACTTCGGCCACCAATGTAACGGATCAACAGGCACCCCGACTGGGTACCTCCGTCAAAGGATGGTCCTAGCACTTCCTGAGGGCTCCAAGCACTCCAGCCGACACCATAACTACCGTAGACTCCTTCAGAGAACAGAACAGGAACAAGCTCTTACAAGAGCACAGTTATTATAGCAAGGGAATATGCAGAGCATAGCAATCCCTTGTAGCAGATTCCCCCAATAAGAGACAGGACTCAGATTGAGAGTGAAGTAGAACTGTCTAAAACTTTATTTTACTTGGGACTAGCCCATATGGTCATTACATTAACATTGCTGTGAAAACTCAAAATTACAAACAGTCAAATCATAGCAGGCAACATACAGTGACTTATTTATAAATGGATGGGGAAGACCATAATTAACACAGAAGGTCTCTCCTGCATGCAGAATTAGCGAATATGCAAATCTACCCGAATATGCAAATTACCAGTCTTGCTATTCAGGTAGTGCATATTACTGTTGCTACCAAAAGAGGGCACTACACATGCTCCATAGCCAAATCCACCTAGTTTGTATCAATCCTCAGCAGTACTGTGGAGCAGGCAATACATCCCAGGGGCCATAGTCACATGGCAGGAGGCTGGCAATCAGTCTTCTCCAATACCCGGTGGCGAGGCTGGTTCCGCCATACTCTTATTTCCAAATCTAGCTGAATTCTCCTGTTATATTTCTGTCCATAGACCAGCATCTATGTAAAGTCTGTGATTGCATTAGTATCAACACCAGCTCCGTTAAACTGAAAAACCAAGTGATAACCTTTCACAAAAGGGAGACGCAGGAATCCTCAAAGAAAAGCACTTCCTGCTTCACATGGTGACAGACTTCATCACAATACAGACATTTTCCATTAATAACAAGCATGACTAGAGACCGATCTTTGTAAGATTGAAAACATCAAATGGAAACAGTAGCTCACAGGTAAAGAGCCCATCTTTCCACCCAACAAGCAGCACAGGATTTGTTTTATGAGATTTTTACTTGCATGAAATACAGTGTCGTTCAGGTTATAGTCTGTGTCCCAACTACTATCATCATTTACACCAGCAATTCACACAGGGTTATTCACTTAAGGGAGAATTTAAAGTAAATTTCAAATTTAAGGCCAAAGCATAACTGGTTTATATCATTTTTTCCAGTTTAGCTATTTTGACCTTAATTTCGAAACGTGCTTAGAATTCTCCTTTAGTAGATACCTCTGACAGAGTAAGAGACAGGGTTATTCCATAAAATTTGAATTTCCCCATACCGAATGGGGTAAAATCAGTCGCTAATGTACAGCACCAAACGGACAGCGAACAGACATGAATTTGGTCCAGATTTCATTCGAGCCAAATGCTTTAAATTAAGAAAGACTTTTAAAAAAAATTTTTTTTTTTTTTTTTTTACAATTATTACTTTTATTGCTACCTCCACTATGATTGGGGCCATGAAGGTTAGGTTTCTTAATTGGGAGCTAGCTAGGAGTAGGATGAGGTAGCTTAGCTGGCTGAATCCCCATCCACAAAGCCTGTTAAAAAAGGCAAGGCTACAGGTTCAAATCCCAGCAGGGCCAACCCAACAACCCATCTGTCCGAGGTCGGCAAAACAAGCTCCATCAATGGGGCAACAATAACATATACTGCTAGTGAGCTGCCCAACTCTGAGAGCGCACTCTGAAGATTGGGACCCATAACTACCCAGGGAAGGTGGACTAGGAGGGGACATGCCACTATTTGGGGGGTGGACAATGGAATGTTTACTCTCTGCAATCGTTTAATTAATTAGTGCCCCCATATGCTGCCCACTTCATCTTCCCTCTTTAATATTACAATTAAAGCCACATACACTTAATTGGAGAGGCCATTAGGTCCTCCCTCTGAATATTACAATAGCCCCCCCACCCACTAACCATGAGTAGTTGCAGGGAATGTCTTTTAATATCTGTACATTTAAAATAAAAAATAAATATCCCACCCACTGGCCATGGGTGGGGACATGGGGTGCACAGTAACCTGTCCTTCCCCTATTATTCATTTTAAAGTCCCATGGTGGGGGATGGCACAGAGTGGGGCATAGTGAGGTTTTAAACATCCCTTATAGTAGTATGGGGGTCTTTCTGACCCCTGTAGGCTTTTTATTTATAACTATTTATTGTGGCGGCTGGCTAGCCATATAATTAACACTCGCAGTGCTATGCCCACTGACTGCTAGCACTGCCAGTGTGCAAATAGAACTTTAAATCATTCACTCGCATGAATGAATGAATGAATGAAATACTGGATGCCTTCAATGCGGATTCAGTTTAAAATCTGCGCTTTATATAGGATTCAGATGTGAAAGCACAGATTTTAATTCAGACACCAAATGCATCCGGTATTCGCTCGATAATAGTTCTGTGGTCTCTGGTTCCTGGCATGTACACAGCTCTAGGTGTAGTCCTCTGGTTATACCTCTTTCGCTCTCCCTTCAAGTTACTGGTATCCACATAAGTCCATCTGTGCAAGCGCGCTGTCTTGGTGTCCTACTTGATTCTGGCCTCCTTTGAGCCTCACATCCAGTATGTTGCCAAATCCTGTAGATTCCATCTTAAAAAATTAGCCATATCCGCCCCTTTTTTGCACAAGATCCTACCAACGAGCTTGTCCATGCTCTAGTAATTTCCCGCATGGATTGTTGTAACCCTCTCCTGATTGGTCTTCCCAAAAGCTGTATTGCCCCGCTACAGTCTGTAATGAATGCTGCCGCCAGACTGATTTTCCTCTCTAGTCGGTTTTCTCACACCTCACTCCTCTGTCAGTCCTTACATTGGAATCCTGTATCCTATAGGAGTCAATTCAAGATACTAATTCACACCTATAAAGCACTGAACAACTTTAGCCCCTCATATCTCTTCACTGATCCGCAAGTATGCCCCTTCTCGGTCTCTCCGCTCTGCCTGTGACCTTCTCCTGTCCACTGCTCTCACCCGTACAGTCAACTCACGCTTGCAGGACTTCTCACAGGCGGCTCCCTTCCTATGGAATAGCCTGCCTATCGCCATCAGACTCTCGCCGAGTCTTCAATTCTTTAAGAAGTGCTTTAAAACCCATCTCTTTAAGAAAGCTTATGGCCTCCCAGAGCAACCGCTACCTTACATACTTGCTCGCTCCTAAAGGGCAGCACTCTACTCTCGCCTCCAGCTCTTCTTCACTTCCACCTTATTTGATTGCTATTTCCTGTCTTATTGTGTTTTACACCGCACCTCCTATAGAATGTAAGCTCATTTGAGCAGGGTCCTCTTCAACCTATCATTCCTGTAAGGTTTCTTGTAATTGTCCTATTTATAGTTAAATCCTCCCTCTCATAATATTGTAAAGTGCTACAGAATCTGTTGACTCTATAAAAGTGGCAATAATAGTAGTAATAATAATAATAAGTATATAGATTAAATATAATCCTGGAACACAGTTTTCAGGCTCCCTTGGGCTTGGCATCAGTGTCTTTGTACAAGCAGCCTCATGTTTTTACACAATTTGTTAGTATTCTACGCAAGTGAAAATGAAAAGCTGTACAGCAACAGTAGTAAGGGTAAACTTTAAAGGGTCACTCCAGACCCCCAAAGCAGTTTAGCTTGCTAAAATCCTTTATGTGTACAGAAATAGAAAAATTTTCACCCCCATGGCTGTTAAACACCCGGCCCTGCTTCTTCCTGGTTTGGTTAGCTCAGTGGAACTAAACTTAAGAGACAGCAATTGCCCAGAGTTCCTACCTTGCAAAGACTTCTCATTGAGCTGCATTGGGAAGTCTGTGATTGGACAGCCACAGAGAATCTGGGCGGGGCTAGGAGGGGAGGGCTTTTAAAGGCTGTCTAAAAGAGATCTGCAGTTTTTAGATATAGCTTCAATAAAAAATGTGCATAATTAAATATATGCATGTTTTCATTGGGTATATCTATTAAAAAAGTATTACTTGTATTTTTTTATTTTTTTTTATTTGGGTAGTGAAGTGTCCCTTCAAGTTTTCCCGTTTGTGCCAATATTTTCCTTTGCATGTGGAACATTTTTCCTGTTTGTTTCCTTCGACAGTTTCTTGCAGTGCTTTTTTTTTTTTTTTTTTAAAGCAGGCTGAAACGCTTTTATATTACATAAACAAAAATATATAAAGGGCAGTTACTGTTTATGTATAAGGAAATGGTGCATGTGTTGAACTAAAATGTGAAATCCACTTTGAATGCTCACTTGAATTAATAACGTTGCGAAAACACATTACTCTTAGTCTTATTACACAGTCACATACTTACTCACTAATGTGAGAATTGTTGGGAATTTAAAGCCAATATGAAGTGAATGTTGCATTTGAGGTCAGTTGTAGAATTGTAGATTGTCTCCCAAGAAAGGTTTCTAAATCTGAATTCAATCCTGATAATTCACAACCACATGGGCTTCCTGGAGAACCCAGGTATTAGGATAAGAAAGGCCAGAGAGGGATGCTTGGTAGCGAAGTACGTTTTGAGATAGATAGATAGATAGAAGTAGGGGGAAGAAAGGGATGGGTGTAACAGAAAATACAGCCAGGTACTCACTCAAATTATTCAGGACCAGGATTTGTCAGAAGTGTTTTATTCCGAGGAGCAGTGATAAAAAGTGCACAGTACTGCGGAAAACAGAATAGAGCATTTACACATCCAGGCTAGGACTGAAATCAGAATCTTTCCAGACATTTAGCTTTCCATCCACAGTTTAGTGAATAAGACACAAATAGCAGCTAACTGTCTTTGCTATGATATTAAATAGTCTAATTGCAGCTCTAATCAGTCAGCCTCACAGATCTGCAGCTGGAGAGATCTGTCTGTTTTATCACATTACAGTCCCTTTAATTAGATTACTCCCTATTCTAGCCAACTTCAAACAAACTAATAGGAACAAGTGTTGTGGCTGCTTTATTCGAATGCTCCTTGTGAAATTAAAGAACACAGCGACACACTTCACTTCAAGAAAAAAAAACAAAAAAAAAAAAACACCAAAACAGAATAACCTCAGGGTTATTTACTGAAGTGAGAATTGTATGAAATTCCAAGTTTGAGGCCACCTTAATGGCTACCTAGCTTGTGTAATACTAATGATGGCTATTCTATAGGAATGCATGTCTCCCCACCCCTTAGAGGGTTAATAGGAGCTCAGTGAGTGGCAGAGCTTTGAAATGATGGCATCCAGGGAGTGCCCTGTAGGAGGAGCAGCTCAATACAGGTATATAGAACATAGCTTAATAGTATAGGCTGCTTACCTGGGACACCTGCCAGTGCCTGTTTCACCTAAATGGATGCTCAGGTAAGATCTTTATATCATTATCCCTGGGTCAGGTACTGATTACTTTTCAACTCAACTTCTATCCTAATTAATGTCACTATTTTTGTTATTAACCCCTGGAGAGTAATTGATGTCTGTTGGAAGAGGGATATCACTTTCCGAGTCGCATTCCCTGCTGTCAATGATCTGTGAGCTTTTCACTAGAAAAGAAATTGCATTTTTATTTTATTATCATTGTTTTTACATCAATGAACTTTAATTGAGAGCCTGAATCTTAACCTTTTATTTTTTTTGAATAACTTTCCTGTTTTGCCATATCCTTTGGGTTGTACGATAACAGACAAAATTGTGATGTTTACAGTTAAAAAAAAAAAAAAAATAAAGATAACCTACAATACGAGAAACTGAAAGCTACTAATTAGGATTGAATTACTTCCCTGTCCCAGGTGCCTAAATCAGCTAGTGTGAAGAATTTACAAACAAATTGGAATTTTGAGGCCAGAGCAGCTGAATTGGAAAAAAATTGTCAAATCATTTAAATATTGTTACTTAAAAATTATTAGCATTTTTCTTTTTGATTCACAGTTCAGTGAATAAATCCATTTGAGATTATCCATGAACTTTTACCTAAAATAGAACTATTTCTTTTTATTCATGTGATGGTATGTATACATTTTAAAAAGAGTGACTGGGACTGTATAACACACTGTAACAGTATAAACACACATAGCTGTCTCCCCATCACTATCCTCAGCTGTTTTAATTTATGACAAACACTTTGTTACGGAAGCAAATTAGTCATTTCAGTGAAACTATTTGAATATTTCAGTGTTTACATAAGGACACTCATCCCTATCCGGTTATTCAGAATCTCTTTTATAGGAGTTCACCCAGTTCATCCTAAATTCAGCTCAAATAGAAGAGAAAAGGAAGTATGAATCAATATTTGGGTTTAGACAATCATGCTCAAGGAAGTTAGCATTTTATAGGAGTCAGTAGTAGGTTGTCGCTGTATGTCCATTCTTGCTGCATTTTGATTGACTGGAAAACATCTAGTGTAAGACTAGCTTTGATTCCAAGTGTCCCTTATTTATTTTTGAACTATCCTTGCACCTCTCACTAGCTGCTTTTGCTCAAATTAAAAAAAAAAAAAAACCTGACTTTTAGGCAAAAATAATGGGAGTTTAGTTCCAATACACGATCATGCATTGCATACGCCTGCCACAATGTCAATACACCCCATTATTGGCAGGTCCTACTTTAGCACCTAATGTCTGATCATGGGAGTTGAATTGATCCTCCTGGGACTCTCTGCTGTGCAGGGTTAAATAGGGCTCTGCAATAAAGAACCTGGAACAGGGAGGGGTGCAAAACCAGGGAGTTGGCCTGGACTCCCAAATAAATTTATATGAAACCAAGAGGGCTGCACTCTCCTGAACATGCAGTCATTAATGAGATAGATAGAATGGTGGTGATAGGCTGGAAGTCTGCTAGGCTAGTTGGTGGGACAGCTGCAATGTAATCTGCCCACAGCTAGTCTAGCCTTGCTAGGCGTCCACCCAATTTGCTTCCTATAGTTGGAATAGCGTGTATTTAGACCAAACAAGCTGAACTGGGTAAACAATTTTAATTATAAATTATTCATTTATTTCAAGTATAAATAAAAATTTTGGTAGTTTATTTAATTTTCCCCGTAGCCACCACGTAAGTGATGCAAATAGGGCACCACGGCAGGCTGGGCTAGTTAGACTGCTACCCCCTGCCCTTGAATTTCATAAACCTTGATTATTGTGATATATATTGTGCCCTGGGCAGTAACAACTTGTGCATTGCTGTTAAATCATTCCACTTTGTTGTTGCCCTGTGGACGCTGGTTTTGATATACCAAACCCAGCTTTTTGTTTATTTTTGCATTGAGATTGGGATTAAAGTTCAGGGTTAGCTTTTATTTTACTTTTTAGCCATCACTGGCACAAACTCTTCTTGTGAAATGTAACTTTATTTTAAATCCCATGACTATCAGCCAAATGCTGAGTCTAACTCACTAGAGGCCCGTAGCCCTCTCTGTAATAAAAATGTTTAATGATTACGGCAGTAAAGGCAAAAACTCTGTTAAAGTAATTCCTCTTCTGCCGTACTGTAAACCCATGGCAGTATTCCTCCTTCATGTGCAGACCCTAGAATGTAATCCGTGGGTCACCCTTTAACCAACTTCCACCCACTGCAAATTGTTTTCTAATCAGTATGTTTCCCTGACGAAAAGAACCAATGTGTAAGCGGTGTGGGATATAGTGCAGATAGTATGGCAGCGCCTAAACCAACAATGCACACAAAAGTGTGTAAAGAGAAACAATTACCACCAAAAAAAAAAGTGCACCAAACTAATCTGTAAATATAAAAAACAAATAATAGTGCAGACAATCTGAATAAACATAGATGGAAAAAAAGAAGAAATCTAAAGGAAAAAACTCACATATCCCAGAGCCCTATCACCCCTGACTCTGGGTTTGCACAGCTCCTTCGAAGAGGGGATATCCCCACACTGCAGATCGTTCCAAAAGGTGTATCCACTGTTAGTTCAATTATACTGTGTGTAGAAAGAAGGGCAGGACCTCCAATTAATTGTGATACTTTTCAATTGGAGGTCCTGCCCTTCTTTCTACACACAGTATAATTGAACTAACAGTGGATACACCTTTTGGAACGATCTGCAGTGTGGGGATATCCCCTCTTCGAAGGAGCCGTGCAAACCCAGAGCCAGGGGCGATATGTTTCCCTGACGATCTATTGGTAGTTAGTATTATAGCAGTGCCGTGAAAGTCTAACACACAGGGCTCAGGTAATAAACACTCCTGTAGACTAACACTTGCTGAACCAAGCCAGCCTTGCACAATGTTATTTCAAATTCCTTTCTAAGATCCCTATCCACACATTTCCTCACAATGTGGCACGTCCACACAAGTAAGTGTGTTGGTCACAGTAACATATGTATAAAAAGTGATTCTAAAGCATCTTCTACCGAATGTTGGCAATCACCATAGAAACCAATGGAATATTACTAATTTTATTTTTTGTAACTTTTTATATATATATATATATAATTTTTTTTTTTGGTAGAATGTTCTAAAAGTTTGGTTTCCATGATGATTGCTCCGTGTTTAGAGGCTTGCCTTGATTTTCTGTTACCTTTTAGGTCCTCCTTTTTGTGTCTTTTTAAAGAATGTGAATGTGTATGGGGTTCCTTTTAAAGAATTTGTCGGGGTCAACATTCCAAATATGTATAATCAGAAACATTCCAATTCTTCCATGGTGACTGGCTGACTGCACCCTTACTGGGCTTTCCCCCTGGAGTGCTCTTATATTACATACTCCCAGTACAAATCCTTCTCGGGCATGAAGGATGAAAGAGAAAATGTGATTTAAAATATAATTCTAGTTACGTGGATTGTAGTTAGATATTGTAACAGGTTGCCTTTAGTAGGTCATTATAGAGCGGATACGGCAGGTGGCTTGACCATAATAGGACACAGGTGGGCACACTCTGCTGGTGCTCCCAGGCCACGTGAGCTGCTCAGACACTGCCTATTTCTGTCTCTGATTACTCTCATGCTTCTTTTGTTTTGTTTTGTCGAAGCCATTTGCTGTCCCCAGGCTGCAACATGTCTTCTCATAAATAAACAGAGAACAAAGTGCGTTAATTCCCTGTTGAGCGAGTAATGAGTCCGTGGGGCTAGAGTTAACTGAGGACATGGTCCCTCTCTCCTTATTTACTAACAGACAGAATGTGTAACAGTGCATCGTAGAAGGAAACCTGCATTTTAATTTAAATCTCTCCGCTCGCATGCTTTGGGAGATTTGGAAAGGGTTGGCATTTTCATTGATTGGAAGAAATGTGGGTTCAAGGGGCATTTTGCACTTGTGGCCATTAAGTGGGTTGCTGCCGACCTATGAAACGCTGTTGCACTCAACTCACGGGGCAGAAATTGCCCAGTGCACCTGCCGAAAAAAGGGTTTAAAAAAACTTTACTTACCGTACCCCAGCACCGATGTTCCTCAGCCCCGCCTCCTCCTGACGAGCAGGCGCTAATCCGCATGCGTGGCAAATGCCGCACACACTTAGACCTCCCCATAGGAAAGCATTGAATCATTGCTTTCCTATGGGGAAAAATCTGCTGCTGGATGGCCTCATGCAGAGCGAGACGACGTCCAGTGTCAGTTAGTGGACCAAAAGTCTGTTTCGATCCTGGAAGCACCCCGAGGGCTGTCTGGTAGACATCCACTGGAGACAGACTTAGAGCTGCACTATAAGTATATCTACTAAACAGTTATTTGTATTTTTGTATTTGGGCAGTGGAGTGTCCCTTTAAGAATGCCATTGCCTACTCTGCACTTGGCAGCTGTTCAATTCGCTTCTGTTAACTCCACTGAGGTAAGTCTGGCTGTCTAAGGCCACTCACTGGTGCTAGCTGAGCACTCTCGGCCAATAAGGCGTTGCCCTGCAGCACGGAGTTTAGCTCTGTGACAGAGAATCCAGCTGCATTGGAGATGGCGGTGGCCACCTAGCAGTTATTAAACAGTTTGACTAATCTAGGAGGGCGTTAGGGTGCTTAACAGTCCTTACTTCCCCACCATGTTTGCGTGATGCCTTTTGGGAAGTAACGGGTCGAAAGAGAAACGCCTGGGGTAGGGGTATCCTGTCACTGTGTGTAACTGCAACTGAATATGATTCTACCAAGTACTAACCTGGGGTGAATGTCTATAAACCAACAAAAATTTAAATATATATAATTTGCTTCCATTCGTAGAATCTTTACAACGAATGTTTATCTAAAACATTTAAATATCCCTTAATGCTCTTATACGATCTCATACAAAGTCAATAAAACCATGTGTGAAGTGGTTATAGTAGCTTGGTGACCACCGGGCTGTGATGTTGTGAGTGTTTGGGCTGGGCATTGTTTGGAGAAGGTACATTTATACATTGTTATGTTTTTACGCAGAAAACAATAGAAGGTCATGTTGAAGTGAAATTAGTTCTTCAGAAACCAACTATTCAGTATGTTTCACAACAAAAATGCATTCCTCACATTGTGAAAATGTGATTGTATACTGTTTAAATATTAAACCCTCAAACTCCAGTGACATACTCGTAAAAGTGATTGTGAAACTTCTTAGGAACTGAGACTTTTATATTCTGATCAATATTAGTAAAATGTGATTGAACAACCCAGAACTATAAGCTTTTCATGGTTCTCATCCAATTTCTCCCATCGATCCTTCATTCACTCTCTTTCTAGTAACACCTCCTCCCCTTATTCTGGCTCTGTTTTGAAGTCCCCTGAGGCTCTGTCCTTGGTTCCCTTCGGTTCTCTTTCTATACCGCCTTTCATGGCTAGCTGCGCTACCATCTTTCTGCCAATGACTCCCAGATTTAACTCTCCTGCTTTCTTTCCGCTGTCCTACAACAGTCTCCAGTAGCCTTTCCTTCATCTCCGATTGGACCTCCTACCCTTTCTAAAACTCAGTGTGTCTAAAACTGAGCTCCTTCTCTTCCCTCCTCTGTCGCTCTCTCTGATATGTGAATCAGCCCTTCCTTGCAAGCACGCAGCCTTGGGGTTATCTAGATAACATCTTTATTCTCTAGTAATCGCTCGCATTGATTACTGTAATTCTCTACTATATGGTCTCCCCAGAAACCGTATTTCCCCGATACAATTTGTAATGAATGCTTCCTGCCAGGCTGATCTTTCTCTCCCGCCACTCCCCTCGTCCCTCTGTTAGTCCTTACGTTGGCTTCCGGTATCCTATTAATGTCTATTTAAAATATTAATGGTTACTTACAAAGCTCTAAACCATTCTACCACCTGCTACATCCTATATTTATTCGGAAGTACAAACTTTCTAGGTCTCTCCCCTCTGCCAGTAACCTATTCCAATCCTTTAATAAGTTCCTGAAAACCCACCTTTTCAAAATAGCTTATGGGCACCAAAGGTAACTGCCATTACTCTCTGAACTTAACTAGTGGGCACATTCTCCACTTCAGTCTCACCTTCCCTGACCCCTGGCTTTTCTTTATCGTTGTGTCACTTTCTGTATCCATTCACCTCGGCTATTCCTGACTATTCTTTGGTACGTTAGTCCGGCAATTCTAAGGTCTGGTATACGTTACCTATGAGTCCTCTGTGTTACACAATTCTACATACTGGATCATACTGTAATCCTGACAGATACAGCTCTTTACTAACCTTGTATATATCTGGAATACTGCTCCTCACTAACCCTGTATATCTGGGATATAGCTCTTTACTGACCCTGTATATCTGGGATATAGCTCTTTACTGACCCTGTATATCTGGGATACAGCTCTTTACTAACCCTGTATATCTGGGATATAGCTCTTTACTAACCCTGTATATCTGGGATATAGCTCTTTACTAACCCTGTATATCTGGGATACAGCTCCTACTGTATACCCTGTATATCTGGGATACAGCTACTTTACTAACCCTGTATATCTGGGATATAGCTCTTTACTAACCCTGTATATCTGGGATACAGCTCTTTACTAACCCTGTATATCTGGGATATAGCTCTTTACTGACCCTGTATATCTGGGATACAGCTCTTTACTAACCCTGTATATCTGGGATACAGCTCTTTACTAACCCTGTATATCTGGGATACAGCTCTTTACTAACCCTGTATATCTGGGATACAGCTCTTTACTAACCCTGTATATCTGGGATATAGCTCTTTATTAACCCTGTATATCTGGAATATAGCTATTTACTAACCCTGTATATCTGGGATATAGCTCTTTACTAACCCTGTATATCTGGGATATAGCTCTTTACTAACCCTGTATATCTGGAATATAGCTATTTACTAACCCTGTATATCTGGGATACAGCTCTTTACTAACCCTGTATATCTGGGATACAGCTCTTTACTAACCCTGTATATCTGGGATACAGCTCTTTACTAACCCTGTATATCTGGGATATAGCTCTTTACTAACCCTGTATATCTGGGATACAGCTCTTTACTGACCCTGTATATCTGGCTCTTTACTAACCCTGTATATCTGGAATATAGCTCTTTACTAACCCTGTATATCTGGGATACAGCTATTTACTAACCCTGTATATCTGGGATACAGCTATTTACTAACTCTGTATATCTGGGATACAGCTCTTTACTAACCCTGTATATCTGGGATACAGCTCTTTACTAACCCTGTATATCTGGGATACAGCTCTTTACTAACCCTGTATATCTGGGATATAGCTCTTTACTAACCCTGTATATCTGGGATACAGCTCTTTACTAACCCTGTATATCTGGAATATAGCTCTTTACTAACCCTGTATATCTGGGATACAGCTCTTTACTACAGCTCTTTACTAACCCTGTATATCTGAGATATAGCTCTTTATTAACCCTGTATATCTGGAATATAGCTATTTACTAACCCTGTATATCTGGGATACAGCTCTTTACTGACCCTGTATATCTGGGATACAGCTATTTACTGACCCTGTATATCTGGGATACAGCTCTTTACTGACCCTGTATATCTGGAATACAGCTCTTTACTAACCCTGTATATCTGGGATACAGCTCTTTACTAACCCTGTTGTTAAGGCTCGAAATGTTAGACATGTTGATGGACCACCTACTTACCCATTAGACTTTTCATGCTGCAGTTGATACTTAGATTGTCCAGGTAGTGCGTTGCTGTTTCAATGTCAGTTTTAACTGGCAATACTCGGTGTAAGCATAGATTTAAACAGGGCTTCTTGGTATTATCTTTGATATTCTATCGACCACTGCAGTTAATTTCATCAGAGGTTCGACTCACCTTTTAAAAAAAAATAATTTTTTTTTATTTAATATTTCGACTATTCGTATATTATTTTCTAAACTTGAGGTCCTTTGCATGTGTCTAGACCAAAGCAATGTAGGGGTGTGGACCAAACCGTACCTTTAGTACACTATAGATTTCTCAGTGTGTTAATCCTCTGCTGATTTATTTGCTTTTTTTTTATTAAGCAATGGCGTCTGGTATGACCCATCAAGCTTTAATAAGCAAGAAGACCTGGGCGGGAATTTTGGCACTGGAAAACAGACTGGCTTTCTGTTTTTATTTTAGCGGAACTAGATGCTCTAAGTGTACTGGACGCTGGGCGTGATAGCTGGGTAGTTTGAAAGCTCTGGTTTGATTGGTGTCTAGAATCAGCGATTATATGTGGCCTGGTGTCGGTTTTTATCTGTTCAGCTGATGTGGATATGGTATGTCACCCCTCCCTGATATATAAATTAAGCTTTGGGGGAGCCTCGAAGATGTGAGTTCGTAGTAGAGCGCGGACCCCTACGTGACGAGAGGCAATGTCGATTAAACCTGTATCATGTGATTTCTGTGCCTTTTGAGGGAATTTTGATTCAATGCGTATTTACATTGTCTGTACGTGTGCCAAGTAGGCTTTAATGTACTCAGTTGAAATATTTTCCATTGATTGGAGAGTTGTCTTAATCCGAAGAATAAATACTGTGCTAATTCTGTTTTTTTAGAATAAAGAATTCCACTCTGCTTTGACCCCCTCCCAAGTATTCTTTGAATATGAAGTGTATATACTAGTAAAGATATTAGGAAACAACTTATTTAACCCCATGTGTTTTCATTTAAAATGTATATTTTCTAATCTCTATAATGGTACAAAGTATAAAAGCACTTGTTTAGATGGATGGCGATGGTATCCGGTAGTGAAGTGAGTGTCTTAATAAAAGTTATTGACAAGGTCAGAGTTAGAATAAAAAACAGTAGAATTAGGATCTGGGGTAAAGGAGCTGCAATCCAGTGTAGAGAGGTAAGGGGGTGGTAGAGTTGGAGCTTTGCGATTGTGGGGCGGTGTGAGTAGTAATCTGACAGAGGGATGGTTAAGGGGATGTGGGGGTGGAGATTGATAGGGACTTGGTGGGGGGATGGTTAATGTGGGGGTGGAGGTTGATACGGATTGGATGGAGGGATGGTTAATGGGGATGTGGGCGTGGAGGTTGATAGGGACATGGTGGGGGGATGGTTAATGGGGACATGGGGTCGAGGTTGTCTGGGGATGGGGATGGTTAATGGGGACGTGGGGGTGAAGGTTGATAGGGACGTGATGGGGGGAGGTTAATGGGAATGTGGGGGTGAAGGTTGATAGGGACGTGATTGGGGGTGATGGCTAATGTGAGGGTGGAGGTTGATACGGATGTGATTGGGGGATGGTTAATGGAGACGTGGGGGTGGAGGTTGATACGGATGTGATTGGGGGATGGTTAATGGAGACGTGGGGTGGAGGTTGATACGGACGTGATTGGGGGATGGTTAATGGAGACGTGGGGTGGAGGTTGATGGGGACGTGGTGGGGGTGGAGGTTGATACGGATGTGATTGGGGGATGGTTAATGGAGACGTGGGGGTGGAGCTTGATAGGGACGTGGTGGTGGAGTAAGCTAATAAGGGAGTGTTGGGGAGGGGAATAGTGATATGCAAAGATAATATAGAGATAAGACGATTACTTCCTATGTTTCTGTAAATAATATGTATAATCTGTCCAATAGGAGTTCAGAATGCTCTGTTATTTGTCCTTTTATTATTTGCTGTTTGTGGTTTTATTCTGTTTTATTTTTTGTTTTGCCAGTCCGTTAACAATGAAATCTGCCACAAAGAAAGGGTTTCTCCCACGAATAAAATGATCAGTAAGAAAGGTGAGTCATTATTCTAGTTAAAACATCCATTTTACATTCTGTTCTGTAGGGTCACCCGGGGCACAGGCAGAGAGAAAGCCAATTGCCTGGGTATTGCCCAACACATTTAATTAAAAAAAATATATCAAATTCTAAATAAATATTCTGCTTGTCCTGGTGTACAGCACATCACACCATTAAGCCTCTTTATCTAAGGAGCTCACACTGAATACAATGTTGATATTGTTCCTAGCTAGTATCCGTACATCACATTGTGTCCACTAGGAGGCTCTGCTTCAAAGTAAAAGGAATTGATCTCGTGCGTTTTGGATGTTCCATGCGTGTAATCATCACACTTTACATCACCTATAAATTCTACACTGGGACTTTCTGATTGAAGTTTTTTTATTATTATTATTATTATTATTATTAGTGTTTAATAATATTTCTAACCCTGATCTGGAGGGAGATCTTGTCCTGTTTGTGGTACAAATTATTCTTTCTCTCTTGGTTTAGTTTTAATCAGGAACACTTAAAGGACAAGTGTCCGTTAAAACCTATTTTATCGTAATCCTTTCAAGTTTTGAAAGCAAATAATTAGAAAAAAGTGTGTGTGTGTGTGTGTGTATATATATATATATATACATATATACACACACACACACACACACACACACACACATACAAAATGCACAATCCAGCGCACTCGCTTATTCACTAAACAGTGATCTCACAGATTGCAATAGTTTTATTATTTAAAAACACCTCACCCAGGCAAAAAATAATAGCGGTTTAGTTACATTATATGATCATACATTGCATAAGCCTGCCACAACGTCAATGTACACCATTTTTGGCAGGTCCTACTCTAGCAGCCTAATGCCTGCTCTTATGAGATTAATCCACTTACTTGGGAAATTCTTCCTTACTGGGACTCTCTGCAAGGCAAGGCTAAATAGGGTCCTGGAATGAGGCCCTAGCTAACTTTTTATATATAATATATATATATATATATATATATATATATATCTCTATATCTGTGTGTATCACAGAACTCCACGGCAAAAAAAATTTCAGTAATATGTATAAGGGTATCATAGAGCTCCACAATGGTAATACTCATTGTACGTTATGTACATTTTTTTGTTCTGAACTATTAAATCCTTATTTATTCATGGAGGCCGTATTAATTCTGGCCTGTAATCATGTGACCCATTAAGAGAGTGTGGTGTAAGACATTTCTTTGCCATATCATTACAAAATGCATCTGCTTTCGTTAGTTTATAAATATCTACTTCTAGGTATTTTTTAATTGTGATTGTTGTTTTAACTTCCTTTGAAATTACTGAAAGTATTTCTGTAAAATACTAATAGAATAATCCGTGATCATGCCCCTTCAGTCTCACTGCTCAATTCTCTGCCATTTGGGAATTAAATCAGTTTAAAATCTGCCCTAGCCACACCTCCATTGGCTGCCAATCACACAGACCCCATAAAAAAGGTTTTACACCGCAGGGGGTTATGTATAACCGTGTCATGCTCTGAGGACTGGTGCAAACAAAGAAAGGGGCTGGTACCTGCTGGTTTTCAGGGGACGGTCCAGCTTTCAGCACTTTAAATCACATTTTTAAACCAGTGTGTTTAATTTAGAAGTTTATGTCTCCTCCTCTGTTAATGGAACGTTAAAAGGGAAACTGTCACAGCTAAACATTGACAATCACCTATAACTTAAGTTAACCTTTTTTTCATGAAATGCTCTATTTTCTTTTAAATTTCTGCTAAATATTTAGCAAATGACCTCATAATCCAGTTTAGTCCAGGCACGGCCAGGGCACACATTGCAAGTAAGGAGAAGAGAAACATTGTTTAATTCTCCTCCTCTCATTATGCTCGCTCTATGCTGACTGCCCGGTGCAAAGAACAGCATTTATAACAATGATTGATTGAAGTGCTAAGATGGAGCTGCCCAGTTGCTTGATAAAGACGTGTGTCTTTATACATTCAATTTTTCACACCTCACAAATACAGTTTTTTGTCACCTGGGAATAGAGTACTGGTTTTAACTTTATTTTTTTGCTGCTTTTTAACAGATGTGACCTATATAGGGCATTTTAACATAAAAAAAAAAAAAAAGTTTAATAAGTGAGACTGACTTTTACATCAAATGTCCCTTTAATTATACCACCAGAACTATCACGTCTGTTTTATGGTGTGTAAAGAAATGATACATGTTCATTACTTCCTGTTAATTCCAGGATGGAAAGCGGGGGCCCTGTTACTCATTGTGACGTTTTGCTTTGGGATGTTCTGGTATCTACACGTGGAGACTTACTTACCAAGGTGAGATAAGAAGTGTATTACAAATGTGGGAATTCCATTAATTATTATTTGAACTTTAAGGGAAAAAACTATTAATGTGAGACCTGGAAAGGGGGGTCTACTTCTGCGTTGCCTGATGGACTCCCTTTATCATGGCAACCTTTGGCAAGTTCCAAGGGCTCGTCTGTGTTCAACTAAAATGAATCAAACTACACACTATGCACATGTGGGGCTTAACCTTCCCAATGCTAGGGAATATAGCTTGACGGCTCACTTCCAACATGCGCTATACGAATCCAATCACAACAAAGTTTTTCAGATCTGACTTTGGAATTCTTCTTGGTACCTTCTGACTTTTTATCAACCTTCCTCTTATCAAATCCTCTAGCCATCCATATTAGGGCTTAGAAATTGTCCCATTCCAAATTGGAAGACAATCCTGTATACTCTCTCCATATGCCTCTTATTAGAAATCCCAACTTTCACGATGGAACTAATCTTCATCCCTTTACAACATGGTCAACACACCGTATTTGAACACAAAGTTCTTTCGTGTACTCTAACTTACAAAAAGGTATCTCTTGAGACCTTCAAGAGCATTTTCCTGGCCTTCCACTTTCATGGTTCGCATTACTTATGCCTAAAGTATAGCACAACACTTAACGTCCGATGATTAGGATAAACCCTTGGACACTCTATTATGCACCTCAAGCCCTTGCAGTACACATCTGACTGGACCAAAATCCAGACAGGCTTGGGGAAGTAGAGGACACGTTTTCCATGTATCAGTCCAGAGGATATTGTACACTACACTCAAAGCCAACTACTACCTATGGTCTCCTATCGAGATCTGTTGCTAAAAAACACACATCATGCTTATTTCCCCCACAACTCCATCTAATGGCTAGGAAGGACACAGTGACTTGTTTTAAATGCACACATTCAAAAGTTGGTAAGTCGTGACCCTTTATAAAATACATCCTAAGACCTCAACTACTCGTACCTATACACACTACACAGTGCGTTTTGGTATTGGGTGTGCGAGGGAAATCCTGTAGGATTTCTTCAGTTCAGTTTTAATTTTAGGTTTTACTATGTTTGTTTCTTTGTCAAATGACTGGACTGGTTCTGGCTCACGGTATAATGCTACTCGACCTGATTGACCAAACCAAACCCAAGATTGAGAAACTCCTATTACATGAGATGTGATGACTCCAAACTTGTGTATCCACAATGGAAATTCTTTCTCTTCCTCGGAGGGAGAATATGAGGGATGGGAGAAGGAGTCTGACTGGCTCGGGAGGTTAAAGGTTTACTTTTAAATCAGAAATGTTTGGAGTGTCAATTGCTGTGTCACATTGCCCATTACGATCGATCTTAACTTCTTATAGTAACTATTCACTGGATCATCTTAGTGTAATTGACAATACCTGACGTTACAACAAAAAAATGGATTTACAAAAAAACACAAACTAATTTTGAGATTGAGGAGCACTCTATGGCATGTGTCGTAAAGTCTAGCCCTGGTCTGCTTTAGTTTGTTTCGCGTTCTTAAGGGTGTATATACAAGAACACCATGTATAATATTTCTAATTATTATTATATTATTATTTATGAGTTGGGAACCTTGAAAAATAAAATATTCTATGTCTGGCTGGTTCAGGAGATCTTAAGGATACCTAGTGTACACGTTATGAGGTTAGTGGTGTACGTAACCCCTTGTTAAGAACAGATCAGATTGTTGTACCCCGTTTTTATTTATTTATTTTTATGCTGTTACATTTTGTCTATTTTTATGTGGAGTGTACAATTTTGTGCTAATTAATAGGTGGTGGGTTGGCCTATCCGACAGACTTGCTAACCTATTAGTATATTTATAAAGTGAACTGTTGGTCTTTGGAGATTTTAATATTGATTGGCTGAACCCTAAAAATAATAGTTCTTGCACGCTGTTTAAGTCTTTGCAGCTAACACAATTAATCTCCTCCTCCAACTCGCATAAACATTAAAAGCCACAACCATACCCTGCTCGATTGGATTCTCTCCACTTCTTCTGATAGAATCCAGGAGGTCGGTGTTCTCCCAAACACTTTCAGTGATCACTGTTTAGTGTACTGCCTGCGCAAAATTAAGGCTATTAAATCCTCTCCCAAAGTTAAAATAACTAGGTCCTTCAAAAGATTTAATCTTGAATCCTTTCTAAATGACATCAAGAACCTCCCATGGCACAGATTAAACATTATGCCAGATCTAGACTTTGCTGTTGAATTCTTTCAGCCTGAACTCCTACAAATTTGGAATTTGCATGCCCTGCTGCGTAAGGTGAGGGTAAAAGGAGCACATATGAAATGGATCTCAGCTGACCTCATCCAAATGTACCAGTTTTGGGATACTTTGTGGTCAAAGTTCAAGCGTACTGGCTCTATGAATGATCACTGGGCATATAGATAATGGCGAAATATATGCACAAAACAGACAAAATTGGACAAGGCTCAATATTTCTATGAAAATCTGAACAATAACATCTCAAACGCTAGAAACTTTTGGAAAGTCATAAATGAACTACAAACTCCCCCAATCCACTCCCAACCCTCCACTGTCAAAGTGGGTAACCAAACCCTGCAACTTCCCTTAGATGTAGCAAATGCCTTTAACAATTATTTTGTCGGATGCTCTACTGCCCTGATTGCCAAGCTAATAAATGACACGCATCCTGAAACTACAAATGTGGATCAGGTCACACTAAATTTGCAAAGGCCCAATAATATTTTTAGATCTGTAACTGTTAGTGTCATTAAAAAACATCTTAATAATCTAAAAATAAAAAAACAGTCCGGACCTGATCAAATCCCAGCAATACTGTTGAAGCTCAGTGCACCGGCAATTGCTAAACCCGTCTCAACTCTAATTAACGAATCCTTGGTGTCTGGATACATACCCAAACTTTGGAAGACTGCGAGAGTAGTGCCTATCCATAAAAGTGGTGACACTACTTTGGTTTATAACTATAGCCCAATATTATTGCTCCCGGTATTGTCAAAAATCTTAGAAAAATGTGTCCATATGCAACTTTGTGAGTACTACCAACAATTAAACTATCTGACCCTTGATCAATCGGGCTTTTGCCAGAATCACTCCACTACAACTGCCATCTTAAAAGTTTGCAATGACATCCAAACTGGCATGGAACAAGGAGCCCTAACTGCAGCTATTTTCCTTGATTTTGCTAAGGCCTTTGACACAATAGACCACGACATTCTACTGCACAAACTCAAAAACTCGGGTATTGGTGATCATTCGCTAACCTGGTTTCGATCGTATGTATCGGATCGCTCGCAATATGTGTCCATTTCTGACAGCGACTCCCTCCCTCTCCCAGTCACGTGTGGTGTTCCCCAGGGTTCCATTCTCGGCCCCCTACTATTTACATTATTTATAAATGATCTGCCTAATGTCTGCCAATCCTCAAATGTACACATGTACGCAGATAACACAGTAATTTATGCGAGCAAATCCAATCTACCCCAACTTGAGGCTGTGCTCCAAGACCAGTTTACAGAGGTAGAAAGGTGGATCGCAAAAAACAAACTCTTCCTGAACACTGACAAAACTGTCACAATGATCTTTGGAACAGTGCCTAAATTACACAAATTATACAATTCCCACCTATCCATCAAAACAAATTCAAATGGCACACTGACCGCAGTCCACTCTTTTAAATACTTGGGTATGATATTAGACCCCAATCTATCTTTTGGCCTACACATAGAAAAGCTTGCATCTAAACTTTATCCAAAACTAGGTGCCCTGTACAGAAACAAATCCTGCATAAGCCCTACAGTAAAGGAAAAGATTGTACAGCAAATGCTGATGCCAATCATTGATTATGGGGATGTAGTATATGCATCTGCATCGCAATCCCACATTAATAAACTCAACACATTGTATCGTTCTGCCGATTTGTGCTACAATGTAATTATGGGACCCACCATTGTGACATGCTAAACGAACTAAACTGGCTGTCGTTGGAATCCAGACGCACCCTTCATCTTTCCAGCCTTGTGTTTAAGAGCTTTTCTGGGAAACTCCCACCCTACCTGAACAAAATGCTTTCCCCAGCTGTTCCCACTTCCTATAAGCTCCGATCCAGTACCAACACTTTACTTAGTCTACCTCAATACAAAAAGAAAGCGGCCCGATCCTCCTTCTCCTACAGAGCGCCGCAATTGTGGAACGACCTCCCGCACAATTTAAAATCTTCCCTAAGCCTAAAGTCCTTTAAGAGATCCCTCTCTACATACCTCAAAACAGAATGCACGTGTTATGGTTGATTATATATTTCCTGCCTGTTCTATGTTAAATTTTGTATATATTGTGTATTAATATTGTTTTTGTATTTTGTTGTACCCTAATGTAACAATGCAATGATTTGTGGACCCAGGACATACTTGAAAACGAGAGAAATCTCAATGTATCTTTCCTGGTAAAATATTTTATAAATAAATATATGTAAGTGCTAGAATTATTTTAGATAGTCATATATGAAACAAAAAAAATCAATAAAACTCTATTTGAACCTCCCAAAGGTTTATTCTCTGGTGACAGACCTGAACAAACAAAAGGCACAATAGCACATTAAATTGCCATGCCACTAAAATGACTCGGTGGTGTTAAAATGGTTATTGTTGCTCACATTCCAGGATAAAGGCACCGAATATAATGCATCCCATAATGCCCCTTGCCAGCTCACATCATGCTCAATAAATCTCTTCACAAGTCTATCTTTATTTTTACCTCCCGGGAGGGGCTTTCCTGATAAGAAGTTATGTTGATGCCTAGATTGTTCTTTTAATGTGCCCAGAGAGGGCCACATTGATCTTAAAATCTAAATCAACGGTTTCCTTCAGTTATTTCATTTGTTTTTATTTTTTTGTGTCTGTATGATGTTTAGAGGTGATAGCATTCCATATTTTTCTTTTGCTTGAATGGAAGAAGTTTCCTAGTAAGGGGGGTTCTAGGCAAGGGGGGATTCTCTTGCTTATTTCTGATCATTTTTACAATAGTGAGGAATGGAGTAAAAGGGTAGCTGAATGAAA